>JADRCH010000130.1:2274786-2731447 GCA_019843965.1 Rhynchomys soricoides | reverse complement strand
GGAGAGAAAAGAGGGGGGAAGAGAGAGAGAGAGAGAGAGAGAGAGACAGGAAGACAGAAAGAGGGGCAGAGAGAAAGAGAGAAAGAGAGGGGGGGGGGGGGGGGAGAAGAGGAAGAGATTGCAATAGGCAATAAAAAGGTCACCATGTTTAAATGGAGCCAGAAAGAATACTTACTGCTGACTAACTGGCCCACGCTCAAAGCTGAAGAAGAGGAAGATGAAGAGGAGGAGGAGGAAGCCTGTCGCACGGGACTTTGAGAGGTGGATGCTTGGCCATGAGCCAGATGCAGAAGGTTGCCTTGGGTGCCTGCTTGACCCACTGATGTCTGGGAAGATTGGTGAAGCTACACAGGGGATGTAAAAAAAAAAATACAAAATGAATGGAACATTGTGGGAAATGCTAGAGAATGGACAGTTCATCTGGGGTTGATTCATTTTATTTTCACGAATACAGTGTCTATTTCTTGGGAAGAGCACTGTACCCAAGCAGGATTTATTTTTGTGTGTATATAGTATGTTGTTGCTTGTGTGACAGGCATTTTATTAGAAATTCTAAATATATTATTAATTCCCTACTTGGCTTGCCAGAAAACCCAATTTTTGACATTTCTCAGCCGTAGTGTGTGACTGAACTTTTTTCTGCCTGTTTACACAATTTCCTCACACCTGGGAGGCTTCTCAGGCTGGTGTAGAATGAAACAACACAATTCAAATGCAAAGCTCAAACTTAATGTTCCGTCTGTGCCCATCATTCAGAGGACTGATAGTTTAGGGGAGGTTCCAGTTTATGCTGTCAGCTCTGCTCTCTCGATTCCAGTTTTGGGTGTCTTATGCAAAACTGATAACACGCTTTCTGACATCCACTAGAAATCTGGTAATCAGAGCAAGGATAGAATATCCTATAATATATGAACTTTTCAGTTGCCACTTATATGGGGGGGGGGTCGAGAGAGGGTTTCTCTATGTAGTATTGGGTATCCTGGAACTTGTTCTGTAGACAAGGCTGGCCTTGAACTCAGGGCTCAGGGATCCACCTGCCTCTGCATTTGAAGTGCTGGGATTAAAGGTGTGTGCCACCACAGTTGGCTTGTTACTTTCTTTTAAAAGATCTTTTATTATTCATTCATTCATTCATTCATTCATTCTCTCTCTCTCTCTCTCTCTCTCTGTCTCATTGTGTGTTTGTGTGTGTTTCTGTGCGAGTGTCTGTACACGTGTGCATGCAGGTGCCTATGGAGGGGTCAGAGCCCTTGGAGCTGATCCCAGGCATTTGTGAGTGAACTGACATAAGTCCTAGGATCCAAATGCCAGTGTTCCTCACAGAGCAACATGTACGTTTAACCGCAGAACCATCTCTCTAGCCCCTTAGCTGCTTTCTTACTCTGTGCTAGCTCCTGGATTAAGGGCATGTTAATGGCCTCTTTAATTGAATTCTCACACTACTGTTGCCTTCATAGAGGGAAGCCAGGGCAGGGAGGACCTGAGGTATGATGGTTCATCCTCCTGATGTGAAAGAGCTGGTCTCTGGACATGGACCTGGGCTTGTGCCAATGATTACAATGACACATAGAGGAACTAATTTTAAAAGTTTTTGAACCTTGTGTCTCATGTTTGTTTACTTCTTACTCCTTTAAGGTCTCTCAAGGAAATTGGCTCTGAGTGGTAGGGGACGGAGAGAGGAGAAAAGTTCCACCAGGCAACCTGGAGGAGTTGCTCCCTTCCTCCTGGGTTGCCCCTTCTAAAAAGATGTTTCAGGAGCTCAGGGCCCTAAGGAAATGAAAGGTTAGCCTTGGAAGTAGCCACCCTAGTTAACTGTAAGCAATATTTGGTTTATACTTAAAGGCATAACAAGGTTTTTATAAAAGTGGGGCAGCCTGGGAGCCAAATCAGAACAGGCAATGAACTTCCGTGGGAGCTGTTCACAGAGTGAATTAGCCTCTGACTGTCATATCTAAGATCCTTGGGCACTTCAACTTCAATTTGGGTCTGCCTTTCATTTGTGTATTCATTCTCCATTCAACATTTTTGAAGACACAGTTTTCACATAATAAAACATACCCATTTCAAACACAGTCTGAGGAGTCTGGTCAAAGGGATACACCTGTGCAATCATCATTATAATCAAGGCAAGCTTTATCATTTTATAAAGTTTCCTCTTGCAAGCAATATCTACCCTCAGTTCTCTGCCTTGACAACCACTGCTCTGCTTTCTTTCACTCTCTCATGGTGGATTCACTTGTTATAATTCTAGAGATGGAGCCATATGACACACCCTTCTTGTATCCCCCTATTTTGCTTGGCAGACTGCTTGCAAATTTATCCAGTCTGTTGGATACTCCAGTAGTTCATTCTCTTTGATAGCAAAGTAGTAGTTCACTCCCATGATGAGTCTCCCCTTCCACCAACACATATTACACAGTTTATCCATTTTTTGCTGGTAGATATTTGGGTGTTTCCAGTTTGGGAATATGATCAATAATCCTTTTATAAACATTTATGTTCAAGTCTGTGAGTCTATGTTTTTTAAAAGTATCTATGAGTAGAACTATACTACAAATACTGATCGCACAGTAAGTTCATGCTGAACTTTCTAAGAAATTCCAAAATCAATGCCATTTTACACTGACACCAGCAATGCATATGAATTCCAAATGCTCCTTTGTTATCACTAGCACCTTAGCTTATCAGTTTCATAAACGTCCCTCTGTCTTTCTAGCCATTCCAGCAGTTCTAGTAAGGGGTGACCTTAGAAACATACTTAAAGCTATTTCCCACTGTGATCATTCCCTCTGCTGTGGTCAATGACAATATCTATACTCACTAGCTATTCCTGCACAGCACATGTGCCTCATTTTTGCTAGGATAAATAAATGACTGGCCCATATGGCCTCTGAACATCAGAATCTAGATGTTTACTTGCCCCCCAATAGAACTGCCTGCAGTTACCATTTAAGTGGACACTCTTGTTACTTTGATATTCTAAATAAAGGGTTGATTGTGAGCCAAAGATGGTTATAACTGACAAGAGGAATACAGATTGATAGGAATCAAACAACTGCCTAAGGTAATTAGCCAATTTGCTGAGCACATAATCAACAATTAAATCCAGCAAATTTTATGTTGTAGGTCTGCCTAGTAAAGATTAACTCCATTTTAATTTACTTCATAAATTGTTATAGATATTTCTCATCAATCTTTCTCTCTAACCTATTGAGTTGTCTTTCCAAAGACTGGTACAGGGCAAAGATGTTTAGAGGCTTGAGATACTGGTCAGGAGGAAGTTCTCTGGCTTCTCATTCCCGTAAGAGTTCATTGGCTCTGGCTGTGAAAAGGTGTCATACAGGAACTGGACAGGACTATAATCAGTTGAAATATTTCTTCTGTAGACACGACATCGGAATGAAAAGGATGGCCATACTGCAATGTCATTTAGGAATCATGAAGGCAAACTGGGGTTTGTGGATAATTTGATGCAGAAGAAGAAATTCAGGAGTAAAACAAGCTAATATTTAAAAAGAACTTGCTCCACATGTATACAATTAAAGAGAAAGAGTACTCTAAGATTTGTAAGAATTTTAGATATATTTCCTCTCCCCCCTAAAAAACATTTGTTAAAGGTATTGAGGTTTTGGTTTCTTTCCAGAGTTCTGCCAGACATTTAAACATAAGTGTATAAGAATTCTTAAAGGCTTTAAACTTGTAAAAAATTGAATAGATTGCAATGGCGCCTTTCTTCCTTATTCCAGTTGCCAGCATAAACATTTGGATGCTAACTCCAGAAGATCTGTGAGCTCAGAGGGAGCTGTGTGGTGTGTAAGCTAATCAGCTTCTCCCAAAGCTCTTTCCCCAGAAAAAGAGGACATTGATGGCACCATATCATTTATCTCTGTGCAGCTAGTTTATGTCAATGTGAGTAGTTAGAGTCAGCTGGGAAGGAGGGACCTCAACTGAGAAAATGCCCCCACCAGATTGCTCTGTGCACAGATTGGTATATTTGATGGTTTTGTGATGCGTGGTAGGAGGACCCAGTCCACTGTGGGTGGTGCCACCTCTGGGTTGCAAGAAGGCAAGCTGAGCAAGCCATGGGGAGCAAACCAGTAACCAGCATTTCTCCATGGCCTCTGCTTTGGTTCATGCCTTGAGTTCCTGTCCTGAGTTTCCTGGATGATGGATTATAACTAAGGTAAAATAAACTTTTTCCTCTACAAGTTGCTTTTGGTCATGTTGTTCCCTCAGAGCAATAGAAGTCTAAGTAAGACCTTTCTTCTACCCAGCAGACAATAGTGCTTTCAGATGAACATGGCACTATGTCTTGGGTGTCTGAGACTTAATGATTTTGCTATATTAATTTTTTAAAATTATGCTTAGAACTATGTTTACAGAAGAAGGAGGAGGAAGAAAAGAAGAAGAAGAGGAAGAGGAAGAGGAAGAAGAAGAAGGAACGAAAGAAAGGAAGAAAGAAAGAAAGAAAGAAAGAAAGAAAAGCAGCAGAGATTTAAGTTATTTTGTGAAAGAACTCTGTGGTTCCATATAAAAATTTAATACACTTAAAAAGTAGTATTAGGAAAATATATAATTTGATTTAACTATGCTGCTTTTTAAGATACTGACAATTAAAAAAAACACGCTTTGCCTAAATATTGGTAAAAATCCTAAAGCATAATTGGCCACAGGAATTGGAATAGTTTAAGAAAGAGAAGGAGAGGCTATAAGTAAACTCAAATCACACACCTAACATTAACTCTCTTTATTGGATATTGATGGTGTTTTGTAGATGAGGCAGCAGATTCCTGAAGAGAAAATGACTGGCCCTGGACAAAACAACTAGAGCACACCAGCCATGGGCCCCTGAGACTGGGCTGCTCTGTGGTGCTCCTCCTTTGGTGCAGGGCCAAAAGTCAGCGCATCAGAAAATAGAAGCCATGGTTGGCAGTGTGAGAACCAGAGAGGTGCCTGACAGAGCTGCCAATCCCTAGAGTAGATTTATCCACGCGGATACACCCCACTTACATTTTTGTCACAATAAGGAGTTTAAAATATTTTTCTAGTTTAGATATTATTCTTTACAGGCCCACAAGTTTTTAAAACTTCATATTTTTAAGAATAACATGATACTGTTGGGCAACTGGTATCACCTGAGAACACATTAGAGATGGACCAGACTATCCTCTGTTTGATAGAATTAATTCTGGTACCTGTAGTACTCCAAAATTACTTTACTTGGTGTTGTCCTTTCAAGTGATAAAATTCTCTGTTTTCGCACTGTACTTGCATGAAGCTTCTTAAAGGAGCTGTAGTTTACTTGTATCTCAGTTCATGTAATCACCTCCTTGCCCTTTTGGTGCTGTGAGCCAGGTGCAGTTAGGCTGGGTGCATGGGGAGTGAGCACACGAGGAAAGTCAGGGACAGTCCTTGTTAGCCACAGGAGGCTCCACATCTGTCTCACACATGAGATGGCCAACAGGGAGACAGGACTCAGGCTGACCTGATCCCTCATGCTTCCTCCCACAGTCTGGCTTCATGGGATTGCTTGCACTCATTGGCACTGCCAGGGTGTTTCATATATTCAACAAAGAAAGACTGAAATGGCAGCATCTTAGAGACATTTTATGTGTGTGTGTGTGTGTGTGTGTGTGTGTGTATGATTTTTTTCCCCACGTGGCTGGTTCCTTGTCTCTTTCCTGTGTTATCTTTAATAGTGTTTTAGATTCTGAAATAAAACATCTTTCATTAATTCCATGATAATATAAAAAGTATGGGTGGCAAGTGTCTTAGAAAATGAAATATGAGTATGCTCATCAAGTTGGAAAAAAGACTGCATAGAAAGAGTAAAATTCCTACAGGGAAGTTCATGTTGAAGAACAGTCTCTAGACCTATATAGACCAGTGGAGGATGTCTGGCCTGTCCACATATACACGAGTGTCAAGGCCAGGGTGGAATCCCTGAAGGGTGAGAGAGAGGTGGGGAAGGAAGCATCTTGCTTGTGCCAGGCACTGTGAGGATGTGAAGGAGTGAGGAGTTGAATGAGGCTTTAGTGGAGCTTTCCAAGTGCAGGCAGGAGAGTATCCCAAAACAACTGAGGGACTGCAGACCTAGCTCAGCAGAGACACACAGGGGAGTGTGAGCTAGGTTTTAAGTGCAGAGTTGAAACAAAAAGAGTTCTGTTGTAGCTGAGATACTGAGGTGAGAGATCATGGGGAAGAGAAGGAGCTGATGCAGAGAAGGCAGTAGCGAGCTGAAGGCTGAGATACTGAGGTGAGGGATCATGGGGAAGAGGAGGAGCTGATGTAGAGAAGGCAGCACTGGGCTGAAGTCTTCCCAGGCTCTCAGAGAGATGCTAATTTGGCACATCCTGACAAATTCTAGAATACATTGGAAAGCCACAGAGTGTCTGAGCTAGGTGTTTTCAAGGATGGCTCTGGAGTGCCTAGTGCCTTAAATGGTGAAATAGAATTCAGTAGCCATGAACACACTGACAGGTCTTTCCTAGGCTGGAGCTGGATTTATGTGGATGAGGCTGAGTTGAGCTGGCCTCTGTCTTTCAGGTGTCAATTTGTGATGATAAATAGTTTAGGAAAGGAAGCTGAGGTGAGGGAGCGACAGATGGATGAATCGCAGAGAAGGGCTGGTGGCCCAGATCCCACAGGATACTGTTGGCCAGGGAACTTGAACAAAGGCATTTCAGGGTGCATGTTGTACAGAGAACATTGTCAAATTGTTAAGCAGTTTCTAATCTGCTATCTTCCTGGAATAGCCACCTAGCTGCAGATTTTCATAGAGAGTCTTACAGTGAAGACCATCAACTCTGAGGCCACCGACATGATAAATGTACAGGCCAAGGAAGGACTTCTCCTCATGAGCAAAGGCTGTTCTTTGCTGGTAACTAGCTGGAACATGGGCAGAATTAGACTACAATGTTCAAAGGTTTTCCCCTTCATCTTGGGTTGAGACTTTATGGTGGTGCTGGAGAAAAAAAAAAGAAACCTTACATTACTTCCAAGAAGAGTAAGCCAAGAGTAGAAGGTCTAAGTTGGCTGTCCTGAAATACTATAGGGCGGGTAAAATATCGGAATTGGTCTCGTCGGTCAAGAATGGCCTTCAGATGAATGTGGTGCTGAAGATTTCAGCCAGCCATGTTAACAGACAATTCTGTGGCAAGTATGTTCATTAAAACAGAAGACACGAATTATTGTGTGAGTTAATAAAAACACAATAACTGAAAAGGGGAAAATGTATTTCCAAAAAACAAGAGTATTTTTGTATTTATTTGAGAAAAAGAGAAAGGATAATTGCCTGGCATTTTAAGAGAACTGCTTCCTATCAGTCTAAGCTGCTTCCTATCAGCTTTTTGGTAGCATTGAATATTCAGAAGAAAACTCCAAAATCTTTACATGGAAGGCAATCTCTTAGTATCATAAAAATTTTTAAAAGTTGGTGTTCGACTGTATAGGTTGAAACCTTTGCTTTTCAATTTTTTCTTGTGAGACAAAAATTCCCCTTAACATTTGCTAGGGTTTAGTCAAAGGAAGAAAAAAACACACAGAGAAAATGATGGCTTATGAAGTAATCATGAATTCAGTCACAGGACAAACCTGTGATTGGGAGCTGTGCTCTGACCCAAATGAGTCTTCAAAGTTGGGGGCAGCTACAAAATCTGGGGCAGGAAACAGAAGGCTGCTTTTGAACTCCACTAAATCCTTTAGTTTTTATGTAAAGCGTTTTCCCTGGCTCTCCTTCCCATCTTGTTCTTTATGTTCTTGCCCTGGTCATCAGGCTTTTCTGGTTCGTTAGGTTCTATGGAGCTTTATTCAGGACTATTGGATACTGGTATACTCTAAAAACTGCTGTTTGTGTTTCAGACAGTAACTTGGAAGGCTTTTCCTGATCGAAGAGTGCTAGAGACTCCATTCTTAGATTTTATTCAGGTCCTTTTAGTCAGGGTTAGGCAGATGGAATGCTTAACCTGTGGTTAGTAATATTTGAAAATTCAAGTGACGCACTCTGGGTCATTTGACCTGAGAGCTTTATACTTTAACATGGATTTCCTTCGGTGTGGGGGTTAGGGACTTGCCTCCTGAAATCTATGACATATCTTACTGTCAGAGTCATGCTCTTTTGAGATCTACATTTGTCATAAATCACTCAAAAGAATAAATTGAGAAACTTCTTACTAGATGGTAGAAATCTTTTAGTTTTAGTACTTGTACATATTATAGTTCTTCAATGCAAAGGATATTTAAAGAAATATCAAAGACCACTGTTGCCATACGTCTGATGTTAAAGCTTTTCGTGTTTGTTTGGGAGTGTTTTGATGCTTGCAATCATAGTTATTGCCCTCAGTACCCAAGCATGCATATCTATTGATGATTTGCCCAATTCTGTGCCTAACTGCATGCTCCAAAGTGCTTCAATTACAGCTAATGCTGAGGCAAACTCCTCTATCTCTACCACTCCCCTGACATTTGGGAACTAGTTCACCTTGGTTCCTTCAGCTTTTCCTAGAGGAGGATAAGACGCTTGATGCCTGCAATGACTTGGGGGGAGGAGTTGACCTTCCGCACGTTCTTTTCAGTCACGATTTTGAATTCTCAGTATGCACACACATATGTAACAGATACATGTACATATTCCTGCAAAGGGCATCATTCCTCTATTTGGGATGCTAATAGTTACTGACACGAGTTTGCCAGATCATAACAGTGAAATGCCACCTGTTTCCTCAGTAGTAGTGAGGTTTCATTCCAGGGAAGACAAGTATAGTGTGGAAAACCTCTGGAAGTGTTTCTGGATGCTTCGGAGAGACTGTGGAGATATGGCTGACAACTAGTATGGGCAGAGTTGAAAAGTGGCTGTATTCTTTGATCAGGCCCTTTACCTCTATCCATCTTTGAAATCCAAGGTGAGTGAGAGCAACTTTACATTAAGTGCTAATGATTTCTAACCAATTCGCTTTCCCAATAAATTATGACTTGGCTTTGCTGACAGAGCTTTTTATTTTATTTTGTTTTCAGAGAAGGCAGGCAGACTTCATTTTTCTTCTTAGAGATAATTATGAATAGGCTCAAACAGACAGAAATAGGGTTGAAGAAGCCAAAGGGGCTGGATGTGGGGGTGCACATCTTGATCCCAGCAGAAGAAGCTGCATCTGCCTGTGTCCAAGGAGGTCTGGTTTACACAGCAACTTCCATGCTAGCCAGGGGTACATAGGGAGAAAGATAGAGAAGCTTGCCTCTTTTAAAGGAAGAGAATCAATCAATCAAACGGCCCCTTGTAAATAAGAAAAGGCGCCTATGGGCACAGAAGTCTTTAACTTAAAGGTAGGTCTGTCAGGAACTTCTTCCTGGCCTGGGGTCTAGCTGGGAACAATGGCTCCACTGGCCAAGATTAAACTTCTAGTGCAGAGACAGGCCCTGGTTTCCATGATGTGAGTTTCCAGGCACCAGGCACTTCTTGCTCACTGGTGTCATATTCCTCACAGTTTTATTTTTTTCTCATGACATCTGCCAATGGAGTGAAGTTTCATATCTGAACAAGTTTTTGAAGACTGTGGATCTTCCTTGCTAGGTTGTAAACTTAATGAAAGAAGAGTTCATGGTGCCTGTCTTGCCTACTCACATAGCTAGCTTCCAGGTGCACTGTCTGACATATGGTTGATGGCCAAAAAAATATTTCCAGTAAACATTTTTAATATTAATTGAGCAAGCAAGTGACAATTCTGGAATTTTTTAAAAAACACAAATATAAGAATGTGCTTTCATTTTAATCCTACAGGTGAGGGAGGATACAGGGCTATTTTGGACTCTCCACAGCAGCTGCCTATGATTTGCCTCATGCTCTAGCAGAGGTATGGTTTGCCAGTTGCAGATAGTTTCTGTGATTGCGTGGTGTTTGGAATTCTGAGAACTTTACAGAGGGGATATAAATGCTAAGGCGCCGAGAGGTGGGGTTGGTCGTGGTTTGTTAGTAGCTGTGGTTGAAGAAGAAACAAAAGAAAGAAATTAGATTCATGGTTGCTCCCCTCTCTTACTCTCTCTTCCTTTCTCTCCTCTATCTTTCTCTACTATATAGTGCTAGAAGTAGACACTTGGCAGGGGGATTAAGGGTGGGAAAGAAGAACCCACAAACTAGGACAGCTATAGGTTTCTGTGCATAGCCTTTGAGTGCTGCTGAGGTGGGAAGGCATGGGTGATGCTGCTGTCTCTGGAGGGACATTTTTCTGTTGCTGTAGCAAATGATGAAATTGGCACCTTATTGTTTTCATCCCTTTGCATTTTTCTCAACTGCTTGATATCGTATAGTCTCCCGACAACATATAAAGCTTCATCTGCAGCTGTACATTGGCTGCTGGCCTTCACACTCATTTCCACCATCTTTCTTTTATCAGTGTACACCTAACCTTAAAACTGGGTCTTAGCCCTGTTCTGCTTCGACTTACTGACTCATTTGGTGACTCGTTTCAAAGTGCTTAAAACACTGGCCCACACTTAAAAACATGCTGTACCTGATGTCTTCTCTGTAGCAATTGATGCCTGTCGGATCCTACTGTTTGATCATTACTCCTGTGCTAGGTAGCCTTACTCCAGGTTCCTCCCCTACTTAGCCATTGCCACTTCTTTCCCCTTCCTCTTCTATTTTTTTTAAGAGCTAGCATTTACCAGACAGATTCTGGATCTTGCTCCTTTTCCTGTTCTTCAGGCTATCTCTAGTTGTCTTCTTTACTTTTCAGCTACAGCAAAAACACCTCTAGACTCCTATTGTCAGCTGCTGTTCAGCAGGTGTGCTCAGCAGTCCTTGCTTGGATTTCACTATTATCCCCTAAGTAGTTTACAATGGAAATGTCATAATTTCAGTTTAACTTTCATGCTACTCTCAGACTTATTTTCTTAGGGGAAAAAATGAGCACATAACCTCTTCTTGTGAAACACCCATCTCCTACGGTTCCTAGGGTGGCATCCTCACTGCCATCAGCAGCTGATGTGGCAATCGTGTCATGACTGAATTATAGCGTGCTGTATGCCAGGCACAGGTCTGACACTCTTCCCTTAACACACATTCTTTGAGGTAGATACTAGTTTCCCCATCCCATTTTATTTTTGCAAATGAGAAAACCTGAACAGGAAGTTGGCATCTGATATCTTTAAGATCACACAGAGATAGAACTTAGCCTTTCCATTTTGAGTCTACACCCCACCCACAACTGTCCCCAGCTCGTTCTATGCTTCTACCATAGGAACTGCTCCCTGGTCCCTCAACATGTTGTCATCTTCTTCTTCTTCTCCTTTGCCCTACCTTTGTGCTTACTGGTTCTACTTCCTGGAGTGTTGCTAATTCATCTTCCTGGTCAGTTGCCACTCATCCCACTCTTCCTGTTTTGTTTCTGGGCCTTCCCTGCTTTATTGGAGAAAGGGTTCTGCTTATATAAGTTGGTATTTCTATTTCTTAGCTAGCATTTAGATGAGTCTTGCTATAGACTATCAAAAATGCTAATTGAAGGAACAAACTAATCACAGTCTCCATAAAGATCAAGGACCACATCTTTCTTCTTTAGTGCCATGTGCTCAGTTTCTAGCGTAAACACGCAGGGAAAAGCTCAGTTGGTATTTGAATGACAAAGTAAGCTGCCAGAGTCTTAGTGAAATTAAGGAGTAGAACTGCCTATCTTTCACATCTTCATTTATAGACAGCTGTTGTAGTAGCTTCAGCTTGGGATTGTTTTGTGTTTAATAACATTTTTCATTTATAGTTAAAGCACAATTAGTCTTGGCTTCTTTTTGTCTCTATTAAAACACAGAAATTTAAGTATATTGGATATAGATTAAGAAAGACACATTCTAAGTGACTTTTGGTCACAGTGTCTGTTATAATTTAATATGTTCCTGGTTTTAGATTAGGGGGCCATTCATGTTATTGCTTATATTTGCTAAGAATGGGAAATAAATCTGTGTGTCATCTTGTAAGTATTGATACATTAGGTTTAGTGAAAATAATAAATTTTTATACAATGCAAAATTTCCTTTATATTGAGAGCAAAGAAGAGAAAGAAGGAAAGAAGAAATATATTGGGCATCTTGGTGTGGGACCCTTACCTGCTGGCCCGGCTTGATGGGGGACAGGGTGATTCCCTGGGTGTTGATCACAGGCAAGATCTGGTTTCCGATGACCGTGGCAATGATTTGGCCCTGGGCATTGGTTAGGAGCTGGGGTGTGATAGGCTGTACTTGAAGGCCCTGAGTGCCACTTGCTGCTTGACTCGATGGCCCTGGGTTAGGCATCAGTGGAATGGTCCCAATAATCTGCAAGAGATAGGCCTGAATGTGAGGATTCAGCTGAATTCAGGTTCCACTTACACAGAACGAAGACTGCATTGTGCCCTCGTGAAGAATGTTATCAGAAGCTCATTTGCTATCTATAAGCAGGCCAGCATGGAGCAAAAATTAGGGCGTGAGCATTAAAAGAACAGAAAGTTATGCATGCACTGTTTCCCCAAGGGAAGGGAAAATTACCTCACTTAAAAATAAAACTAGCTATGGATAAAGAGGTAAACATGCAGTTTCTGTCAAGGCTTTCTCTCAGAAACAGGAGAAAGAGATTTCTTAGTACTTAAGGCCTTTGTGAACTTGGGGCACTGCATCTTCCTCACACCAGGGCTCTAGATGTCCTGAACCCTGAGGACCCCCATCCACAGTCTGCCCCTTATATCTTCCATCCTTCTTCTCTTCCCCTGTCCTGCCATCCTACTCAATGCCAAGATCAAGGTCGGCTTCTTGACCTCTATACTCTGTAGGACTACCAGCTTTAAGCAAGTATTCTGCCATGTATGTGCTTGAGAGACTAGGCTCTGGAGACAGGAAGTTAGGATATCATTCCCAGCCAGGCTACCAAACAGCCACATTTGTTAAGGTACTCCAGCCTCTCAAAGGCTAGTAAATAAATGGTTAAATTTTTTAGAAGTGATGTGACTATTGAGGATTGAAATCAAAGATGAGATGCACAGCTTAAATGAAGTGTGTTAAACTGGGACCTAGTTGTTAGGGCTGTGTGTATCTATGTGACTGTGTGTGTCTAGGTGGTAAGCCTCAAGTGTTAGGGGCTCAGGGCTCTGCCACTGGGGGCAGGAGAGGGCCATTGCCTCCAGTGGCTTCTATCATCAGTGAAAGGATTGTGTAGGACGATGGTATGGGGCAAGTGGTTAGATATGCTTACTGTGAAAGAAGATGCCATGTCTAGGGTATCCACAAAGTCTGAAAATGGAGACTTTACTGTATATTGCTAGGGATAAGTGTAATTTACAAAACCTCCAACTACAAGCTACTTCTAAACATGAGACCTCAAGAGGTGTCATGAAGAATGAGTGTGGGACTATTTCTCCTGCTTAGTATACTAAGTCTTATACTACAAATTGTCATCAATGACTGTTCCCTAGTCATGGTGGTCCATGACTTCACTGTTATGTGACATTCTTTTTTATTCTGTCTTCTTACAAGACCTCTCTGAACTGAACTGGAGACTAGTCATGTCTCTCCCTCACAAATCAGACACAGGGTGAAGAAGAACTCTGTGAAGTAACCTTTGAGAGAGGAGTTGTAGCAGGAGAGCTGGAATGGGTGTCCCTAAATGCTTGCTTTTTCATTTGACTCCCAAGTCTCACTACCTAGAGAATACCACGGAATATTGGATGCTAAAGGATTCCAGATCTTGGGCAATGCTTCATATTCTGTGTGCAATTTTCTACTGGATGATAAGCTCTCTGTGGACTTGTTCATAAATGGTAGTGATTTCCACCGCACAGTACTCACACAGGGCTTTGAACATAATTTCTCAGCAAATGATTTTTTTTTTTCAGTGAATGACTTTAGGTCTCTGGAGTTCAGGATTCCAGATGCAAGTAAGACAATAGGAGAAGCACCAGACTATAGGTCTTGGGAAGATGGCATTGGTCAGCCCCTTCCCCATCTATCATTGCTTCCAACATAGCAGTCCTGTGGGGTAGCAAAAATGGAGAAGCTGCACAACTATCAGGTATCAGTGGCATTTGTCAGTGGATGTTGATGAAGGTCAGGCAATTACTGTGGTAGTGGTCAGCCATCCCTTAAGGAGCTGTCAGGCTTGCATGTATCCTGAACAAGCATGCAGTGTCTGTCTCACAGTGACAGCAATGAACACGTCTCATCAGTGTAAGCAAGGTCAGGAGGAGTCCACATCAATAGATCATAATGCATAAGTACTTTATTGACAAGTGGTCCTACATTAGCCTAAAAGCCAGTTCCTGTGACTCCCCCCTCAGTCGTTGTAAGAGAGACATGGGATTAGCCTCCTGTCCTTGTCTATACTGGATACAGCTGGCCTGCACATGCACAGTGAAAACTTGGCAATAGACTTTCCCATTCTGGCTGCCTGGAGTGTCTGTCTTAGGTCTTTGCTTTCCTACTCCATTTGATTGGCTGCAGAAGTTGGATGCATTTAAGTGGAGAGCTGTGGATTCTATTTTTGGCAGAATGTCAGTGCATTTAGGAGCTTGTGGGAGTACGTAGAGCCTGAGAGAATGCCTCAGAGTAAGGCATGGGACATGACAGCTATAGAACACACAGTGATGAAAAGATGAGATCTAGCCTCAAGATGATTGACGTGAGTATGTGCTGACTCTGTGGTAATGAGATGCACTTTCTGGGTGAAGGAAGAAATGGAAAGGCAGATGCAATTGGCTCACCAGCCTCTGCCCTAGGAACAGCCTCACTCTACAACACTGAGCTGCAACTTAAAGGCTTGTCACTGTGCCTTCCCCACCTCTCTTCTCTTTTTTCCTGGGTCTGAGCATCGGGTACCGATAAGACAACAGTAGTGTCATAGCCAGAGGAATCTTAAATGGCCCAGTGGAAGGAGATGTTTAATAGAGTTTGGTTGTGAGGTGAGGGACGCATGTAAAGTCAGGAAGTCTTTGGTGAAGTTATGTATTTCTTGGTTGTTATTGTCTTCCTTTCAGAGGCATGAGTATCACCATATCCACATGCCAAACACGTGGTGGTACATGTTGGGAAGTTTGTAATAGACTCCAAGATATCAAAACACCCTGGTTTTAATTCGTTCAAATTTGTTGAATGGTATAGACGATCACCCTTAGAATATCCAAAAATTATCTGTTGACTTATTATGATCATTCTAACTTGGGTTTCCATTAGCATTTTTACACATGTAATCAGAACACCTCCAAGTATGTTGAGACCACAGAAGTAGCCTAAGGTGATAATAGGAGTGGAGGCACACACATCTGAGACTTTCCATGCTCTTAATAGCTGTCCAGTTACCTTATGATGGAAATTGTGTTTCAAATTAAAGGTCTTGTGAATTTAATTTGATGGTAGGAGGATTTCAATTCAAGAAGGAAATTAAAACTGAGTCTGGAAAGACTACAGAGAATCTTTAGTTTAGAGATGAAGACAGAATATAACTATACTTTTAAAATTAGCTTCTAACGGAATCTGAATGCATAGGTTACAAAAGCTAAGAATGTACTGAGAAGTCCTGATGGAAGGGTTATTTTGCTACATAAACATGACAATCTGCTGACTCCTGCTCATTCCATCCAATATTTGGAACTAACTCATACTCCCTTCAATTATAAAGGACTCTGGCAAGAGCAGCTGAATACCGATGGAGTCTTCTATTAGCACTGGGTTATGGTCCATAGAGGATGATGAATAGATGCAGGTGGGACAGGGTAGGGTTAATGTTCTATCAAATGCAAGGATCCTATCAGTCAAAGGAAGAAATGAGTACTAAGTGAATAAGCAAGGGCTTCGTGATGGAAAGCATCTATAGCTATGTGGTATGTGGTTAAGAACATTGGGAATGATTGAATGATTTTAGACAAAGGTGGAGTTGGTTCAGGAAGGCTACAGAAGATGCAGGGCTGTGAAGTTTAGGATTAAGGAAAACCTACTAGAAGCTAGTGTATAGGCAAGAGACATGCAGAAGGTGAGTTGATCCTCTTGGAGGCAAGAGAAGGTTGAGGCATATCAGCCTGGAAGCTTTAGATTCCATGCAGCCAAAGACTTAAAGGTAATTTTTTGGGAGATGGGGGCACTTCTGAGACAGGGTCTCAGTTGTACAGGCTGGCCTTGTACTTGATATTTAGCTTGATGTTGAGGCTTACCTCACACCTGATCATCCTGCCTTAACCTCCTGAGTACCGATATTGTATGTGCTGCCATGCTTGATTGTGAAACGGGTTTCATTCGCGGGTGGGGAGGAGGGCTGATACGGAGCCATTTCAGGTGTGAATATGACAATTAGGTCACATACTCTCAAGGGGTGAAAGGGTACAGACCAGATCAGTTGCTGGGATGCTACTGAAGTCATCCAAGTATGAAGCAAAATGCCTCAATGAATCCTTAGCACAGAGGCCTCTTGATTCATTGGCTTCCACTTCAAAGCACAAAGCGCAGCCTACTTCTTGTCTAGCTTGCAACATTAGAAAATTTTGAGTGAAGTTATTGCCCCATCAATCGCACACAAATAGCCCAGGCATCGTTTGCAATGATCTTCTGTGTCGTTGGCCTGACTCTCCAACTGTAATGATTCATCTCTGATGAATGCTTTAACCAGGCAGAGGCCCGGACTGCTATTATAATGATAATTTGTGACTTGAAAGAGATCCTGTTTCTCTAACAGGGGACTTACTTGGTTGTTGCTGTTCATGTCTGCCTGACACTTTCCTTGGAATGAGTTAAGAGCATTAACCACAATTGAGGAATAAAGTGCATACATAAGAGTGACTAAACGAAAACCATTCGTATGAGTAGTGTTCATTGGCACACATAATTTAAAGGATCCCTGTTTCTGTAGTAAATTTAGTGGTTTACACATGAAGGTTATTTTGCGACAGTGGCAAATCCAGCAGTTGAAGACCATGTAGCTTCTTGGTCTATTGTTTTCAACACCCTCCTGCACATCAGTCTAGCAGGTATTTACAGGGATGTGTTAGGTCTGAATGAGGAGAGTGGACAAATGAATACATTCACTGTTAACAGGCAGATGACATCAGCTACAGTCTTAGGCTGGTGTCACTGAGGCCCAGGCACCCAGACAAGTCATCTGATGGGCCACATGCTGTTATAGTCTCTGATATGCAGTTAAACTCTGCCAAAGGAATGTGATGGCAGATGTCATATTGACAAGTAATTTTGTTGCCATGGCTTTAAAAAAAAGGGAAGCCTGTCAATGTTGTTCTCAGTGACTTCCTCAGGTCTGACAGTACATTAGTAGAGACACCTCCTTTCCAAATAATTTGTCACCTCAGCAGTGTTTGGCCAAGCAGCTTTTGTGAATAGTAGCATCACTTTGTCCACACTTGGACAAGGAACTAAGATGCTTGTGAGGTAGCAGCCCCGTTTTCTGGTTTGAACATAGTGATCCTCTCCTAGTTCAAGCAGTGTGTTTTCTTTTTCCATATGATGATTCATTCTAAACTTACGTTTATTCAGGGTTAAAGCTAATCTTCTTGGAGTTATTATTGCATCTCTGATTAGGACATTTATTCTAAAGGGAAAAATTTTACAACCAAAATTTATTTTCAGGATACAATCCAGGACTCTCCCCCCCCCCCCCCAGCCCTGAATTTGGTCATGTCCAACATGGTGAAAAAGAGAAATGTGGACACTGAAAGGGAAAAATCACAGAGAATCTGAATCAGATCATGGTAAAGGCATCGAGCAAGCAAAGAAAGGGAAGGGAGCAGTCAGCAGCAGACACTGAACAGTATGAACAGGATCCTTTGTCTAGGCTGTGCACTGGCTTCCTGGAGCACTAGAAGATCTTGTGTTCAAGAAGTCTGTGACTGATTCAAAATGTCTGTCATGGCAGTATGGCCAGAGGTGGGACTGCCACAGGCTAGGATCTCTTAAACCAGCTTGAGATGCACACACTTTAATGAGAGTCTGTGGGAGAGTCTGCACGGATGTGTTTGTTCTAGTACATTTATTGTGGATGTGTGTACATAAATGTTCTAGTACCTTTATGTACATTTCTAGTACATTTATATTATAGGATATATTCCTATAATATATCCTACCCCTTGGTGTCTTTAGCTATCAGAATCTCAAACCCCATTGCGTATTAAAAGGTTTGGACACAAATTCAGGAACCCAGAAACTCATCGGGATCCGTAAACTAGCATTTTCTGTAAAATTTGCTAAGAATGGTGAGCATAAAAGTGAATGGTATAGATATAGCAAAACAGTAAAGACAATCATCTTCCCTAAATGTCTTAGAGACATTAAAAGTGATTCTCTTAGTGAGTTGAAGACGTACATGGAGGAAGCAAATTCCTCATTGCCTAGGAGAGCTAGTGAATGACTTGGTCTCTCACAGTCTCAGTGTGTACCTCTGTAAAATGGGAATAATCACTGCATAATGTCATAGAATAAGGTATGCAAGGCTCTCAGCATAGGCTTTGCCTAGCAGCTCAGTCCTTGCAATGTTCATTCAGAAATCACTTTTGCTCATGTTCTTGTATGGCAGCTCCTGTGCATTTTCACTAGGTTGCAAAACCACTTTTGACATTTTTATTTTGAGACAATACATATCCCAGATGGGCTGTGAAATTTCAATCCTTCTGCCTCAGTTCCTAAGTGCTGTCATTACGGATGTATGTCACCACACATAGTCTTCAAATTCTTTTTAATATCATGATATCACCATTAAATAGTTCACTATTAAAACTGGAAAACCAGTAGGAAAAGTTTCCCAACTTAGACTTTTAAGTTGGGGGTTTATGTGTAGGTATGATAAAGATGTGTTTCATAGGGAAGACCCAACTCCATGCTGAATACACAGAGGAGGCCTCTGCAGAGTTGTTAGACACTTCCCAAACAAGAACTCCACGATGAAATTAGACATAGAGAGCTCTGAAATTCTGTGTATTCTCCTCAAGCCCAGAATGACCTCAGAAATTTCTCCTGACCCCAAGGTTAAAGCACTTGAGTGAACTTTCTCTTTTTAAATTTAGATGCTCTAGCTTCTACAGATTTTGAAATGAGAGAAGACATTTAGGGAAAAAAGGGTATGGGGGTGGAGGGAGGGGTCATGCGTACTCTACTCATTATCAGGAGATGCCCAGCCACTGCTAGAGGGGGCCAGGGTGTGTACTTCTCTAGACTTAATTGTCTTGTCAGAGCTGTTTCAAACTTTGTGCTAGAGCCCTCTTGTGGCACAAGCAGTGTGTGTGATTGTGTGTGTGTGTGTGTGTGTGTGTGTGTGTGTATGTATACTTCACCCTCAGCAGGTGGGAATATTTTTAATTTAAAAAATTAAGATGCATCATAAAATTTGTATTTACCTCTCTCTCTCATATATATATATATATATATAGATATATAGATATATATATATATAATAAAATCTGTGATTATGAGATTTGCTATCTTTTATTTGGATTCTACAATCAAGAAGTAAGGAAAACTGATAGAAAAATCTATCTAATCAAATGATTAAGTTAAACTTAAATCAATGATGTTATTATATTCAAGTCAGAAACAAGGAATCATTGTAAGCCTTTGTGGTCTGTTCTTAGAATGAATGGTGGCTAGAAAGCCAGGGCCAAGAAATAAGCTTTTCTGAACAAAATATAGATGCCCACTGTTAAGTCCAAGTTTTTGAACTGTATCAGATGAATACCTGCCCTACCCTGAACACCACACTGGCAAAGTTTGTATTTTAAGGAGTCCATGGTTTTCCTCACACTGATGGGTTTCGAGCAGTTTTCCTCATCTAGAAAGCAAGACAGTGAAGGCAGGAGAGGAGGGGGACTATTTTGCAAGACATCACCTCCTCTGTTGTCAAAGTTTAGAGAGGCATTTCTGCAGAGCATCTGTACATCTCCCCAGCAGGTCACAGTGAAACTAATTCACTGTGGTGGTATTTGGAGGTGAGGTCTTCAGGAAGGAGAAAGGTCAAGATGGCAGGCTCCTCTCGAATAGAGCTTATAAAAGGGACTCTCATTGCTTATCTCTAAAATCCTAATTGGGTTTTTAAAAGTACACTTTAATCCGTAGTTACTTATTACAAGGGCAGAGGTGATACCCCCTTGAAGCAAGTGGATTCCTTTGAGCTGTGTAGTCTGGGATTTAATTTCTACCTCCCTACACTCTTTTTCTTTGATTATTTACTTGACTATTAGTTGTTAGGTTGAAGGATACAGAACTGTGTACAGAGCTGAGCTAATGCTTCCATGTCAGGTTCTCTTCAGTGGTAACATTTTCTTTACAGGTATTCTAGTGAACGAGTTGAAGAACTGTCTGTGACCAGATGTTGACAATTCTTAATGATAATCAGAAACATTTTTTTCTTCACTGATTCTGCTTTTAGCCAGTCTACAAATTAAATTATGGATGTTTTTCATTTTCTCCAGGGCTGGTTGAACATATTTCCTGTTTCCCTTTCAAAGAGCATCCCACTACTGTGAAGCTGTCACTTTGCAGAAGGACCACCTTTTGTCAGCTTTTACATGGCTTTCCCCAAGACTTTAAGTTTTAATACTAGCCTGCAAAAGACCCACCATCAACAACAAAAACTTAGAATTAGGGAAAGCATTTCTGTTTCTATTTGCTGCTGCCAGGTTAAGTGACTAAATCAGACTTAAGCTATTTATTGCTTGGAAGAATACCTTGATTCATAGCCAGGAAACATCCTCCAACAAAGCCTTCCATCTAAGAACCATTTTATATGTCATCCACAAAGGAGAAGAAACAACTATAGCAACGAACAAACAAGAACAAAAATTAACACAATACCCCCTCCCCCAGTAAAATAAAAAATAAAAAAATAAAAACACCCTTACAGCTAGCCAACCAACCAACCAACCAACCAAAACCACAATGGGGACCAATGATCTCCAATATTCATAGTTTATCCTTCATTGAAATAGGTCCACATTCAATGGGAAGAGGTGCAGAGAATTTCTTGGCAATTGCTCAAGAAAGTGCTATGCATATTTAGTACCTCCTGGTTCTGTGTTTATACCCAGTGAGTGCATCAGGCTGGAAAGCTGAATTTAAATGAGGTTAACAACAAAACAAGCCTCCAAGGGAAAGGGAGGGTGGAGAGGGAAGCTAAGTTAAAGACACATCTGTCTGTCATAACCCAGGTCCACGGAGAGTCTAGGATGATTCATGGTTTTTTTTGTGAAGAAAATGTCCATTGTTGTGACAAAATTAAATGTATTTTGATACTTGCATGTAATGCTTATCTAGCTTCTCAATCAGAAAAAAGTTGTCCTCATCATTCTAACACATATTACTTTTTCAATTTCCTGTTAGTAATGTTTCCTTAATGTTCTTGAGGGTGAGACCGCAGAATTTCTCATTTCTCACAACAAAGACTAAGCCTCGTTAGAATTATGCTAATGAATTCCTCTCATAAAATTGCAAAAACTCATTTTCATAGGTGGCCAGTCTTCAGCCAGGTCCCCACTGATCAGACAGTTGTTGACAAATGCCTACAAGGAGGGTGGGCTGTGCTCCAGTTGTGGCTTCTCACAGTTTTCTTGTCTATTTTAAATGTCCCTCAAAACCATACACATTTAATTCCTCTAGTCCATTATGACTCATCTCGGTTCTTCGTTGTGGGAACAGGTGTTAGGTTCACAGAGCCACTCCAGCCTAGGTTCACAGAGCCACTCTAGTCTAGGCAGGGCCACATGATCTCGTCTCCAAAATCAGTGTGAGTTTTCTGAGCTGGGTCCCATAGTGTTCCATTTTGTGTTTATTTAAGTGGTGTTTTAAATATAAGCATCCCATTCTCTTGATGATGCCATCCTCTATATTAAAAAGCTAAAGAGTTACTTTATAGCTAAATGATACTGGAAAGATTCTCATGGTTCAAAGTCTTCCATTTCTAACTTGTACTTTCTCAAGTTCCTTGTAAATTGAAGCAGAGTCTGTGCAGTGCATATATTAGTTCTTCTTGCTTCTGGTTCTGTGGGAAGGCTGCCTAAAATGGTTTAAAGATACAATGAAGGAAGAGGGGATGTTTTTATTCTAGGGTACCAAAGAAAAACAAGAGTGCTTAAAGGGACCTAGTGGCTGATAACCCCCTCTGGCCCTGCTTTTTGTTTAAATTGAATACATTCTGTTAGGAAAAAAGGCCAATGCTGTTCTGCCCAGAAGCCATATGGTATTAGGAGGGCAGGCTAGGTATCTCCTAGCCTGGAGCTACTGTTAATCTTGAGAAAATAGGATTTCCCATCATGCTTATCATGTGGGTAGTAGATTCCATATTGCCATAGTGGCCTTTTCTGTGTGTTGGAGGGAACATGGTTTCATAGCAGATGTGGTCAAAGGAAAAGTGTGGTACGGGACATGCCCGAGACTCATATGACTCCCTACATAAGGCCTACATGTTTAACAACCTGTATTGCGCTCTCACATTACACTAGCTGTACAATTT
Source organism: Rhynchomys soricoides (assembly GCA_019843965.1). NCBI lineage: Eukaryota > Metazoa > Chordata > Mammalia > Rodentia > Muridae > Rhynchomys > Rhynchomys soricoides. Next base: position 2,709,006 of record JADRCH010000130.1, on the reverse strand, counting down.
TAAAAGAAGCTAAAGAAACCTAAGTAACTGAAAACAGCCATTTTCATTTGACATGGGACTATTGGATGGTGTTTAAAAACATTTTCACATAAAACTTTAATATATTTGGTGGGCCTTACTTGAGATCAGCTGACTGAGGGGGATTAAGTATACATACGTGAGGTTATGGGATGACTTCTACAGTCAGGCACAGTATTAGGTTATGTAGAAAGCTTATGCTGACAGCAGCTTTGCTCGAAGAAGAAAATCTGGGCTTTGAAGCAGCAAGATTTGGGTCTCTGTCTAGGCTTTTTTATTCACTGTGTGGCTCTGGAAAGCTGGATAATTTTCTTAAGCCTCCAGTCTACCCATCAGCTGTGAACTGGTCTAACAGTCAAGAGCATAGTGAGCATGAAATGAAATACTGAACTGATGCAAAATGCTTACTGAAGAGTATATTAGCATATGTGAAATACTATCCAGGCCATAGACTTTATTAATATATCATGTTTGCTGTGTGCCAGGTAGTGTTCTCGGCTCTTAAGATTCACTAAGAAGAAAACAAGAAACTTGCAATTGTTGTGAGAGCATGCAATAAAGAGAATTTTGAGACAAAACTGAGCTTGGTTCCTGCATTTCTCATAGAGTGATCTTGGAAGCTCTCCATCCGTCTGGACAAGGCCATAGAGTACATCATGCCCTGTTTGGAAAGATGACATGGTTGGGACATGCTGAGGCTAGGTACCTGTTGGCAATTAGTGCTCTATAAATGGCCACCACTTACTAATTTTATTATTGTTGCTAATAGTGGTCCTCTTAACCTTTAGGGAATATTTTATCATTTCAAAGAAGAGAAACCTAGCTGAAGGAGATGAGATGCCTTGCCTGGCCTCTGGGAATGGAGCAAGAGCTTAGGTTCCTGCCTGTCTGACTTGAGAACCTGAGTTTTTAGCCCAGGAGTCCCTTCTAGGTACACATGCAGGCATTGCTCAGCCATATTACTTCAGGGAGGTTCTGGGTTATTGTCACTATCTATTGGCAGGTGTCTCATCTAGGTAGTATGCCACATTCTCTTCTTGTGCTCTGTGCATTACTCGCTTAATGCCATTTGCCTATAAGTGTAAAGCTGTCCTTGTAAGTACTGACTGTACTGCACGCAGCATTCTTAATAGTCCAGCTTTTAACATCTTTATAACATTTTGTAAGGGCCTACTTTTACTGTAATTCAAGATGGCAAAAGTTAGGTGAGGAAACCAATAGAAATTGCGAGCTAATGCTTTGAATCTAACGATGTTGCATAGAGGCTTAGTTCGAACTTGAATATGCTCCCTTTCTTTGCTCTGAGTTGTGACATTTCTATTCTTCTCTGCCTTGGATCTATTCATTTCTCTCTTATTGGCCTTGTAAATTGATAACTTCTGACATCTTTATGAGTACTAACCAGCTCATGGGCAACAAAAATGTAGGGTGCATGCTTGGCTTATAGAATATTTACTTCAAGGGTGGCTATATCTCATATGTGAGTTTAATGTCCTATCCTACCTTGTAATGTCCTAATGATAATGAATGGTTTGAAGATGGGGCTAGTGATATTCTAGGAAAGCTGACTCAGAGTTCAGCACTCATTTCTTTCTCTGTTCCAGCACCAATTCAAATGAAGCTTGTTTTTTATTTTATAATAAAACAAAGAATAAATAAATCTCTAACAATTGATATATTTGTCTAATGTGGTATTTTACTACTATACCCTCTCCCTCAAAAATGCATGGCCTGACTTCAGGTGCAATTTAAATCAATGGTTTCTTAAACACAAGAATACTGTAGCAGATATTTTTTTTCTTCAAAAGTCTTATTGCATTGGAGGAGTGGGTCTCTGGAGGAAAGATCTGAAAACATGAAGTAGCTTAATATGCTTCAAGCTTAATCAATTCTAGTGTTATTTTGTGTTTTGGAGGACTGACTGCTGTAAGGTTTCCTACTGAGCTATGAGAAGCTAACATGGAAAGCATCTGTGTTTCTGGGTAGGCATCTATGTGTGGTGCACACCTGCGTTTCTTTGCCCATGGTTAGGAGGGAGATCTCCTAGGTCTTGACACTTAGAGTCTGCTTTCCTCTGGCATGATTGATGTAGACCTGAGATAATCTTTAAGATTGTCTCATTACTATAGAGAGTTCCCTAAAAACACCTCTTCAATTCTTTTGATAAGCAACAATAAAACTGGTAAGCGTATGAATTAGAATACCTAGTACTTATTTGGTAGGATATTTTTATTTTCAGGTTTCAAGTGTGTATAGATACACCTTCTGGAGAACTCTGTGAGACTCTTGTTGGGGTTTGTCCTATGTGTTGTGTAACCAATTTGCTGTAATTGGTTCCTCCCCATTAATTCCTGGTTGATCAATAAATGGCTGGGGCTTATGACTGGACAGAGAGCATAGAAAGGTGGAACTTAGAATTGAGGAGGGGTTTTGAAAGAGACCACAGGGGGAGAAGAGAGGAGAGTGAGTGAGAAGAAGGTTACCATTACATCTAATGGTAGATGGGTCAGGAGCACATGGCCAAGAGAAGTCTATCCTAAGGACAGGTTGATGTAAACAGAAAGAGCCCAGGAGACATCAGATTGACAAATGATGGGCATTTATGTGTGTTTTAACAGGTGGAAGGGTTAGAATAGCTCAGAACCTGCCCAGCATAACGCCTACAGCTCATTAATAAATTGCAGTGTTTCTGTGTTGTTTACTTGAGAACTATGTAAGGAAAAGTAGGGTAGAAACCCCCAATAGATATTTAGGTGTAAAAAAGGGTGTAGTGACCCTTTTTTAAAACAATTTCTTTCAATAAATTATAGGAAAAGAAATAAATTTCCATTTTATTTTTAAAAGTAGAGATTTAGGTTCTGTGTTTTTAAGTTGTTTGTTCACATAGCTTCTGGAAGAGCATCCAGGCCTTCCAGCCAGAGAAACTCAGGGTAGTACAGGAGCACAACAGTGGGCACTGGGTTCAGACCTCAGCCCTGCTACTTATCCAAGGTGCTGACCTGGGGAGTTATGTTTCTCTAAACTCTTAGAGTTTGCCCATCTGTATAAGTGGGACCATCAAAGCCTCCCATGACATCCCACGGTGCATTACTGACGGCCCCAGGTAGGAGCTCACTAGGGTAGTGTCTCTCTCTTTCTCTCTCTCTCTCTCTCTCTCTCTCTCTCTCTCTCTCTCTCTCTCTGATATCACTTGACCTAAAGGAGCATGCAGCTAAAATCCATCAGTCCTCCAAGATACTTAAAGAGCTCTGTACACTCAAATGATCACATGATTATTCCTTAGGGATAGACTACATTTTCCCACAAGGGTGAATGAACTGACATGGGAGTCTGCTGAACAGGGAACACACCCCTTTTCATTCATTTCTTTTTAATGTTAAGCAGGGTAGCCCTGATCAGCCTTGGGGCTGTAAATAGCCTCTTCTAGCTGATTAGCTGTTTAGAATTATAGATGCTAATTGGGAAGCTCCAAGAATTAACTGGCCTCAAAAGAATGTACAAGTTTTATCCAGGAGTCTACAGGAGAGAGAGCATTTCCCTGTTCTCATGACAACAAAGGCTTATGGATGAAGCATTAAAAGGACAGCATGATGAAAGGTGGCAGGGGCCAGAGCTAAGAAAGAAACAGATAGCTCAACATCCTGCTTTAGGTAGTAAAGACATGGTCCTCTCTTGCTAGGGGTTCGGGGTGAATTCAACAAAGGTAGTTTTTACTATGTATTACTGCTAAGCTCCCTGATTAAACTGAGTTCTGCTAAGGATGGAGGCTAAAAAGAAAGCGGCCAGAGGGGCCTTTAAGTTCTTTAAGTTGATCAGACAAGGAGGGGATGAGAGGGTGGAACAAGGGAGGCTGGTGCTGGAGTAGTAGCGTTGGGTGGGCAGAGCTGGAACTAATCCTGTCACCATACCTGAGTCCCAGAGAGTGCAACAGAACCACTTGTAGCCTCCCTATAACCCAGCATCCTCAGTGTCACGGCACACCAGGGTTAAAAAACCACATCTTTCATCTGAGCTCTGGATGGTAAGGACTCAGATACCAGCTGGAGTCCACTGACTGGCCTTCAGGTTGCACCTCCGACCTGTCTTTACAGGTTATAAAGTCTGATGAAAGCTTGCTTTGAGACAGGCAACCATTAGTTTGCCAGTGATTTATTTACATGTTATGAGTCCCTGGAAATTTTTGAAACAGTTAGAGACCCCTCATTTGTACAAAGGGGCTAAGACAACAAGCTGGAAGTGACAACAAAGCTCTGGTGGCAAGGGCAACATCTCTTCACATGAAGTATTCCTGCTTTCAAAAAGCATTTACAAAACATGGATAGTTGTGAGAATTGCAGGCAACAGTGGTTTTCTAAAGCAAGCGCGCGCGCACACACACACACACACACACACAGATTTTATTAAGTGTTAGTTGGGGAATTAAGGGTTAAGAAAGTTCAAGCCTGCAGCCTGATGGCCTTGAATCTATAACTTCTTTGAACCCAGTAGGTCACTAGAGCTCAGAATCAGTCGAGAGAAACTGTATTGTGGCCCTGATGCTTCTAGTTTGCAGAGCCTTTTGAGGGGCTGTGAGGGGAGCACTTAGGGAAACAGCACTGAAATGAGGCAATAAAGCCCTTAACTGGGCTCGGAGGGCAGATTCGCTGTGGTAGTAGATAGGTTGGGGTGGCTGATTATTATTTTATCTTTATCACCGAGAAGCCATGATGATATTCTTAGAATGCTACCAACCCTAGGAAAATACATTTCCTGCCCTCCAGAGAGTATTGAAAAAAATGTTCGCTAAAAGATGATAGTTGAAATACAGTTCATTCAATTACTATTGCACCTTAAAACCTTCTCTTGTAACAGGCACAAATGGGGGAAATAAAGTTTTTGTCTGACCTATATTTATGAGAAAACATATAGACATCAACTCTTAACTTTCAACACAATGTTTGATCCTTATTTATAACACATTGTCTAAGTAGATTCTGTTATTAGTGTAGTTTTTAAAAAACAGTGTTTTATGCTTTTTATGTTTTTTAAATTAATATTTCGTGGTAAAACCATAAAATTTGTAGAGAAATGTCACAGTCTTCCACAGTGACCACCCTTGAAATGGACGGGAGGGTGTGCTTTCTGTCTGGAGTTTCTGTTTTCTTTGGAAAATAAACAAGAGAGCAGAAGCTGGTATGGAAAATGTAAAGGTGTTTGTGCTGTTTTGGAAAAGTTATTTTTATATGTGTTTTGTGTGTTTCACTACAAAAGATGAAGTAAAAGACGCTATGTGGGATGCCCCAGATACCCCATCGCTGGCTTGCCTGGTTCTAATGGGCCCTGAAGCTTATTCATACTCAGAACCACACGCTATTTCTTTCTGTTCTACAGGACTGGAAAACGCAGTTATGGCTTTGAAAGTACTTTAGACAGATCTCAGAAGACTCCAGAGAGGATCAACAGACAGCTATCGAATTACTTATCTCTTAGCCTTGTGGCTCAGATTAGCGTTTATTACAACTTTAATGAGTTGATCTTAGGGAGTCTCACCTTTCCATTTAAATTATGTGCTAATATTCACTTCTGCAACCTATATAGGGTCAGTTTCTGGGTTTTGATTGGAAAGGAATAGCTGTAATTTACTAAATACCTTATCTTTCTTTTACTATTGGAAAAGAAATCCAGAAAATATATAACCTATATGAGACCACTCTGTTGATGAATAGGAATGTTTATGTTTCAATACAAACTTAGGTTTTCAATATGCTACTGCCCTGGAGATGTCATTCAGCCCGTGATTATAATTCAGAGGACCTCACCTGGAGTGCAGTTCTTCAGCTGTACCTCTTAGAGAGCTAAACTGCGGGGGGACTTCCTGCTGGGGTCTAAGCACACTGTCAGAAGTACTCTTGCCTCCCCCACCTACCATAGGGCTTGACATGAAGCTGGCCCCACAATGTTTCACTCAGTGAAGGTTGCCCTTCGTGCTGCACACCTTCTGGTCACAGTCATAGGAGGCAGCCTTTAGCCCACATAAGCATAGACATTCTTTTTATACCAAGCAAGCTTTGCTTCTATCTTTTCGTTGTATAGAAGTTTGCATATTCCTGAGTAACCTGTGTGGGCTGTGTGGGTACCCTTTTTTGTTCTTTTTAAAACTGATGGGAAAAGGTCACCAGGTGTGGTCACATAAACCTGTAATCTCAGCACTTGGGAGTTGGAGGCAGGGGTAACCCTACTTTTTTAAAAAAAAGGTAATATTGTTTAGTTGTCTTTGTGTTTTACATGCTCGGCTCTTTAACGAACAAAGATGGGTGTCTGAGTTCACTAGCTTTCACCTCTCAAAGCTTTAGAGTGGTGGAGGATCTGATTTCATCAGGAAATAGCCATAAGTTTCAGTTAAAATGTAAAATGCTTTCCTTAACCTCAGAATAAAGCAAAATTTCATTTAGTTTTACTTTTCTGTAATAATGCCAATAGGAGATATTGCCAAAGACACAAGGGAAGCAGTTTCGTAGCTGAACAAATTGATGATAAATCTACTTGCCAATTTCTCAAAACACTATTAGGAGCACACATGGGAACCTTTACTCTCCACTGTCTGGTACACTGTTCTGAGAAAGGTTGAGGTGCTGTAAGATCGCTTAACATCCCACTGTTGAGATTCACACAAAACCTTCATCCATGCACCAAAGGAAAATGTTCATCTTGATTAACAGACAGTGTTTAACTGACCATTAGCTCTGAAATTTGACTATGTGATCAACCTCATTGTAAGTACTTTAAGCCAACGAAACAATGCCAGTATTCTCCCACTTTTCAGAGAGAAATCATGGCACAAAGAGAATAAACGGATCTGCTGAGGCTTCCTAGCTAATGAACGGCAGCCTGGCTGCAGATTTCTTTCTGTCTGCCTGTATACCACACTACTGCCTCTTGCTGAGCATCCAAATAAAAATCATGAAAAACAATGGTGATGGTACTTGTGGCATTGTTCATTAAATGTTTAGTTTTGTGCCCAAGCTCCCGGGAGGTATTTTTAAGACATGATTTCAGTTAATTCTCATAACCAAGGGACTGTGGTGTGTGTGTGTGTGTGTGTGTGTGTGTGTGTGTGTGTGTGTGTGTGTGTAGAATCCAGAAGCCAGCCTTGGGTGTCATTCATCAGGAGCTGTCTACTTGCTTTTTGAGACATGCTGTCTCACTGTGAGACAGGGTTCAGCGATTATTAAGCTAGGCTGCCCAGGAGCCAGCCAGGGAAACTCAGGTCTCCACCCCTCCAGTGCTGGGATTACAAAGGTGTGCTGTCACACCCAGATTTAAAATGGATCCTGGAGAGCAAATTCACGCCCTCATTCTTGAATGGTGATCACTTTACCAATGAGCTGTCTTCCTAGTCTAGCGCTTGCCTAGATTTTATTGTCCATATAGTATAATTAGAAAAAGTGAGGCTCAGAGGGTTCAAGAATTTGTTCAGACCATATTTGGAATTAAATCCATCACCTTCGACTTAATTCTTTTTTTCCTTGCACAAGTATGTGATCCAGGAAGTAAAGAGAACAATAATGATCTTGGCAGTGCAGCAGCCAATGTCAATGTTCTGCTTATTGGTTACTAGGTACCTTTTCACCTAAAAGGAAAGTTCAAAACCCCTTAGTATCCCTGGGTGGCACAGGTACTTTGTGATTTTAGATGGCTGTGTCTGTTAAATTGACAACTCTAGTGAGCACTCTCTGTCCTTTGAATTAATAGTTATGATAGGGCAAAGTGAGAAAAGTATGAAAATGGAGGAGCATTTTCTCTTATTTGTTATGATTAGAGGCTGGGGTGGGGACAAAAGGACTGGAAAGGTGATTCTCCAACACATCCAAGGCAAAAGGACCTAAGTGGTGAGATTTCTTGCTGTTGAGACTCAAAGGCCAAAAATCTGAAGAAAGATTCGGCATAGAGAAGAGGCTGATCAGCAGCACAAGTGTGTCCTGCAGCTGGTGACTCCTTGAAGGTCATGAGTAGGCTTGGGTAAGCTAAGCCTTGGAAGCCAGATAGAATTGGTACTTAAAATTAACCCTGTGTAGGCTTGAAGGCTCATTTAGGTCTCTTAAATCCTGTCTTTGGTCCATAGGGTGTAGAAAGGATCTTAGGAAGTGAAGACAAGGTAAACACTTTGGGTGACAATGCCCCTACTTGATGGTTTCTGTGTGGAACAAACCTTTTTATCTGTCCATGTAACTATCAATAAGTCCTGCTTCTCAAACTTAGGTTTAATTTTAGCATTAATGTCGTTACTCTTGGATACCCTTCTGAATATAAAAAAGGACAGGTGCCAAGAACTCCAATAATAGGGTTTCTAACTATTCAGAGTTTTCACGTCTCCTTTGGAAATCTCTGTGGAGACTTTTAAGAAGCTAAAATGGACTGAGTGCAGCAGTCTTTGGTGGCAGGGTATGTTAGTGAAGGTGAATTGTACCAACCTGGTTCCAATAGTTTTCTTTTCTATCATATTAACTCAAGACACATATCAAATAATTTTTGCTCCCTTTTAAGGTAGTAGATGTTCACTTTAGGATATATGTTTACTATAAATATAAATAAACTACCCTTACACAACTTGTAAAATAACAATAAAAAACACTATATAATTAACTCTGATTCACTGTCTACATAACCCTATGGTTATTTAACTTGGTATTCTTGCTGACTGTGACAGAGATTCCAGGGTGACAAAGGTGGAAATTCTGGTCCCTAAGAAGTTCCACTGGCTAGTCAGCTACCAAAACATTTGAAAAGAAAGCATCAAGTAGTCCATTGCAAGCCTTAAAGCATTTCTCTTGGAAGGAGCATAATAGGACATTCACTTGGATGGCGGAACAGAAAAATCAGAGGGAAATGCCTCTTTGTAGATAAATTTGGTTTTGCTCTTCAACTCTTAAAATTTAGATCTTGAGGTTGCTTTATTTCTGGGTTTAGCTCTAGGAAGCTGCTTCCAGCATGGGCCTGAAGTATGTGTGAGTTATAGATATTAAACAACTTTTCCTCCACCCTCGTACCCACAAACCTTCCAGAAATCTTAATATGCTTTTGAGAGCCTCCATTTAGAGCTGGCTGCATAAAATGATCCTTTGATGAAAAGGAATTGGAACAAGGGTTAAAGCAGACATTGAAAGGTTACTGTAGAGGGCACAGTGTTCATACAACCCTCCTTTAATATGTGTGGTGTGCACCTGTGATAAGATGATTCATTACATGGGGCCTCTCTTTGACAAGCTCCATCGTTCAGCCCTCGGGCCTCTGATGGGACAATCCTACATCCGCCCAGGAAATATAACAAGGTCAGCTTTTTCTTTCCCTGGGCTGTAGGTAGAGATGGTTTAGCTTATAATGCATCTTTGCTCTTTAGGTAAAATAAAAAAACAAAACAAGAGTTTAAGACATTGAGATTCCTGCTTTTGCAAAGCAGCTGTATGTAGCAGGTAGTTATGTGAACACACTGCCGGGTAAAGAAATGATGCTCTCCCTGTATTTCATGCTCATAAATGGCCATACTGGAAACTGAGGTCACTAATCACCCAGACTGGGCTCTGGCTTTCCATTGGAGGGCACCCTGCCATCACCAGCTTCAACTCTGCCTTGCATTTTTATGCAGCTTTTAAGGTTACTGATCACTGAAGTTCTGTCATATGTGAACATGACATGGACACATGAGCCTTATAGGAGAATGAGTGCTCTCCCGTGACATGAGGAAGGCTTAGTGAACCTGACAGATTAGTGATAATCAACAGGCATGCAAGAGATGTTCCAAGTCCCCGAAAATCAGCTAGAGTGCCAGGGGCTGACGGCAGCTGGCTTCTAACTACCCCCTCCTCCCCACATTTTTTGTTGTTGCTTGCATACGTCTTTGCATTAGCTTCCCACACATACAGAATATGACTTTACTGAGGTTAGTTGAGATAAATCAGAACAACCAGCAAAAGACACCAGTTTCTCCCATTAACATGAAAAAATTTTTAAGTGAAAAATAAAAAAGCAAAGCAAGGTTTTCTTTGAAAAATTTACTTTTTGATTGTTTATTTCAGAGAATGTCCCAGTAGTGAGAAAGAGGGAAATTCTTTAACTCAGGCCATAGTACTAGTCATCTCACAAAACAAAACAACATAAAACCTTGACATTTTAGGGGAAAGAAAGAAAAATCTTGCCTCTAAAATATAGACACACTTTCCCACCCCTCTCCTATTCTTGACATTGCTAGTAAACATTATTTATTTGCCTCAAATAGATGCAGCTACATATCACTGTCATGCAAAAGAAATTCATTTCCTTTCCGAGTTCAATCTGCAGTAAAAATTCACTCTTCCTCCCATCTCCCACTCACCTGTCCTTGTGCATTAGTAACTAGTTGACCTGTGACCCCCTGAAGGCTGGAGAGGGCATTGCCAAAGGCCTGTGAGCTTGCTATGGAGCCCATGGCTGCTGCAGCAGCGGCGGCCTGACTTGCTAGAGGATTATTAACCAGCTGCAAAGAAAGAAAAGATCAGGGTGAAAATCACCACGTGGCAGGGTAACCACACAGCGACACAACATTCCCTCCAGCTTGCTCATGCAAAGGGCCCCGAACCCACTGCAGGGTCCCAGTAAGAGATTTCTTTGAAAACTGACTAGAGGAAGTCAGGGACAAGGTGGGGAGAGGGGGTCAGCTGAGGGACAGCTTAGGAGGGAAAGAGCCTGAATTTGGGGGAAAATCAGAGAATAAAATTCTAAGGTAATGTCAGCCATCCTTGAAATCGTCAGGTGAAGCAGGATGGGTGGAAGAAATTGATGTCCACAGGGTTTCTGTGTGGATTTATCATTCCCATGTATGAATCAGCTTCTTTACGGGTTATTTGCAAGGAGCAGGTTTCATACCTCACTTTCATTTCCAAGGTTCGAAGCAACCAAAATCAGTGAAATGACAGTCGAGCTCCCAGGCCCTCAGAGAGGGAGTGGGTCTGTGATTGGAACACTTGGGGCTTATTTTGTGGAAAGATTCAAAGTCACTGGTGAATGGTCAGGTTGACAACTACTTCCTGTTTTACTTAACATGTGGCCTCTTTCCTACAAGAAACGTGTAACTGGAAGGAATAAGCAGAAGGGGAAGAGACCAGCACAGGGAGGTGGCTATGGCTGCCAAATCCTGTTTTTCCGCGGAGACCAATTCAATATTCTTTCTCTTGCCAATTTTCCACACGGCAGGTTTTCAGGCCTTCTGACCATGAGGCAGAAGGGTGGCATGAACTGAAATCTGCATTTAGGTTAATGACTAGATATAAATTCAAGAAACATTTAAACTATTTTCACAGTATTGGTTTTGATACATGAATTTCATTTGTATTTATTCTAGGGTGTTATTTTTCCCCCTCTGTATAGTTTCTCTCAACTTCAATAACTGTGTATAATAATGCATTTTCCATCACCACGTTCCACATCCACGCAACTCCTGCATTTTAGCAGAGACCTGACAAGGCTAGGACCTGGGGGAGGAGAATAAGGCCACTTAGTCCACGCCTTGGCTCGTCTGGAGCTCCTCCTTTATTATTGTAAACACTCTTTCAACTTTTTAAACATTCCTTTTCTGCTCTCTCCGTTCTCCCCTTTCTCCTTTTCTTCTTTTTCTTTCTTTTCCTTTCAGAAAATATTTTGTGTCTTTATTGCTTTGGGAATTTTCCCACAGTTTACATCATCTTCAGTGTCTTAGACATAGAGTTTGCAGTTTCCATTCCAGAATTTACTTATCTAATGAGTAAGGAATTTTAATGTATATCCTTATTTTCTCTTACACCCCAAATCTCGTTGACCTGGGACATTGTTTTAGAAAGAAATCCACTTTAAACTCATTACTCTGTCTTTTGTCATTATCTCTTTCCTAAGGAAAAAATGACTATTTTAAGTCTCATTCTTTGGCCTAGTGAGAAATCCTGTCTTCTCACAGATTAGTAGCCTTGACCTTGGTGTTTGGTGTATGTCTACAGAGTGAGTGGCTGTGTCTGAGAAGTGGGATGTGTTAAGAGAAGATGCTCCTTGCTTTAGTTTGAATGCCCAGAATGGATGGTCCACATTCTTGGGGCACAGAGCCCTTCAGCAGCCAGCACAGACAGTACACACTGGAGTTCCATTCTGAGCTCCTTTGAGAAGACTTGGCTTATATTGTTTTTATACATGAAGCTGAAATCATAAGAAAATTCCTGAAGTCCTAAGATAAATTTAACCCCTAAAGAATGATTAATTTATGTGCAATTCGGTTTTAGTTTTGAAAGGACAGTTTTGTCTACAATTGTGAGTGAGAGCTCTAAGTTTATACATAGTCAACATTGTCTGAGGAAGACAAGCTGTTAGTCCTATTTAATGAAGCACTTCTTTGATATCTTCTAGGTCAACCAAGACATCACTCGGGAAATGATGAACTGTCTTTCTAGGTGCAGCACAGTAACGGAAACTGAGAACTCTCTGTCTAAAATACTGGTGTATTATTCAGCAGTAGTCAACTGTACTTGCTGCAAAATCAGATACTGCACAAAAATCTCATTTTGAATATAAAGCAAAAACAGTTACTTAAAAAGACTTCTGAGTCTTCTGTTTAAGGGTTAGAAATGGGTACAGGTATTCAGGTATTTTAGAAGATTGCTCAACTGCCTCAAATACCTCAAGTTGTTTTTTTTTTGTTGTTGTTTTTTGTTTTGTTATTTCCTCTGTAGCTTGGTCCTATGATTTCACTGTCCTTATGTCATGTGTGTGTGTACACATATGGATGTGGGTGCTTGCATGCATTACCTTTCCATTTTAAAGAAGAGAATGCCAACTTGGATGACTTTTTTTTTTTTTTTTTTTTTGTTATTCTGTTTTGCAGAGCCAACCCAGGGCCTTGTATACTCTAGACAAGTGCTTTCCCACTGAGCTATATCCCCCTAGCCTTGAATGACTCTTACTTCCTGTCCAGATAGCTTCCTGCTCTACCTTTGTGGATAGTACCTTGTTCTATGGAGAAGTCTGGCAGGCCTTGCTCTGCAGCTAGAATGCACACACTCCATGTGGCTACTGTGGTACAAGCCAGTGTAAGAGCAACCTGGATAGTGATCATAGTGGACACAGCTTCAGGAAATAACTTCTTGGCTTTTCTGTCGGGCAGTGATGCACTGCCATTAAGATAAGTGGCAGGGGGTGGGGTGGGAATGGCCATCACCTCAGGCCATGTCGCTCTGTGCTGTCCACAGTCATGTCACATTAGCAGTGCTCCGATCACTATTTCTTCATGATTGGAGACTCAGGCTAGATTTGGACAGCTGTGAGCCCATGTACAATAAATGCATATAATGAGCATAGTACTGTCTAAGGCCAACTGGGCATTTGGAAATGGCTGCCAGTTTATGCCTTCATATCTTTCATTGCCAGTGCCTACCAGGAAAGCCTGGAAGAAATCTGACTGTATTACATGGTGTGTTTTCAACAGATCAGTTCAAGACATGGTGATTCTAGTGTGTTCTTACAAATACAGGCGGTCGCAGAGTAAGGGTTTGTAGCAGATGAGAGATTTGATATTATATCCACATCAAGCGTGGCTACAGGGTCTACAGCTGGCCTAATCTACTTACTGAAATGCCCATTTTGGAAGACATTTCCTTTTCTAGAATTTTACAGAATAAAAATTCATAATAAGTTTAAATATAGTTGTGTACCTCTGACAGAGGGCACCAAAGCCCACCTTTCCCCTGTTCAAACAGGAGAGTCAGGCTGCAAATCAGATGGGCTCAGTAGATACAAAAAACTCAACCCATTTTTTCCCAGATAAAATAGGTGGGAAAATGACAGCACTCATGAGAATACAATGGGAGTCAAATGAAAGTGTGCAGGTAAAAGTTAGATATACAATCATAGCTCATGTTCTTAACACATACTGACTAATACCCTCACAGAGCACACTGCACAGAACCTTCTTACCTTAGAAATAATATGACAATTGTCCTGCTTTTACATACAGTTTCTTTAGATTTTTCTGCTTGATTATTTTTGGCAGGGTCTTCCCATGTAACCCTGGATGGTCTCCAATTTGAGATTATCCTGCCTTAGTCTCCCCAGTGCTGTGGTTATAGATGTGAATCACCATGTCTGGCTCTGCTATTTTTAAAAGGTAGGTTAGGAGAGCTACTAGCTAACTGACATAGTAACTAGATGAGTTCTGTAATTGAAAAGAAGATGAGTACAAGGTATATAAAACAAATAAAAAATTAGACACATATCAGGAGAAGGTATGCAAAACAAAAAAGAATTTGAAACAGTTGTTACCTATTTGTCTCACATCTGCCCCATTAGATAGGACCTGTGTGTCAGTAGAGACAGCTGTGCTTTAATTCTGGAACTAGCAGTGGTTCAGGTGGACAGAGTAGTCAGAGAAGACATGACTTTCTTTATTGCGCATTATCCTTAGACTCAGTTTATAATATTTTTAAATTCTCTTCAAGTGCTCATTTTACAATCTAATTCCAGACTCATGTCAAAATAGTGTGAAGTAGTTTATTTTACAGTTGCTTATTAGATAGTGAAGGCATGCAATAAAAAGATTTAGAGAAAAATGGCCCTTGGTGTTTACAATGATCTTTCTTTCTTCCTCTCCTTCTCTTCCTCCTTCCCTCCCTCCCTCCCTCCTTCCCTCCCTCCCTCCCTCCCCACTGTCTCTGTTTCTGAAGAGCTTTATGTAAACCACGAATGTTTCATGTATCCAATGACTACCTTGAATTCCTGATCCTCCTTACCTCTACCTGTAATTATTTATTTCTGTGTTCATATATCAGTGTGGCTATTGGGTACTGATCTCAGGAGAATAAGTCCACCTATCCAACTCTATGCTTTGTGAATTTCTTTGCTGTCTATGAACATTAAATTATGATAAAAAATTAACAAAGTCTTTCAAAGAGCAGCCTTCAGGGGTGTTATGTACATCATCTATAGATGTCACCATCACATCAGAGACTCCTATCCTGCACGGTGGTAAAAGATTCATGTTTCTTCAAGTTGGATATCGGCAGTCATAACATTTTAAAATAAAATCTTGCTGATTAAATTACAATAGTAAAACTTATTTATATAAATAGTACAGCACAATGAGGCAGTTTAGCTGTGACGTGATGATATTCAATGTTTATGCCAGTTTTGTAAGCGGGCTTTCTGGGTGCATAGGCTCAAAGCCTTCCTGGTGCATAATTACAGGGGATCTATGGTTCTGTTATTCTTTATGAGCCACGTGGATTATACAGAGCATGGGTTTAGGAGCAGTTCTTTTTGCTACTAAATTTTTAGTTTATCATCTAGATGTGTGGTCCCATTTCATTTTAAATGAGGACATTGAGGAGTGCACAACTGACTCCTCATTTAAGGGCCAGCGACTCTCAGAGGATATTTAGAAACAGTTGGGAAAACAGTGAAGATTTTAGTTAATTTTAATACATTAGGACCTTGGCTTTCCTTCTACCTATAGGTGGGAGAGAAGCTTGTTGGTTGTGTCTTTGAGACTCTTTAACCAAACTGTCCCTTCTGCTCTTTAACATTTCCATTGGGTGATGAAGGGAAGAGATGTGTTGGCTGGCTGGCTCTGAGCCTCTTAATGAGCTACTTCATGTGTGGTTTATGCTGGGAGGCTCCCCCCTTCTGTGATTATCACTGTGTGTGAGACTCTTAGAACAGTTGGAAAACAATTCTAGTGTTTAATACTGAGCTGATTCTCAGCACTCTGTCTTTCTGCTATATTGCAGAGATGGCTCTGTGTTAAATGCTGTACGTTCAGAATCTGTGAAACAAAGGTCTTCAGTGACCTTTAAGGATGAGGTGATCTGAGGCACTTCAGTATCCTAAAACACTTTGATTCATTAACATAGAGTCATACCAATTTCTCTATACTTTTGGAATTAATCTTTTTTTTTTTTCAATGGCAAACTGACAAGGAAAACATCTTATTTTTTAATACACAGCCATATTGCTGAAGAGGATTTTTAGAAAACAATGCAATGTGTTTGTTGGATTCCCTAGTCACAGGCCAGGAAGAAGAAAACCTGGATCCCGCAGGGTTCTAAAGTGTGAGTGGGGCCTCAGACATGTCCTACCCCAACACGAGGCAGCTGAAACTTCATCTTTCACATCTGACAGTCATCATCATCCAGCAACCTATGGGTAACTGAGGACTGGAACCCTCCGGGTGTGGATGGCTCTGGGCTCAGGAGGTGAAATGGATTCTGTTGCCCAAGGAAGCCCTTGGGATGTGATAGTTACTGAAGCAGAGCGGTGGGGAGAAGAGGAATTACAATTGATCTCATTAGAGATTTTGTGACATAATAAATACGCTATGGTTCTCATCCCCTTTAATTATCATAGAGCTCTTAGGTCCTTGGAATTTCTGAGTGCTAGAGTAGGCAAGCAGCCGAATACTACTAATGAGCCCCTTATACCTCACTTGAGTCTGTTCTGGATGTTGGAGGCTAGTTGCTAGAAGAACCATCGAGCTAAACTGGCAGAGACTTAGGAATTTGAGTTCACTTCCCCCCTCCTACCCCTGCTCTCTAGAGATTGAAGAGGGCCCAAGAAAGTTCCCATTGATTTTAGAGGTTTAGTCATTGTGTATAATTGGTATTGGAGAGTTCCTGTGCTGTGAAGGAAGGCACTGTGCTCCAAACCATCTAGAAACAGAAAGGTCCTGCACTCAGGACCCTCTGGATCTTGCCCTGTGTATCCCCCCATCTAGAGCAGTGGTTCTTAACCTTCCTAATGCTGTGACCCCTAATGAAGTTTCTCATATTGTGCTGCTGAGCACAGGCTTGTATCTCCCTGCATTTTTACTGCAGACTCAGTGTGACTAGCTATCTCATGCTCCTGTGGCCATGTTGTCTCCACCACAGTGGGCTGCATCCTCAAACTGTGAGCTAGAGCAGAGTCTAAAGCCTTTCTTCCTGAAGATGCTTGTATTGAGCACATTTCTCCAGCAATGGGAAGAAGAACAAACTCACCTTCCTGTTGTCTCTTCAGTCCTCCTTTCACTTCACAAGACTCACAAAAGCTATTTAGTGATTTGACTGCTCTCTTTCTTTCCTTCTCTAAACACCTTCTAGTAAATTTTGGTTCATGGCTGTATTTTCAGTTTCATTCACAATGAAAGACACCCAGAGGCCCTGGATAGACATTTATTGAATTAGTATGCAAATGAGTGTATGAAAAAAATCTTCCTCGGGTACAAGACTTTTGTGGGAAGTGAATCCTTCAGTCTTTACAAAAAATGTATTTACATTTTTCTTTTAAAAAACACTTTAAACTCTCTGACTTCACATTACATCAATAAACCTAAGCTTTAGCAGTGGGGTGAAAGGCCAGAATCTTCTTAGTCCCTGGGTGGTAATTTATCAGGTAAATTAGGGTCAAGAAATGCAGCTATACAGGCACATACCTACAAGGCTATACTGGCCTTGAATGATCTTTCTGACCATAGTCAGTCATACTCCAGGATGGAAAAATTCAATGTTGATGGCATGTAAAGACAAAGATGTAGCTTTTCTTTGGACATCTTGGATGAAAAGCCCTATGGGATCTCTTAGACACTGAAGGTAAAGATATGGTGTAGAGGACTGGACAGAGGGCTTAATCTTGATTTGAGATTACAGTCATGGGTTTCATAATGATATTTTGGTTAATGATAGATTGCACATGGAGTCGTGGTCATATAAGACCACAATGGAGGTGATGCACTTCTATTGCTTAGTGATGCTGGAGTTGCCATGCTGCCACATCACAATACATTACTTATGTTTTGTGTTGGTATTAGTGAATGTACCAGTCATAAGAACACATATCACTTACATGAGCATATAATACTTCACAATGATAACAATTGACTGTGCTGATGATTTATGCATTTACTGTATAATACTTTGTATTGTTATTCTTTGTATTGTTATTGTAGAAGGTAGGCCTTTCAATTATGCAGGAACTTAACTGTAAAACAGCATGCTGTGTTATGTGGGCAGCAAGCTCATCCATTTCTGCTAATTGTGTCTCTTGATTGCATCACACAGGTACAGTCAGTAATTGACCTTGCTGTCCAGGTACACTTTGTAATATTTGCATTGTGGGTGGTAAAATGGCTCAATAACACAGTTCTGAAAATGTATGCCTTTCAATAGGCTACTCTTTACTCTATTTGGGGCACTGAAAGTTAAGGTAGTAGTGAATGTGGCCTTTGGGTCTCTCTCTCTCTCTCTCTCTCTCTCTCTCTCCCTCTCCCTTCCTTACTTTTTTTCTTCTCTCTTTAATTTTTTGTTCTCTCTCACCTCCCTCCCTCCCCCTCTCTTTCTTTCTTTCTTTCTTTCTTTCTTTCTTTCTTTCTTTCTTTCTTTCTTTGTGGTTTGGTGGACAGCCTTGAGCTGTGATGGGCTTTATGGGGTGTCATGCCACTTGGGCATAAAAATAGTTTATGGCTTCACAGCAGTCAGTGAGTCAAAAGTGAGGCTCTGTATAGTTGACTTTACAAAAGCTGGACATCACTGAAGATGGACAGAGAAGGCTCTCCCAGAAAGAACGTGGGTATCTTATCGAGTGTTCTAGAATCAAACTGGGGAGACAGCTAGGTGCTGTATGGACTCTTGAGTCCAAGTTATGAAGACACTAGATGAAGAAGGCACTGGGTCATGCTGACATGCTGTAATTATGTGGCAAGCCATTAGAAATCTCCTCAAAGGCATGTGTTTCTTTGTTAATTTTATAGTTAATCCCAGCGTCGAGGCAAGAAGCAGGCAGCCTTTTATCTCCAAACAATTCAGTCATTTTAGAGGTAATCATTATGGGAACACACCAACCCTAAATCAGATTTTATCAAAGTGCTATACAGATAAGTACAGTGTTACTGCAAACCTACACATCTCATTTCCTTTTCTTTCTGGTCTTCCATCTAATAACCTGAAAATCCATCTTTTTATGGAGCCTCATGCTATTTTCTTACTTAGATACAAAGTGCTACTTTTACCAATTGCCTCTTGTCATGGCACATTAGTTAGGTGAATTTGTTGATATTACAGAATCGCTCATCCTGTATTTCTTATTTTCTCATTCACCTTAAACAAATAATTGGGAATACTTCTGTGATGATAAAAGGAAAAATACCTTTAAAAAGAGATACTTTTTAAAAACAGAATAAATTGTTGCCATGGTACAGTAGCTAGTATTGTTCCAGTCTCTAGCCATGGAAAAATTTATTACACTCTTTTATTTGCCCAAGATACCAATATATATATATATATATATATATATATATATATATATATATATATATATATACACATACACACACACACACACTTGTTGAGTCCTTACAAGAGAACATAGATGCTATGTAGTGCATAGGAAAGACAAGAAAGAAAGAGGGACCAATAGGAAGCCAGGGACAGTTTCTGCCTTTATGAAGCTTCTTGGGCATGTCATTCATTAGATTCTTCAGGTGACAGTGGTATAGGCTCTATATCAGGGCTCAAGGATAAAGACGTCAAAGAGACAAGAGCATTTGCCTATAGGACCTTCTTGGCCTTTCTGGGCCCTTCTAGGCCCTTTCTACCAACATAGACAGGGCTATAAGAAGAAACAGGAGCAAGAAATGCAGACAAGGGGCATTATTCTGGTCCAGGAAAATGGGGACTTCATGGAGAGGACTGTTGAACTGAGTCTTGGAAGAACACTAGGAATTGATTGTCAAGGAGGAGGAAACAAAAGAGGAAAAGTCATTTCATCCCTGGAAATTTTCAGCCAAAGATGCAGAGTTGAGAAATAGAACTTTGTATGTGGGACCATTAGTGTGGCACTTTGGTATTTGGAGGAGCATGGAGTGGTAGAAGCTACTGGAAAAGCTTTCCTACAGTTCATAGGAGCTCAGTCCTAGATTGACTAGGCTGATAGGAGAAGACAGACAACTAAAGTAGAGAGAGACTAAATGCATAACTGTGGCATCAGAAAACCCCATGCATTTCCAGAGCTTAGCTGGGCAGGAGACAGATCTGGGATAGTTCTTAGCTTGGTTTAAAGTCAGGAAACAAAGGTAGGAACCATAGATTCCATAGATTCATAGGCACACATATGAACTTGTGCTGGCTCATGGGTGGGGGTCTCTCGGGTGAGAGAGTCGTAGCTCTGAAACTGGAGTGCCTACATTTTCATCTCCATTGTGACTTTAAGGAGATCATCTGCAGAGTCTCGCAGCAAGGAAGCCACTGATCGGCAGTAATCTACATAAAATACTTTCTATATAAGAGGAAATTTAAATTGCTGATTATCTTAAAATTGATAATTAAACATTTGGTATTATAAACTAAATTATCTTCTTTTAAAATGAAGTAATGATCTAGGTTACAAAACTCCACAATTATGGGCTATGAAGGATCACTCTGTGTCTATGGCTGGTTCCATGTATAAGACCAAAGTGTAATTTAATAAATCTTAATTTTAGCAGTTAATTAAAAGGAATGTACTAGTTTGTGACTAGATCAAGTCTCTAGGAATCTGCTCCAAATGGTTGAAAGTCTTTTACTTACTTTGAAGAGGTATTGCACTGTTGAATGTGTGTCTTTTTCCCTTACAGATTCTAGTTTCGTTGGTGAAACTCAAAACTTTTCCTAAGTCCAATGGATTCTATTAATCATTAAGAAAGTTAAAAAAACAAAACAAAAACCAAAAAACCCCAAAAAAACCCCCACACTTTTCCTTCCATCTCAAAAATCACATTATTAAGTGCTTATAAGGTCCTCTGCAGAGTACCTTGGTTTTGAGTGGCCTGGGGGCAGATAGAGGCCTTTGTACATTGTGTCTGATCTTTATTACTATTCACGATGGCTTGCTTGCCTTAAAGTTTATTCATTGAACAGTTGTTACAGCCTTAGAGCCTACAGTATTCTAAGAAAACAATCCTCCACTTGGGTCAGATTCTTCAATCTCAAAAACTAGTAGTCTATGGTTTATTTGTTGTGTCTTTGTCCTGGAACCTTAGGACAACATCTTTCATGAGTATACAGTAAGGATCAGATATGACATTTAGACGGTAAATAAAAGAAAATACCATTTCTGGTTAGGTTACACCCCTCTTAAGTTGGTGTCTATATGCATTGCTGAATAAACACTTGTGTGGTCTGGTCCCTTCACCATACCAAGTGTGAGGTCCTCTGGCAAATGACCCCAGAGGGTACCCTGAACATCACAGAGGCAGCTGCACCATCTCTGCAAATAACTCCATGAAGAAAAACAAGTGGCCCAGTTTTTAGAGAAAATATGGTTGCATAGACTCAGAAGAAAAACAAAAACAAAACAAAACATGACCAGAATGCTCAAAGGTAAATAAAACCCGCCTACACTCACAAGACATATTGGTTATAGGTTGTTCTAAAAACATTAGCTAGCAATAAGAACCAGCCACTCTCTGTAGGAGCCGTGAGCCAAGAAAATATAAGAAGTTGTTGTATAGATTGTTTGGGATGTTCCCATTAATAAAGCCGAACACAGGTTAAAAAGTATAAAAGCTGAATCTCACCATGAGCAATTGCAAGACTGTGTGGGCCTTTCCCTGTACTTAGGGAGGACAGAGCAGGTAGCTGGAGACTGAAGACAGCAGTCCTGTTAATCAGTAACAAAAATCTTTAAAAATCTTCCCAAGTACAGGCCAATACTGAGAAAATGTTGAGCAGGAAGGACACAAAGTGGTCAGCTAAGGATGCAAGGGGGACTGGTGGCAAAGTACTTGGAAGCCAGGGCTCTTGGGTTCCTTAGGGACTCAGCTCATTGGCCAACTCAACTCACCTTGCCCGGCTTTGTTTTCCTAATAAGAAGATGCAGCTACCCCACTGTTTTTAAAGCTGATTTCTTAGCTACTGAATCAGTGCAGATTTAAACACTCTATACTGAGACCTGCCAATCAATCATCCTTTACACTACTCCAAGGACTAAATTAAGCCTGAGTCCCGCCTCTCCCCCACTCCCCCAGGCTTGAACTCTGCAGGGCTTTGGACAGAAGACAGTGCCAAGAGACTTGGCTTTCATGGGGTAGTCTGCAGAAAAGAGCTTCCTAGCTATGGCTCTGGGTATGGATTCAGCCTGCAGCATCATCACCACAAGGAAACTCCACAATGCACATTTTAAGGCGGATCTGTGGTGGCACACTCTGTTATTGTTAGTGTGAGTGGTGAAGAAAGCTGCCTACTTCACTCTTAACTGTGAAGCAAAGGGAAGGAGCCCGGGTCCCAGTGTCCCTTTAAAATGAATGACCCTGTGACCTTACATATTTTCACTAGGCCTCATCTCCAACCACATCCCAATAGCACCAAAGCTGGGTGACCAAGTCTTTAATACATAGGACTTCTGGAACACTTAAGATCCCTACATACAATGAAAATGTTACAACATAATAAATTGGGAAAAGTGCTGTAATTTTCAAAACCTTATAAGAATTATTAAATAAATATATTAATTGGATATAGTTCTTTCAATATCCCTTCTTTGTCTTTCTTTCTCCCTCTGCTCAGCCTTCCAAGTTTGTGTGTGTGTGTGTGAGTGTGTTTGAGAAAGGGTCTTAATCTACAGCCCAGGCTAGCCTCAAACTCCTGACAATGTTGTTGTTCCTTTTCCTTCAGACTCCCAAGTGCTAGGATTAAAGGTGAGTCACTTAAATAGAAACACATGGCTGGAAATAAGCTTTTAGTGAATCAGGCTTATGGCAAGGTTCTCTCATGTGCATCTCCTTGACTTCGGTGGTGGCTCCAGCAACGTTGGCTTGACAAAGTTGGTTTGCAACTGACCCCCAACCTTCCCTCAAGATGAGATGATCTGAAACCCTTTTCATATGATAAAACCCTGCTTTAGTACAGGGAACGATAGAATGCTAAATTGACAATAAATTTTAATAAAAAAACAACTGGAAGTCAACCAGACAAAGGCTTTCAAAGACTCCAGACCAAGGATTGTAATGTCTCAGTACTGAACGGGCCACTGCAGGAGCCTGGGAATTATCTGGGTGGAGGGAGATGTGGACATCTTTAATATTAATTCTAGTATATATTGGTCTTGGGGAGGTCATATTCCTGTGTCTGGATGCTAGAAAGCCCAATTAATATTTTTTTTTGAATTTTCAGATTGTTTTTTCCTTTGTGTACCAAGTTTTAAAACCAAAAGCCTCTATGCCTCTCAATTACAATGCATGGAGGAAGACTCAGTCCAACACACATGCTCAAGCATACTTGTATACACACAGTATGCACACAGTCTCATAGACACACGCTGACATACCATCACACAATGCACACACATACACACAGTCTGTGTGTCTCTTACAATCTCTTTCACACACAGCCACATACATATGCACTTACACAGTCTCTCATATACATATACACTCATGTACATGCAGGTAAGCACACACCCACTCACATAGTGCACATGTCATTCACAGTCACTACCTCCCACATGAACATATACACTTACACAATACACATTCACATATCACACTACATACATAAACTCTCTCTCTCTCTCTCTCTCTCTCTCTCTCTCTCACACACACACACACACACACACACACACCTAATCCCTTATAAATATATGCTGACACTCCTGTATACACACATACATACTCACATAGGCTTATATACACACGCACACCACATCACCACACCCTAAACACCCCCCCACACTTATATACACACTCACACATATTCACACACTCACACACACATATACTCACATACACTAAAATATAAGAAAATATGAAACTTCAGAAAGTGATTAATTTTTTATGGAAAACAAAAAATAAAACACAGAAATGGAGATATGGAAGTGGTAAGCAGATGTTTACTTTTTAAAAAATTTCATTTCAAAAATGTGGGTAGATTGACCAAGTTAGTCAGTTTAGTTTTTAACCAGTGAGAAATATAAAGAATTTGTTGGGATAGAGATGGAAGTTCATCATATCTTTAAAACATTGCATTTCCAGGCTGCAGATATGCAAGCAATGACACTGAAACCTGTGATTTGGGACGGTAGTCCCAGGATTTGCGCTGCAGTACAACGCTTGGAAGTCAAATAGGTTTGATAAAGACTGTGATGCATACGTAGGCCTTCTGGTGATTTAGAATGATCTTAGTGTGTTAATGGCTCTGGACACACTCCATCCATGTATAACCATTGCATCCAACATTATTAAATCAAATAGCTCCTTTACATATTGTGCCAAATGCAAGACCCTTCTGAACTGTGACCTATGCTATGTAGTGTGCCCTGAGAAAAGTTTGCTGATATATCACTCTGTTATCCTCAAATTTAACAAGTGTACTAAAGGAATATGCTTGTATGCACATTACCTAGTCCCATCACCTACATCTCAATGGTCTCTTCAAACCTGGGTGCTCTATAAACCACCTGCATCTGGAAAATGTTCCTTCTGACACTTTAGTTGTGATTCATACAAATTGGTTAAGATAAGATTTATCAATTTCAATATCATGTATCATGTATCATGGAGACTACAGGCTTTGGGAATTCATAAACATAGATGTTTACCATTGCATAGCAGTGAAGGTCATATTTTGCATTTCTATGAAGTGGAATAGAACCAGTCATGAGGCCAACAGTGTTTACCTGCTTTCCCGTTCAACACCTGGAGCAGTGCATTTTACATCCCACAAAGAGAAGAGGTGTGGGCAAGATGGAAAGCAGGCCCATGTATTAGGGGAAACTCTCAGGGAGAATGGCTTGGATGATGGTTCTCTGAGGACAGAGCTCAGGATGGTCATGTGTGCTCTCAGATTACCACTGGGGGCTGCTGCTGCTGCTGCTGGTGGTCTATATCTATAATTTGTGGCGTATATTAAGTGTATCTGTGGCTGCTGAGTAATCAAGATAAGACTCTTTACTCTCTGAGCATGTGTGGCTTTGGAGATAAAGGATACATGACCACTAACATTTTCATTTTCTTTATAAAACTCAATTTAAAGTGTTATTTGCTGATAAATACAGCCAAGAAGCATGTATGTCACACCTATTGCATTCTGAAGTTAAATTTTCTCATATTAGGAAGCAAACTTACATTTAATATGCTATTTCTCTAGTTTCTGTAGGCACGACCTCTTAAAGTCCTAGGAATATAAGTGGATAATTGTATTTGCATCATGAGTTATGAATTTTTATTTCATAGTTGCGAGCAAGAAGAGTTAAAGAAGTTGGTTAGATTATATGTAAAGTTTTGAAAAAATATTTCTTTAACACAAAAGGGAGTCATAAATTACAACTAAATCTTACAATGCAAAACCTGATTTTATATTGTGAAATTTAAAAAGCTCATCTTATACTCTGAAACTTGGCACTGAACATTCATTTCAAAGTGTGTTACAGCTGGACTAAGAACCAGTATCATTTCTGGAGATAAATTTGTTCTGCACCTGGAGTGCTGGCAGATAGCATGTTTTGATAACTATGAGGTGCCATCTTTGCTCTTAACTTTCACCTAGCTGAGCAGAAGGTAAAGTGGAGCAGAAGCTTCTGAATTTCTGGCCAAGTAACTGTGCCTTCCATTGCCATGGCTAAGAGCCTTACAGCCAAAAGAAATCTGTTTCTCGGTGTTGAACACCTCTCAAACATAGGGAGGAGGAGCCAATAAACTGATGTATAAAGATGTCTTGGAAATTGACCAAAGCAAAACAATAAAATTATGGTAAATAAGCACAAGAAACGAACTGAAAATGGCATTCCATTTTAGAAACATTTCAAAACAATCCTGTAATTTTCTAAACATTTTTAATGCATTTCTCTTTCATGAACTTTGTCATCTACTATTCAAGTAGCAATCAGGCAATACATTATAAAATATGTTATTCCAAGTAGAAATGGTTTCAGATATAAAATGGGCTTTGTGTATCAGCCATTAATTTAACTGAATAAGCGGAATATGAACTTGGCAGCAAAATTAGCACTTTTTGTCCATTTTCATTTTGTTTTCCTTGGAAGAGAGAATCTGGGAAATTCACCTAGACATTACAGGAGTCACTGCACAGCAATATCTTTCTTTCAAATCATTTTGACTGGCTTCTTTCACTTAGTAATGTACATTTAATTTCTTCTGTGCCTTTCATAGCTTGCTAATTCATTTCTTCTTAGTGACAAATACTCAATTTCAATACATTGAATATTCTCAATGTATCCTAATGTACCTCATTTTATTTATTTATATGGTTGCTGAAGGATATATTAATTGCTACCAAGTTTGGGCAATTATGAATAAAGTCTAGACATCCAAGAACAGGCATTTGCGTGGACACTAGTTTTCAGCTTTTTTGGGTAAATATGAAGGAGCCCAATAATGGGTGGACTGTGTGGCAAGAGTATGTTCATGCTTGTAAGACACTGTCTGTCTTCACAGTGGCTTCTGTTCCCACCTCCTCCAGTTCCCATCACATTGAGTCTTCCCCCATGCATGTGCTCTGAACTTGGGTTATTTTAACAGGTGTACCGTAGTTCCTCACCAGTAAGTGAATGAAGGCACCATGGAAAGGGTACACACTGTGTGACTCCAACTGTGATGCTTTGGAAAAAGCAGTGGCACAGTAATGGGAGAAAGAACCATGGGGAAGGAATGGGGATGAATACCATTATGCTCATGTCTGAACAGAAACAATGAGCAAGCCAAGAGGGAGCCCTCATGTAGCTGGGGCCTTGGGTGAAAATGCTGGGTCATTGTGGGTTCACTAATGATAACAAATGCACCATCTGGATGTTTGTGGGGTGTTGACAATAAGGGAGGCTGTGGATGTATGAGAGAGCAGGGCTAGGCATCAAGTTTTGCTGTGAACCTAAAGGTGCCTTAAACAGTTGGTTAAACTCTTATAACCATGCACAGTCATTCTGACAATTACATATGTCCCCCGTGAAACACTGCACTTAAAAAGATATTTTCTCTATACTTGCTACCAAGCCTAAATATTCAAATTTGATCCCCAGTACACACATGGGAGAGGGCAAAAGCTAACTCCTACAAGGTATTTTCTGAGTTCCACACATGCTGTGGCATGCCTCTCCATTTTCTAACCGTTGAAATAGATGTAACATTAAGAGATAAGCTCTAAGCACACGTACATACAACCACATTGGATGGACTCAGTAGGTCAATAATAAACAAGAGACCATGAATTTAAGAGGCTGTGGAGAACTGGGGAGGAGTTGGAGGGAGAATAGAGATGGATCATGTAAATACGGTGTTCATGTGTTAATTTCCCAAAGAATAACAATTTTAAATTAAGGAGTGTACTCTAGATACACTCATTTGTTGTTATGCAAAGACGAAAATCATCTTTCTTTGTTCTTGACAGGCCATAACCTGAGGATGCACACAAGGGAAGTCACAGCTTGCACCAAACATACAATTCGAGGTTTGTCTCTGCATCAGAGTCAGGGAGTAGGACTGAGTTTGAGTCTTGTGTGGGTTCTAAATGATGCTTTTCCATCTTCTTTACTTTTACACAGGTTCACCTGGAAGCAGACTCTATAGAACAATGGTTCTCAGCTTTTCAAATGTCAAGGCCATTTAATACAGTTCCTCATGTAGTGGTGACCCTGAACATAAAATTTCATTGCTGCTTCATAACTGTAATTTTCTACTGTTATGAATTGTAATATAAATATCTGATATACGACCACAACCCACAGGTTGAGAATCACTGCTACAGGTCATAGGGAGTTATGGAAGGAAGGTCTTTGGGATTGATCCCCAAGAATGGGAGCGAGTAGAAGGAGTGAGCAGAGGAGAATTTGGGTTTGATACAGATCTGCATGGATGTCTTCCAAGCCCACAAGAAAACTTTAGAGCTACAACAGTCCATAAAAATGGGTCACGCTGGAGTTTCTTGATTTATTTACTTATTTTAAAGTAGCAAGAATACTTTACTAAAAGTTGATTGATAGGTCGGATTACACTGCAGAAGAGCAGCAGAATGTGTGAGGAATGAAGATGCTCAAGGGCCAGAGCTGGGCTTTAAAGTGTCACACGAGTAGGCCATTAGATGTGGGTCATCCAAGTCAGTGTGTGGCCTTGAAGGAGGGGCCTTTTTGCAGCTAAAGCCACCTAGGAGGAGCTGCTGAGATAGAACACTTTAGTAGCTGAACCAGCATGCCATCCATTGAAGAGAAGCTGAAGGGGCATCTATGTTTGCCCTCTTTGAGTCTTCATTTCTTACTGTGTCAATGGAGAATAGTGAAGGCACTGGCTTCAGTGCATTTATACTAAGTTGTGTTCAGATACCCAGCAAATGCTCACATAGGTCTTGGTATTATAGGATGATTACAGTTTTGTCTGTTTGTTTGTTTTCAGACAGGGTTTCTCTGTGTAGCTTTGACTGTCCTGGAACTTTCTCTGTAGACCAGGCTGGCCTTGAGCTCAGAGATCTTCCTGCCTCTGCCTCCCAAGGGCTGGGATTAAAGTGAACCACCACTACCACCACCACTTGGTGATCACAGAACATTGTTCTTCCTGGAACCCAGCATGCTCCTTCCAATGCAGAGGCATGGTCTAGAGGCTTCTTTTCACTGGTGAGTTCCTTCCCAATCCAGAGCCAACACAAAATTCTCCTGTCTAAACCACTCTCTTCTGTTACTTCTAAGTAATTTGCATGTGATTCTAATTAATGCATTATGTTAAAATAGATCGTATCCATGACTAATTTCCCCTCTCACATTCTAGAACTGAAAGCAGCTGAAGAACAGTGAGTACGTCTTAGCTTCTTACTTCCTTGTACTACTGCTGGTACTGATCTCTGTGCTTTACTAGGCAAGCAATGGAAGTTTGTTGACTGAATAAACACACAAAAGGGAAAGGTTGGTCATTTGTCACATACTGCTATTTTTCCTATTACAAGAATTTGAGATTTACAGAACATATTATTTCCTAACTTCACCCCTGGGAAGTCCAGAGTTAAGTTTAATGAACAATTATAGACATGGTATTAGCCTAGCCATTTGGTCTCTTATTTTCCCTTCACTCTGCATTGATTTTGGTGTTTGTTTTATTGGTTTTGTTTATGACTGTTATATATTTTTTTATCATAATCCTTCTTGGATCCCTTTTGGATGCAGGCAGGTTATAAATTCTATGTATGCAAATAACATCATCCATGTTCTGGCTTTCAAAAAAACATTTAAGGATTACTATCTAAACATAATTCATTATAAGATTTCATTTTTGGAATACAAAGCTTCCAAATGTGTGTAGAATCAGCATCGACTTGATCCATTATATTTTTGTTTCAATTGGATGTTTATAGGGAGTTGTTAAAAAACAGTATTATACCCAAAATATGGTAGGAGTGATACCTAAAATATGGTCCACAAAGAGAAAAATAAGATACTAAACCAAAAGAAACAGTAAGTGGAATTATCTGTTTGTTCATCTGTCCATCTATCCATCCACCCACCCACCCATCTACCTTTTTTTTTAGTGGATGTATGTCACATGCCTTCACTGTTGTAGTGACTACTGGGAGAGTCAGGAGCGAGACCCACATGGGACCGGGTGCTTGCTGTTGCATTTTTGCAGATGAAGATAGGCAGGCAGTGAGCAAACAAAGGGTAATTTGGAGCAGTGAGAAATGCTGGGAAGGAAATAACACAGGAGAGTGTGGAAGAGGAACTGGTGAAAGGAGAGAGAATTGGAATGTTAGATCCTGGGGACAGGAGAGATCTCTCTGAGAAGGTGATAAAGACAGTTTAATGAGGAGAGGGAGCCACTCATAGAAATATGACATATAGCTAGGCAGAGAGAGGACAAGATGTGCCAAGGTCCTGAGGCAGGAGCATGCAAAGGCTGTTTATAAGCCCCAAGCCTGGAAAATAATTTATAAGTATTTAACTTAAATTGCAATCAATATATACAGCAGAGCAATCTTGTTAAAGAATCACAAAATCAGCTGCAGCTCCTGACTGCCTTACAGTTCTCCAGGTTTCAGATGTGATCACCAATGTGGACATACTTTTGAGTTTCAATGTATTTTTTTTTTTTTTAAAACTTTAAGAAACGTTGCCCAGACTTCAACATGGCTATCTATCATTGCTACTACAGAAAGGGAACACCCTTGCCATGGTGTCTGGTCCAAACCCTGGAGCATTTGGTCTGAATCAAATGCAAGTACTTCCAAGGATGGAGTGGCTATTATTTTATGAGACATAGCCAATAAAATTCCTCCTCCTAACTTTGGTGGAACAAATGAGAACCACTGAGGATAGTTGGATTTATCTTCTTTGAGACCTCTAAGTGGGCAGTGCTTTGGATTATTGAATTGCTGTTAGAGCAAAGGTCTTTGAGTTTCTTATGTTGAATGATTTATAATTTACTACTTGTTTTAAGATCCTTCTGAGGTGTCTCACTTCTTATATTTAAATTGAGCATTTGGGGGAGAAGGTGATAGAACTGACTCATTTCACCTTGGCAGGAAGGGGTGAGAGAGAACAGGTAAGCCTGAAGCCTCTTTTCTGTGAGAGTCTATGGTGGGAATGCTGAGAGAGGCATGACTCAAGAGAAGAGACAGAAACTGGGGAAGTTGTCCTCAAAACCTGGGGCAGGAGCAGTTTCCCACAGGACTCTTGGTAGTGACCACAGTCTTCCTAGATCTAACGAGATTAGTCAACAGTGGTCTGCCAAACACCTGAAGCATTGGTTTGCTGTGTGACCTGAACACATGAACACATTCCTTCTGGCATTTGCCCATGGACACAGGATCTGTTGTGACTTCCATCCTCACTCCTGACTTCCTCATATTATTGGTGATGGCAGAAGAAGACAGAACCTGGTTCTTTGTGCTGAAGAGCTTGTACCATTGGGTTGGTTTAATAACAATATCAAAGAAAACGATCATTTCCTTCTAAGAATAAGCCAAATGATTTCAGGGAACAGAGGTAGAACATTGTTGGGATATGCTTAGCCTAAGGTTCCCATTTGGAAAATCTCAGCTGAAGTATGACTCGTGTCTCTGAGATCTTTGAATTCTGAATGTTGTTTGAGGTTTTACTATTATATAACACAATATTAGAAAGCCTATTGATATCTTTGTTACCTTCGTTTTTTACATTGTCACATTTACTGTGCTTGTTGTAGGAAACCATGAAATGGAGACAAACTCCTCCATATACATTTAAAAATATGCAAATTAAAACTACCACAATTGTAGCTGGATAAATGTGTCAGTGGTTAAGAGCACTTGCTGCTTTTGTAGAGGTCTTGAGTTTGGTTCCCAGCACCCACATAGCAGCTCACAGCCATCTGTAACTCCAGTTACAGGGGATTTGACTTCCTCTTTCTGCCTCTGAAGTCACTGAGTGTGCATGTGATGCATGAACACACATCTACACACAAAATAAAAACCTGATAACATTTTACTTTCTATTCTATCAGACTTGTACTTGATGTATATATAAACAATAGTGGGAACACAACCCTGAATACTCTGAAGAGAAACGTAGTCTTCTTTTTAAAACTACATCATGTATAATTCATGTCTTCTCATACCAATAAAAAAAGCTTATGCTTTCCTAAGCTTAAAGGAATGCCCAGTCTTCTTGATAACTTTGGAGTATAATAAAAATCTGTGACCATGTGTGTACTGCATGGCACTCTGCCCTTTGTCTTGTCTTTGTGATGTGTCTTTAAACCTAAATTTGAGAATTTTTATGCTCTCTGAATAACTTATACCCTCTCTGACTCAGTATACCATAAGTCAAGGTTCTGGACAGCATCCAAATTCTTGTGACAAAATCATGATCGTGTTTTCTCTTGCTTAAGTTCTTTCCCTATAAACCTGAAGGGCACAGTTTCTCCCAGTCTGCATCTACTTTAGCCTTTGCAGACTTCCTGGGCATGCAATGCTGCCTTCAAGTTTCTCTTTTCCAAGGTATATGAGCTTGTGCAGGAATCCCCACATTCAATGCTCTCTCCAGTTGCTGGGATGCATGGATTCCCATTGCCTGCTGAATTCCACACACTTGCCAGTGGTTTGTATACCCACAAGCTGATGGTACCTTCTATGATATTGGACAGTTTGCTTTCTTCCTCTTCATGAAGCTGATCTGTTCCTAAATTGTCCTATCTCAATAGGCAGCATCCTTCTTCTTAGTGCTCCAGGTCCTGATCATGAAGTCACTTTGCCATTTTATTATTTCTTGCTATTAATATTTAGTGGTTTTTGCAACTAGAAAGCTAGTATGATTGGATCAAAGCATGGGTATCTGATAAACACCTAATTAGTGTCTGTCTGTGTATGTGTGTGTGTGTGTGTGTGTGTGTCTTTTTGTTCTCAACTGGTTAAAGAAATGAGCTGCTGAACTATGGTGTTTCCAATCTGAAAGCTATTACCCTGGTCATGTGTGAAAATAGCATTTCTCTTATATTTTATCATGAAATTATATATTCATTATCTCCAAATTCTGAATATATATATATATGTATATATACATATATATATACACACAGAGAGATGTATTTATATTCTCTATATTTCTAGAAATATATACATAGTATATATATATATATTCTAGAAAAGTTGTATAACTTTATTAAGGGTATAAACTAGGTTACTAAATGAAAATCAGGACTCTAATCAACTGATTATAGGAATCTATTTAATAATTAGGCCATTCTTTTTGGCTGCTTCAGTTGGAGCAGAGCACCGTCTCTTGCAATCATGCAAATATCTTGAGGAGAACTATGTATCCATACAAATCAGCCTTCCCTAGCCCACAGCTAAAATGTTTTTAGGGTACTCTTTGAAATTAGGATGATTGTGCCCATGAGAGGTGATTCAAGGTGATGTGACTTAAAAGTGGGAGCAGGTAGGGAGGATGGCCATCTGTAGTTTTTCTGTGATGTCATACTATGACTACATGGGTGAATTCTTCTCTAGCAAGCAGGATCATGATAAGGTGATGGCCTCTTCTTCCTTCCCATGCCACATAGCACTTCTGGGATTGCTGGGGAGAATTGTGACTGATTAGCAAAGCAAAGCTACCTATTGAAAGCTACCCAAGCAGGATTTGGACTTCTTTTCTGAATCTCATTCAACAAAACATTACTAAATGCCATGGTGAAGCTTGCCCTGAAGAGGACAACTTCTAGAACACAAGAGACAGGAAGCTGTATTGGATCAACTTTTAGGGGTTTTGCTTCTGTACAGACATTCTTCACAGAAGTGGGAACATGCTAATATAACAGTAAAATAGGTAAACACTTCAATTATAATAATATAATTTTTGTCAGCATCATCATTCTCATTTACAGTATCCTTATGATAGCTTTTTAAAAATCTCCTATCCTTGACAATATAAGCAATGTCAGGTTGCAAAGAAAAGAGGCAAAGGAGTGTATGTTTGTACAGCCATGTATGTTAAAGTATATGTTATACAGAATGGTGTACAGCCATGATGTTAAAGATTCACAGTCCTCCAAAATAGCATTTTAACACAAAACAGTATTGTATATACATATGAAAGGGTGCTTAATATATATCATCTTATTCACTCCTACAAGACATTGA
This sequence comes from Rhynchomys soricoides, assembly GCA_019843965.1. Classification (NCBI taxonomy): domain Eukaryota; kingdom Metazoa; phylum Chordata; class Mammalia; order Rodentia; family Muridae; genus Rhynchomys; species Rhynchomys soricoides. Next base: position 2,675,419 of record JADRCH010000130.1, on the reverse strand, counting down.
GAAATAGATCCTATTATACCCATTTTCAGGTGAAGAAATTGAGGTTAAATATCTAGTCTGAGGGGCACAAGAGCAGCTGCAATTAGAATCTAGGTCTTCCCCAGGGATTATACTGCTTGCTTAGAGCATAATAAATAAAAGAAAAATTTGTAGGCCAGGTTTATACAGCTCAAATTAAATGGAGCTATGAAAATATTCAGCGAGAGCATCTATACTTCTCATGTGAATAGTACAGCAATTTTTTTCTGAGTTATATGTATTTCTTCAGTTGCATTGGGATGAATAGATCATTTCTAAATAAAACAGGAGAGCATAAAAAAATGAAACGAATGGGCTCAATCCCAGTTGAAGCAAGAAGAGTAAAATACATTTTCCTGCTTGAAAGAAAACGATTCATCTATGTGAGGTTCTATAAATGCCCTCTTTCAGAAAGTCACACCGCTGCCGGAAGGGCGTTTTACCTCAAATGACAAGGGCTGTCATTTGGAGAAGGAGCATCTGTTCACTCATGATCCAAGTGAACAGCTCTGTCTGGAGGTCAGAGGAGTTGGTGTTGGTGATGTTCAGGAACTAGGTTGGGAGAACCCAGTTGAGAAATCGGCCCTATATCTTTGTGTTTAAACATTTAAAAAGCGAATGCAAAGCTAATGGTGATGGCAGGGAAACTACAGAGCATCTGGCTACCCTGCAAGGCTGCAGGGACTGGGTGAAGTCCCACCTGGAGACCATTTTGTACCAGGTCATACAAGAAGAGAAAAGGAACTGTTAGATTAGCATCTGCACAGAGAAAAGGGAAATGTAAAGGATGATCTGGGAATGGTGGTGAACATGAGTTACCCTAACACCTAGGAGACAGAGACAGAAAGACTGACAAGTTCAAGGCTAGCATGGTTTACATAGAAGTTCTAGTCCAGCTAGGGCTACATAGCAAGGTCCTGTCTCAAATAAAATAAAACAACAAAAGAATATAAAGGTATACCATAAGGAAGTGGGTGTAGGGTAGAGAGGAGTGGTAGGCAGTTGGGTGATAGAAAAGGGGGCCAGCTAAGTAAGTACATAGATATTCAAAATGCAATACAGACTGGAAAACCAAGAGTATGAAGGCAGGGGTTGGTTAATGGACAAACAGTAGCAAAACCATTCTTCCACCAGGAAAGATTTTAATGCATAAGGGTTCCATACTAAGTTCATGGTACTAGTTTAGCTTGTCTGTCTTTGCCTACCTGAAGGATAATCCCAAAAGACTTTGGGGCATTGCCATGCACAGCCTGTAAGAACCACCTTTCCCCAGCACTGTTCCCCACCCCCTTCTCAGGACCTGTGTCCTGCGTGCCTGCTCCTGTCTTCCCTCATTTCAAAGATCCCATCAGTCCCATTATTGCTTTGAGGAATTCCCTACTATTTTACCTCCTAAAATACTTCCCTATTATTGTACCACTCTTGGCCTAACTAAATTCTTCATTTTTTCACATTTGGGCCATTAGAAGATCATTCTCAAATTTTATATTGGCATTTGTAGGGTTTGGGGAATTTGGCAACTTTTTGAAAGGGTCAAGCTGTAAGAATGAAAGCACACAGTGTGTCAGCTCCTGTCCTACAATAGTCTGTCTGAAGATCTAAGCTCATGTTTGGAAGTAGCAAAGATGTCTAAAGAAATGGTGACAGATTTTTAGGACAAGGTGGTATTAAGACTTGCTGGAATTCTGAGTTCTAGCTTTCTGGGTTCATGATTGTCCACATCAAATAATAGCACATCATACCATGTCACTGATAAGTATCAACAATGTGCCAGGAAAGTGACATGGTTGGCAGCATGGCCTGGGAAGGGATGTGGGGAAGTATGAAGCTGGGATACTGGGAAGAAGGTTACTGTGCTGGAGCCTGAGGAAGTATTATAACAACCTAAGTGTAACACAAGATGGCTGACAGAAAGATAGGAAGGAATCGGAGAGACAGAATGTGATTCTGGACCCTAAGCTTGTTTTTAGTCAAAGGTATTGTTAGGACAAAAATGGTCCATGAAACACATTCTTATTACAAAGGATGGACTTCCTTCAAAGACTGTGCTCCTAAGACACATATAAGATGCCAGAAAAACCCATGTCAGAAGACAAGCTAGGTAACCTGTGCTTTTGGGATAACTTGTGGCACAGATAATTGTTGAAAGCTCATTCCTCAAGTGTTGTGCTCCTGGTGGGAACTTGGAGACTGGCTCCAGGTAAAATCTAGGACAACACTTTTCCTAAGTAAGCCAGTTTCTTAGAGGTATCTACCTTTTATGGCCTTTGGACAGGTTATTTTCTAAAGCTCATTTTATAAGTCAATAAGATCCTGTGTCTTAGCTGAAATACCCAACAAAGGGGAAAGAGAACCTGTAGAGGCCATGTCCAGTGGTTAGGCACGGACCACGGTTGAGGGATGGGTCCACCACCCATCTCAAAAATTTTAACCCAGAATTGCTCCTGTCTAAAAGAAATACAGGGGCAAATAGTGGAGCAGAAGCTGAAGGAAAGGCCATCCAGAGACTACCCCATCTGGGGATTCATCCCATATATAGCCACCAAACCCACACACTATTTCTGATGCCAAGAAGTACTTGCTGACAGGAGCCTGATATAATTGTCTTCTGAGAGGCTCTGCCAGAACCAATACAGATGCTGATGCATACAGCCAATCATCAGCATGGGGACCCCAATGGAGGAGTTAGGAGAAGGACTGAGGAAAAAAAAGATCTTGTGTCTTTGCTTAATGAATAATTTTATTTTACAACTTTTCACAATTATACCAAGCTCCTGTCCCAAATCCACTTCTAGTTGTTCAGGATGTCACCAGCATTTTACCACATGCATTGGGTCTTTGATATAATTGGACACATGCAAACAAATATACTGAAATTCTTTTTCTTCAGAACTGACACAGCATGGGATTAGAAAGCAGGTCCCTGACAGGTGACAACTAAATGAAGGCCTGGATGTTCATCCTGTAAAGCTGCCAACACCTTCATGCTCTTGTGAATCAGATAGGGGAGACAGGGAAGAGTGCAGCAATTGTTCTCTACAGAGGGCGAAACATTGTTACTTTCTAATAAAGTAGCACATTCTTACATAATTGAAAGGTAAGTACACATATTTAATATTTCATTAAATTTTTATATCATTTAGATGTAACTATATAGTCATTTACTTTTTAAACTGTGTATGCTGTGTGTGTCTATGGTGTGTGCAAATGTGGATGTGAACACGCCATTGTGTACATGTGGAAATTAAAGGTCGACTGTGTGGAATTGGTTCTTTCCTACTGTGGAACCCAGCGCTGGAACTTATGTTATTAGGCTTGCTCAGCAGATGGACTTGCTAAGTCATCTTGCCCACACAATAAGGTGATCACTTGATATCTGTAGGAGGTTGGTTACCAGTTCTCGTGGATAATAAAATTTACTGGTGCTCAAATCCCTTATACAAAATGATGTAGTATATGTATCTAACCAATACGCAGCCTCCTAGATATCTTAAACATTTTCTAGAAAACTTGTAATACTTGATATATTGTAAATATTAGGTAAGCAGTTGCTGCAGTGCATTGATTATGGACAAATGAAAAGACAGAATGTCTATACACTGTTAGGACAGATTCAGCTGCTGTAGGGTTGGTATTATGGAATGGAACATGCTCTGAGATGGTTCAGGTATACAACAGCATGGTACACACTATGAGGTAGACCTGACGCACACTCTGAAATCGGCTTGGTGTATACAAGCAGTAGAGTTTGTCCTACTGTACACTAGCATGCTTCACACTCTGAGGATGGCTAATCTGCAGATGTGCAACCATGGACAGAAAGGCCAATGGTATAAATTACATAATTTAATTTATTCATTTACTCTGTATTATATATTTAATATATAATTAAATACACATTTATACATGCTGTGAATATTTATATCATTAAACATTTATATAAACATATATGGAGCAAGCTTTGTAAATATTTAGCATCTATATATAAGTTTACTAAGTAAACATTACACTATATTAACAATAAAATAGACTTAAATAGCATCAAAATAAATTAATACTAAATAATAATAAAAGCCTTGTCCATCATAGCTAATGATACATTAGTATCTCTGAGCTCTGACAGCTATTCTAGTATTTTCTGGTACTTGTGTTTCACATTTTAACAATCATAATTCTAAATAGCCAATGATATTCAAGCAGCTCAGCAGGTGAGATCTGGAAGAGACCTAAACTCACCTACACCTGGGTGGGCATGGCCACAGGGGCATTTGTCAACCACTCTGAGTCTAGGTTTCTCCTGCTGAACAAGAGAGGCTCAAGAATGTCACCCAGGTACCTGGCCCATGCTAGCACTGAAGTTCCTTTGGAGTTTTAAGACTTCGCAGTCACTCACTTCGGCCTCTACAGATCCTCTCAGGGCCCCTCTGGACCAACCACTCACTTCAACACTTGTTCCTTTGTTATCATGCTTAGTTGTAACAGTCTCAGGGAGAGAGGGAGAGGAGAGATAGGAAAATGACGAGGAGGAAGAGGGAGGGGGAACAGAGAGAGAGGAGAGAGAGAAGGAGGGAGAGGGAGAGAGGAGAGATTTAGGTACAAGTCACAGCTGTCTTCACTTGGGACAGTACCTTTCTACATCATGTAGCAGTGTGTGGATTAATTGTGGATTCTTGCTTGAGATCAACTGACTGATTAATCACTAAATTACAATGTATTTAAAATGGGCAGAGTTTAAGTAACAGTATCTTACGGTTTATTAAGACCGTTTATGTAGGACAGATGGAACGATGCTATATGTCCCCCCCTCCCATTCAAATTAAAACAGTCTTGTGAATTAGGTGAGTGGTGTTATAAGTCCATTTTCAGGTGAGAAAACTGAGGTCCGGAAAATTCAAGTAGTTTGCTCAAAGCCTCACACCTCTTGTGTGTAAAAGAGCTAGATTTGAATTTAGCATACTCATCCTTGATTGAAAGGGAAAGGTGACCATGAAGTCTGGGAGAAAACAGAAGAAAAAAACAAACCAAAACAACACAACAGATCCCTGCTACTCTCAGGCAGGCAGGGAGACTGCCTGGAGGAGGAGCGCTGGCTTAAATGAAAGAGGGATGTTCCTGCACCAGTGCTCATCACCTGAGCCTGGGCTGGAGAGTAAATGAAAATAGCAACCCTAGAGAAAAGTATTTATTTATTTAATGGCTGAGACAAAATGCCACATCTGTTGTGCTAACAGAAGGTTTAAAGTGTATTACTGTCGTCCTCAATACACATGCGGGCTGGCTTGCAGGTCATATGGTGCAACAGTCCATGTAATCTTGTGAGCAGAAAAAAATTAGGCTCCAAGTGCCAAATGGACACCCACAACATAATATCAGGTAAAACAAGCACATTCCCCCATCCCCCACCCCTTCTCAACCTCCCCAAATGTTAGAGAAATAGAGAGAAATTCCAGTCATTTCTCATTACTGTGAAGGTCAGCCTGGCTGGGAAATTGTTTCTGCTTTACAATTCCCCAAACTGTAGAAAGCAGTTAGACTTCTGGACAAAAAACTAATGTTGCATTCAAAGGGAAAAGAGGCTGAGACGGCACAGCTGCAATAATAAGAGAATTTTTTACTCTTTCCACTTCCCTGTGAACCTAATCAACTGTGACATGAGAAAATATACTGGGCTCACCCAGCCAGAATCTGCCAGCCACCTGAAAATGTCCTCACTGCTCCACTGTCTGGGGCTTTACAATGATCCTTCCGACATCAATTTTGTGCATGTACATCAAAATGCCATTAGAAATGCCTTTCCCCTTCTCCGTCATGGGCCTTCCCTGCCCCACCCCCATACAGGGAGACTCCCTGGCGGTTGATGGATGGCCCTTTTCAGTTACTAGCTGGAAAGCATTTGCCTATATGGAAAGGTGTCTAGGGGGAAAACAGGGCATCTAAGGCTCTCTGCTGAGTGACCCCAGACAAGGTTTGAATATTGACAGAAGGGAATTTTGAGAAGCTCCTTCAATGCTTGATTAGTGTTTGCTCAGATAGCAAGCTCCCAGGCTTTTCTCTAGACTCAAAGAGTTAGTAGGCATCTTGTAGCAGGTTGAGAGTTTAAGAAATAGAAAAAACCGAATGTGCTCACATGGGATTGCATTGTGGTCCCGGCTGTGAGGTACTGTGCCGTGGGGGCCCAACGGAGGTACACAGATGCACAGATTCTTTGTCCTTGTCCTCCAAGATATGTGCATGTTTTCTGGGCTCATGCACAAACACATATACATGGATAAATGATGCATAATGGCTTTTGACAAGTACTGGGCATATACAATGAAATTCTTGCTGACAGTTTTATTATTTTTCAGTTACGTAAAGTTGGGCAGATCTAATGTGATTCACAGTGGCATTATCATCTTCTCTCTCTGCCCTAATATTTACAGAAATATTACAAGTATTTGACATATAAATTCAGCATTTGACTGACTTTAATAACCATGTGATCAATAAGAAATGATATTTTTACAGTCCAGGTTCAATATTTAAAGGGTCACGGACGGCAAATCTTCATCAAAGCAATAAGGCCAGATCTTTTTAGTTTTTAGAATCCATCATTTCTCTTTCAAAAAAAAAAATCTCTTTAGAGTGACTACAATTAAGAGTTAAGATCTATAAAAAAATGTTACCAAATTCACAAAGGATGTGGACACATTTGCTTCTGAATGGCTTGAAAGTTTGGATAGCAAGAAGAAATTCAATGTGTTAAACAGAGATGGAATCAAAATCAGTGCATGTAAATCTAGGAACTCATTCTTTACTCAAGATACCAGTTCCCAGCCTCTTGGTAAGACCCTTGCTTCTCCAGCAAACTCCCACTTAGCTCTGACTAAGTAGACAGTTCTTCTTTCCCTGTGTATTAGAGTGTATGCTACTTCTAAATGTGGGTGTCAAATTCCTCTATGCTTTGCCTCCAAGGCCACTCTCCTCCTAGCTTATCCTGCCTTCAGAATATAATCAATATTATTAACTTTGATTGTTGGACACAATGCAAGTCTATAATGATTAGTTCTTAGAAGGCAAGAGCAGGTTCACGTTTGAGCTCCTAATAGGGCTAGCTCTCTTCAGAGGTTGATAAATCAACCTCTAGCTGTGCTTGAAGCATATAGAATCCATACATGGTCTAGGCATCAAGAGCACTTATTTCTGTCATTCATGCGCCTCTCAACTTTCCCAGGGTCACTACCACACCCATTATATATCAACCCCATAGTGCTCACGCTCACTAAGCACCAGCATTGCTCTAAGAACTTTGAAAATACTTCCAGTTAATCCTCTGAGGAAATCTGTAAGGTCATATCTATACCTGCTTCCAAAAGAAAGAAATCGAGTCACAGAAGATTTTTCAGTCAGTAAAGAAGGAAGTCAGAGTTCAAACCCAAGTAATGGAACCCCAGTCTCCTTTTTAAAGCACTCCAGGCGGGATGTTATTACCTTTACTTTAGGACTAGTTATGTTTTCTTATTACCGTTATTACTATTATTCTATGGTAAGAGCCAGCCAACTGCTGCTCACAGTCAGTTCAGGCCTATAGAATATGTTTGGACAGCTCAGCAAGCTAAGCACAGTGTTCACAGGCAGACATGGGCATTGATTTGATGATGACAAGCACCAAGCGTGAACTGCATTTAGTGCAGTTCCAATGAATGCTATCCCTCTGTATTGGTTAATTTCCTTAGTCACTTGGCTGAACTATGAAGTGCTCAGATATTTTCATTTTATTTTTCTATTTTTATTTTTATTTTATCATCATTTTCATGATGATGTTGAGTCCATAGACTGAATTGGCAGATTGGCCTTTGCTGTAGGAGTGGGATTCACCCACTCTGTGGAAGCCATGAATAGCACAACAGGCTCCCTGTAGTAGTAGAGAGACCTGCCAGTTTATGGCTTGAACTGATATATGCATTCCTTGGATTTTAGACTTGACAGCCTCCAATATCAATCCCAAGAATAGCTCTCGCTCGCTCTCTCTCTCTCTCTCTCTCTCTCTCCCCCAAAATAGGTATGTACAGTTAGAACCAATGGTGTGTGTGTGTGTGTGTGTGTGTGTGTGTGTGTGTGATATCCACCTTCTTTCTCCCTCCTTATCCACACCCATACTTAGAAAACACTTAATTCAAGGGATCTGCTCACATAACTACAGAGGTTGGCAAGAACCAGATATTCAGGGGAGCCTGACAGTCTGGAATCCCAGAGAAGAGGCAATATGGAAATTCAAATTCAAAGGCTTTTTGCCACAGAACTTGTTCTTGATTAGGAGAGGATAAGCTCTGGTTAAATGTAAGACTAACAGGACAAGGCTTTACTCATTGTCCACCAATATAAATGTCTAACTCATTGGAAAATGTCTGCCCAGAAATGCTTGTAGCAATGCTTGACCAAATCTTTGGTATCATGGCTCAGTTAAACTGATGTGAAAAATCATTATCACAAAGAGTAAATTAGGTTAGGTGGAGGAGGGAACAGTTGATTACCGGTCTGGGATACACCTGTAGCAAGAGGAAAATTTGACCAATGATTACTTTTACTGACTTAGACATCTGTGAGCATAGGATGTTTGATTTCCAGCATTCCTGACCTTCTAAACTTGACCAGAACTCAAGTCCTGGGTTGATCTCCCCTCAAATCTTCTTAGACACTCCCAGTCCTGAGCAGTCTTCTTCTCCTAGTTTCTGAGGCCACCTACTGCCAGTCTACACTGTTCAGTGGATGATTATGTTCTCACGTGGTACACCTGGCCATCTCTCCCAGGAACCATCCTTAAAAGCTCTATCAATAGCACTGACCTTCCTTTCATCTGTGTTGGGTCTTTCATACTGCAGTATGGCCAGTCTCTCCAACCTGTCAAATCTGTTAAGGACCTGCTTTACCAGGATGTTGAGGGGTAATATGAGATAATGTTTGTAAAAGTACTTTGCAAACCACAAGGTATAATACAAATAGAAGATTTTTATCACTATGATATATAAGGCAAGGGGTGGGTGTAAGATGCTTTTAAAAGAGTTATAGTTTACAAGTTTTACAAGTTTTATAGGGCTGGCATTAAAGGGTATAACTCTTACGTCTTCTGAGAAAACTTGGCTATGGAAAGGAACTTGTGTAGAGTGACAGACAGCCAAGACTTTTCTTGGTTATTCTTATATGCCTCCATGCTGTGTTTTCTCAAATGTACAGTGAATGCCTCTTCTGATTTTAAAATTATATTTATTTTCATGTATGGTGGTTGATAGACAACTGGATTTCTAGGTTCACTCTCTATTTGAACTGTTAATTATAAATATACTTGAAATTTATAATAAGGGAAAGGCAAATACATCTAAGCTATTATTACTGGTGATGATTACATTAACTGATAAACAAATAATCAATATATTTTAATTCCTTTTTATTGGAGAGTTTTATACATGAGTATTGTATTTACATCATTTCTATGCTTCTATCTCCCACTCAAACTCCTTTCTTTTTCCTCCATTTTAAATAGTTGAGCTCTCTCTCTATATAGCATGTTATAACACACATATAACATATAATATGTTATATCATATATATATATAAATATCTCACATATATAAACTTTTTGAGCTCATTTAGTATTGTGAATATGTACTTATGCTTAGGGCTGACTACTCAGGATTGGATAATCTATTTGGGGGAGGAGAGGCCTCCTCTCTAAAGAAGACTGATTCTCCTCCTCTTAGAAGCCACTAATTGCCTGTATCTCTTCATCTAAGCATGGCATGTTAAATCATGTCATTATTCAGATCTTAAGGAACCATATTGTTGAGATTTCATGAGTGCAGCTTCCCTGTTCTATATAGAAGACACTATCTTGCATCAAACATCCTGGGTCCTCTGGCTCTTATAATCTTCCTCTACTCCATGATGTTCCCAGAGTCTTAGGTGTGTTTGTTACATTGATTGGGGTTGGGCAACACATGGTCTGTTCTCTGAGTTTTGACTAGTTTTGGACTTCTGTAAAGTTTTTATCAATGACATTGTATTCTTAGTAAACACTGTTGTAATGGTCATGAGTGAACAGTGTTCAAAGGCCTCCTGAACCTTTTGTTTATTTATTTTTATGTTTTATGTTTATTAAAATATTGCTCCTTTCCTAGTTTTCAGCTCTGTTTTTGAGAGTGGAAACTATCCCCAGACTTCTTGTATCCCTCTAGAAAGTCCTTACCTTTCCTGTTCTGTGTTCTCACAGCTCCACCGTGGCTGGCATTGAAGGTCATCAGGTCATCAGTACTAAACTGTAATGTCACCAGTTCTCTGGCCTTTCCCTTCTTCTAAGAAAATCCCTTTATGCAGGCTACAATAGATGACCTCTCTATCTTCTCTTTCACTCTCTGATGCTATTAGAACTTGTAAATAAAAAGACGCCAAATGGCTTGCTGTCTGAATTTTGGTCAGAACTAGAAATGTCAGAGGAATTTTAGTGGAAGGTGGTTTTGTTTTTGTTTTCGTTTGTTTGTTTGTTTTGTATTTTGTTTTTTTTTTTCAAAATTTGACTAATTTTGTTCAGATCCACTGAAACTTCCACCCTCTGTCTCTATACATGGTGACAACATAAATAGAGGAAGCAGAGCAATGTTTTATAGATTCAGAAAGCTCCAGAGAGCCAACACTGTCCATGTGTATGGGAGAGCTCTCTCTGTGACGGGCACTTTTTGTGGGCCACATTCACTTGTCTGATCCACTCTTTTCAGCAATAACCTCAGCCTTTGTGTGGAATCGGAGCTCAGGCAGAGGTGAGTACCCTTTATCCAGTCTGGAGAACTTACAGCTTCACCGTGATACCTTCGAACAGCAGTGTTGGCAGAATCAGTGAGAGACACAGTGTTTAGTGTTATTTTCTGACTTACAAAATACGTTGCCTACAGAGGAAAAGAATAAACTTTAAGACATTGTTTGAACTGTCATTTGACGATGTGTTCAGTAATCTTCAGAAAACAGGTGCATTGTACTGCCATATTGCCACATTAGGGAGCGAATAAGCTAAATAGAGATTCTCAGCAGCAGGTCTGAAGGCCTTCAGGATTGTGTTCAGTATGTACCGTGTACATCACACCTCAAGGAAGCAAAGGTAGTCCACTGATGGATTCTAATTTGGAAGCTGAAAAATGAATCATTGTTTCTGAATGGAAAAAAGTGGTAACTTTGCCTATTCTGAAAGTATCTACAGTTATGATTTTGAAATGAAGAAAGTAGCAGGAGGAGGAGGAGGAGGAGGAGGAGGAGAAGGAGAAGGCCCATTTATTAACAATTGAGTTTTATTTTTATTTTTTTTTAAAGATTTTATTTAATTTAAGTATATGAGTATATTGTTATGTCTTCAGAAGAGGGCATCAGATCTCATTACAGATAGTTTTAAGCCACCATGTGGTTGCTGGGAATTGAACTCACGTCCTCTGGAAGAGCAGTCAATGCTCTTAACTGCTGAGCCAACTCTCCAGCCCAACAGTTGAATTTTAAATACTTTTGCTTCTTTCATTCCTACTGTCATCCATGTGAGAAGATGTCTGGGTTTTAGAGCTCTTACCCACAATTATGCAGCAAATCTTGATTTATGAGATAAATTAGCTCTGGAGGATACAGGGAAACTACTACACGCAAATGCGAATGGAAGGATGGAGTTTCTTAGTTGTGGGTGAGGGCATCATTCATCAACAGCTTTTGCTGGTTTCTCAGATGCCCTTCCCCACTTTGGCTTGTTGAGATTCTAATTTTTCCATGGAAAAATGAGAACATGGACTCTACCTGCCTCTCAGAATACCAGAGGTGTTGACAGCCTGATCTGGTCAGGATGATGCTTGAAGGTCCCTAGTATGGGATAAGGGTGTCCGTTAGGAAAGGCTGTGCATGGTCAGATTGACTCAGCTTGGTAGAGAAGAGGAAGGGATGGAAGTAACCTAAGCTTCACTGGCTGAATAGCTATGGTCCTGGCAGGTGTCTTACGTAACTTTAGTCTTCAGGACAGACCCTAGGAAGTCTCAGAATGCTTATGGGACCTCAAAAGTTCTACTCTCTATATTGTCATGCGCCTGCAGCTTACTGAAAGTTTTTACCATAAATGTTTCTACTTTCCTTTATTGTAACTTTTATTTTTACCTGTAAGCTGATCATTTCTAATTCTATATATTTATGGGGTACAATATGAAATAGTTGAATTAAATTAGGTAACATAACCATAATATCAAATGTTCAAATTTTTTTGTGATAAGAACATTTGAAATTTATTGGTAGAGATTTTCTACCAATACTATTATTAGCTATATTTGCCGTTCTTTTTACCTTTTGGCTACCATCTCCCCATGATTCTTACTATACCCTGTGTAACAATCCTCCTACTCTCCGTTTCAAAGCATTCGACTGCTTTCTATTCCATGTAAAGTAAAGACAAGCATAATTTGCCCCTTTGCACCTGGCTTATTCACTTAGCCAGGTGTTCTCCAGTTCCATCGTATTGATGACAGGATTCCAGTTCCATCGTATTGATGACAGAACTCCAGTTCCATCGTATTGATGACAGGATTCCAGTTCCATCGTATTGACGACAGGACTCCAGTTCCATTGTATTGATGACAGGGTTCCAGTTCCATCGTATTGACGACAGGATTCCAGTTCCATCGTATTGATGACAGGACTCCAGTTCCATCGTATTGATGACAGGATTCCAGTTCCATCATATTGATGACAGGATTCCAGTTCCATCGTATTGACGACAGGATTCCAGTTCCATCGTATTGATGACAGGACTCCAGTTTCATCGTATTGACGACAGGACTCCAGTTCCATCGTATTGATGACAGGATTCCAGTTCCATTGTATTGATGACAGGGTTCCAGTTCCATTGTATTGATGACAGGATTCCAGTTCCATCGTATTGATGACAAGACTCCTTTTGTCTTAGGGCTAATTATTATTCTGTATCCTTTCAGCATGCTTATTTTACTCACTGGACAGTTGATGGAGTCTTAGGTTGATTCTGTTATTTGGCCATTATGAATATGTACTGTAGCACCGAGTATGGCAGTCTCTCTAACAATCTGATTTTCAGGTCTTTTGGTAGATATTTGGAAGTAAGATTGGTGGACAAGACAGTAATCTGTCCTTTGCTTTCTATGCATTTTCATACACTTGTCCAGAACAGGCATACCAATTCACATTCCTGTCAGTACTGTACGGGGATTCCCTTTTCTCCGTATCCTTTTCACACATGTCTTTGGTCTTGTTGATAATACCATTCTGACAGGTGTGAGGTGATATCTCATTTATGACCATTTCTCTAATAAGAACTTTTAAAAGGTTTCTAATCACCTATATATCATGATGGAGAAATGCCTATCGAGTCTCCTTGCCCATTAATTACTTTTGTTTTATCTTGGCTATTGGCTTCTTGTGCTTCTTATATATGTTGGGTATTTATCCTTTATTGGTTCTAGCTTGCAAATTGTCTCTTCTAATCTATATATTTGTGATTTCTTTGTGCTCTGCAGAAGCTTTTCGGCTTGTTGTAATCTGTTCATTTTTGTTTGTGTTATTTTCTATTTTCTTTAATAACCATTTATGGCTTCTAGATTATTGCTATAAATTTTAAAGTTTACCTAATACTAAATAGCAAGTACTAATGTTTAAAATCCTAACTAATAGCGTTGTGAACAAGGAACCTCAATATACATACTTCCTCTTGGTTAGTATTTCACAAGCATATCGGCAGTAGGACCAGGACAACTGAAAGTGCCATTCTAAGACGGGTTGTTAGCTATCATCTTGAAAAGTGCCTGAACACCTCACTGCAAACAAATCTCGCATGTAAAATATAAAATTTTCTGTGTTGCATTTGAAATCTGATAAATATTTATTATCAATGCTGTTTGCTTTTAATCTGTTCAGGATATCATTTTTCCAGCTTCTTAGTAGTTAAACAAAAATGGCATTTACATTACAATATTGCTTGCCAACAATCTCATTTTCTGGTTTAGTCAGCAGCCCTTCATGCTTGATTAGTCTTTAATTATACAAATACCTACATATTAAAAAAAAGTTTTCTTTTTTCCATACTTTGAGCACGTAATTATTTTCTCTTGCATGCAATAACCTTTAATTTTTAGGATTAAGCAACTGACTCTTTTTAGTATGGATGGGCCTTTTCAAGTGTTGAAGCAAATTTAGTTATTGTATTTTGAGAAAAATTAACTTTGGGAAGCTGCTCCTCAGTACATTTGATGGCTCCTCTCCCCCCACTCCCAGGAAATCCTAGGTGTTGTGTAGAAAAGACCAGAGTTTCTTTCCTCTGTTTCTGCTTGCATCTCTAGTTTGTGAATGTGATCATTGAGTCAGTTAAAGCCTATATGTACCAATTTCCCTGTTTCTAGAAGTTAGGGATAAGAATATGCTTTACACAATATTTTAAATGAAAAGTTTATTTATACCAGTAGAGAAATGCAAACAGCAAACTTTTATAATAAAAATGTCTCTATAATAAACTTACAGAATATCTAAAAGTGCAGATGCAGCCCTTCCCTTTTCAAAACAAACAGCATGGCTGCTGAACGTCTTCTCCATGCTGGCTGGCACACTGGATACTAACACTGTTTTGGTGTCCTCTCTTCACACCAAAACCAGAAAGACAGCACTTCCTTGCGAGCATCATCTCATAAGGTGAGTATATATATTTATATATAAGTCTACACACACACACATATACACACAATACACAAACACACATATATATACATATAAACGTATGTATATTATATGCATGCAAATATGTATATATGTTATATACACACATATTTATATAAATATTATACACATGTATATATTACACACACACACATGCACACTGAGTATATGCCATGTTAAATGTGTGTTCTAGTTTTGTGTTAGCGCAAAGAACACAGAGCTGAGTTAGACAGACAGGCGCCTTACAACATATGTGTTTAAGCTTCTGCCAAGAAGACATTTTTATTTTCTTCCATTCTTTGCTCTAAAATTCAGCATACCCTCCTCCACATAGACCTAAGAGACTCTGTGTCCTAGGGTGGTCACTGCAGGCCCAGGTCCTTGTTGTCTACACTCTTACAATGGTTGCCATGTATCAATCAAGAAGACAAATTCCCTGTGATTATGAAACATACATTCTAGTTGTAAGAAGAAAATGGCAAAGCTGATAATCTATTATGTGTGTGGTACACGTGACATGTTAGGTAACACCAAGTCATCCAAAGAGAGAGAAAGCATGTATATCTTTGAAATACATGGTAGTGAGATGGTTTCTACTGATCAGACAAAATTTAAGCTAGCTAGATATCGGAAAGCATTCAGGCAGCTGAAACTGGAGTAGAGTCAAGGCCTGGAGTCTATAAATCCACAGAGTTAACACCTGTAATCCACACTTGCATATATGCAAAGATCTTCTACCTCTTTGCCCCTAAATTTCTCTCTAAACTTTTTAGTTATTTCTTTTGTATTACTAAAGAAATTAGTAATTTAGGAAGAAATTATAGAATTATTTCTATTCTAAATAATACTTGTAAAATTTTCCCAACTTTGGACACTACTGACCTCTCTTTTGACAGACATCTGAACAATCTCATTCTCCTCCCAACAATTGCTTATTTAATCAGCAGTTCTTTTTGTGATCAAGGAAAGTACTGTTAACCACTGAACCTTTTAGTATAGGTTTTCATTCTTACAAAATTAATATTTTCATTTCTGGTGTATTTGATTATCCAGTCTTGTTTATTTGTTTGTTTCTCTCCCTGATTTCTTCAAATTCATCAAAGGGAGTGATAGTAAGATGTCTGTGAGTACAGCATTTTATAAAGTTAGTTACACAGACGTTCTGGAAGCTTCAGTCCTCTGCAGTCTTTTCTCCTTCCCCACACTGCTCTGAGATGGACTGGCTGTTTTCTGGCCTGCTGTGTAACCAGTCCAGAAACACTTTTGGCCAGCTCCTGTGTTAAACCTCCAATCTTCTACTCTCTTGGCTTACTCTACTGCTTGTTTGGGATACTTCCTCTACTAGATCTGATGAAGGATGCTAGGCAAACATAGGGGAGATACATTTTTGGAGACCTTGCATCCACATCTTTAGCATATTTTCCATTTTGCTGAGCATACAAAACCCCAGATGAAGGTCATGCCCCAGAGTTAGTGTGACCTTGAAGCTTTAGGTGTTGCTTTTGATAAAAAAAATGCTATTGTGATTTCTGGTTTTTAGTGTTTTATCTATTTTTCTTTTTCCTCGAAAATGTTTATAATAATGTAAATGATGTGTCTGAGATGGGCTATTTTTCTTTTTATAATCTCTTCAAGTACATGCAGTGACACTTACAGCAGGGCCACATCCTTCAACCTGTTTGTCTGAAATTATCGGTATGTTCTGTCCTTTTTCTGCAGATGCTTCCTCCACAGAAGCCCCGTGGTGAGCTTTGTAGGTGTCTAGCCTTCTCCCATCTACAGAAGAACATTCACTTTATGCTTTTATGGCCTTTTTCCTTCCTTGCCTCTACTTCCTCTAACCCCCATTTCTAGCTTTAATTTCGGATTTTAGACAAAGCTGTTTCTCAAGTCCCGACACATTCTTTATTGTCTTTACATGTGTGACCATGGAACAAAAGCATGATCTTCTTGTTTGGGAGATCCCAGATATGCATAAACTGGCCTGTCCTCTTCAGTCAGAGGGGATTTCTCTGTCAGAACATCTGACCATTTCCTGAAGGGTAACAGTGAGCAGCAGGAGGTGGTGAGTGCCTGCATGTGAAGACCTACCTGCATATGAACACCTACGTCAGCTCAGTGAGACCAGTCTCATCCTTTAGGATGCAGACTTTCTCTGGATCCTCTGGGAGACAGTAAAGAGTCTCCCCAAAGATGACATAGCTGTGACTTCAAGTCTGGAGGCTCTTCCATTCCTTTTCTCATGCATAAAGCTGTTGGAGAGACTGCTGCTGATGTCTTTGGCTGGGGAGTAGCTAAAGGTCTAACTATTCATGCCGCAGTCTTTTAAATATCTTCCTGTTTTCAGTACCAAGCCACCTTGTCCCCCTCGTTCTACCATGTGCTACCTCCAAACCCACAGCTTTGGCTTCTCCAGAGTTACCACCACATTCTGTCCTTCCCTCAAGCCCTTAGTTTTTCACCCTCACAGCTCATTCACTATTGTCTTTTCTCGACCTACATTTATTGTTTAGGATTCAAAATCACTTAAACATTTTTCTTCAAGATCATTTTAGTGGGGTTTAGGAGAAGGGAGAAATAGATGCATATATCCAATTTATCAAACTTAGAAGTCCTTTATTTTTTTAAGAACTGGAAGGATCCTTATTATTTTTAGTTTTCTAGTACCTTTCTTATTCTTCATTATTTCTCAACTATCAATGGCCATCTTTGGTTACTTTATTTTTGGTTAAAAACCGTTCTTAACATACTCTTTCTAAAACCATTAGTCATTTTTGAATATTGCTCCAGCCTTAATCTAATCAATTTACATTTACATAAAAGTTGTTCATTTAATTTTTAAAATTATTTTGTTATTTTGTGTCTATGGATGTTATCCCTGCATGTATGTGAACCACATTTATACAGTTCCCTCAAAGGCCAGAAGAGGGCATTGGATCCCGGGGACTGGAGTTACAGACATACTCACTATACAGGTACTCAGAATTGAACCCTGTCCTCTGGAAGAGCAGGTAGTGCTCTTAACCACTGAACCATCTTGCTAGCCCTTGTAAGAGTTGTTCTTAAGTCCTGCTGAGTGTCAGAATACCCGACTTTATACTAGAGTCTAATTTTATATTTCTGGATTGGAGGATGAAAATCTGTATTAATAAAGAATTCCTAAGTGATAAACTTTTTATTTTGTATTTTTCCCTATATAAATGTTAAAATACAAAGCAAAGAAGGGAAAAAGTAACTCCTCTGTGCTCATTATACGTCTTTAGTAATATTCAAATTCATGGGCACTATTCTTCCATCCTCATCAATTAATCTCATCCATATTGTTCTTTATTCCCTCTTATATCATTTCAGAACAAGTTCCAGATAAAATATCATTTCATTGTGTTTCAGTATGTATCTTCAGACATTACCCAAACAAAGCCATGAAGCCTGCATACACTACCACATGAAAATCACTTGAGGAGTTCTTTGGTATCACCAGTTATTCAGCTATTGTCATGTTCCCAAGTCTCTCTCAAGTGCTGTCCTCATTGCTGTTGACAGTATGCGTGAATTGTAACCTCAGTGAGGCCCACAAGAAAAGCAGTTGTGTTGACTTCGTCTACAGCTCTAACTTCCTCACTGTGTACTCATGGGCTCTCTCAGAATTCATTTATTGATGAAATCCCCACTTGTTTTTTTTATTTATTTTTATTTTTATTTTTTTATTTTCATATTTTATTTACATTTCAAATGTTTCCCCCTTTCCAGATCTCCCCTTTGGAACCTCCCTATTCCCTCCGCCCTCCCCCTGCCACTATGGGGGTATTCTCCAACCCACCCCCCACCCCACCCCCCACCCCCTCTCATCTTCCCTCCTTGACCTTCTCCTATACTGGGGGATATAACAACGTCAGGCCCAAGGGCCTCTCCTCCCCCTGATGGGTAACAAGACCCTCCTCTGCAGCCTTTGTGGCCAGCACTATGGGTCCCTCCATGTGTATTCTTTAGTTGGTGGATCAGTCTCCAGAAGTATGGGGGGTCAGGCCAGTTGCCAGTGTTGCTACCTCCCTGGGGCTGCACACTCCCTCAGCTCCTTCAGTCCTTTCTCCAAGCCCTCCATCTGGGACCTTGTACTCAGTACTACTGTTCCTGCGAAGTGACTCTTGGGTATTTCAAACTTTTAGGCTAATAACCACTTAACAGTGAGTACATACCATGTTCATTCTTTTGTGACTGTGTTACCTGGCTCAGAATGATGTTTTCAAGATCCATCCATTTGTCTACGAATTTCATGAAGTCATTGTTTTTAATAGCTGAGTAGTATTCCATTGTGTAAATGTACCACATTTTCTGTATCCATTCCTCTGTGGAGGGACATCTGGGTTGTTTCCAGCTTCTGGCTATTATAAATATGGCTGCTATGAACATAGTGGAACATGTGTTTTTATTACATGTTGGAGCATCTTCTGGGTATATGCCCAGGAGTGGAATAGCTGGGTCCTCAGGTAGTATTATGTCCAATTTTCTGAGGGTCCACCAAACTGATTTCCAGAGAGGTTGTATCAACTTGTATTCCCACCAGCAATGGAGGAGTGTTCCTCTTTCTCCACATCCTCACCAACATCTGCTGTCACCTGAGTTTTTGATCTTAGCCATTCTGACTGATGTGAGGTGGAATCTCAGGGTTGTTTTGATTTGCATTTCCCTGATGACTAAGGATGTTGAACATTTCTTTAGGTGCTTCTCGGCCATTCGAGTTTCCTCAGTTGAGAATTCTCTGTTTAGCTCACTTCCCCATTTTTTGATAGGGTTATTTGTATCTCTGGAGTCTAGCTTCTTGAGTTCTTTGTATACATTGGATATTAGCCCTCTATCAGATGTAGGATTGGTAAAGATCTTTTCCAAATCTGTAGGTTGCCGTTTTGCCCTAATTACAGTGTCCTTTGCCTTACAGAAGCTTTGTAATTTTATGAGGTCCCATCTGTCAATTCTTGACCTTAGAACACAAGCCATTGGTGTTCTGTTCAAGAACACTTCCCCTGTGCCCAAGTGTTCGAGACTCTTCCCCACTTTTTCTTCTATTAGATTCAGTGTATCTGGTTTTATGTGAAGATCCTTGATCCACCTGGACTTGAGCTTTGTGCAGGGAGATAGGAATGGATCAATTCGCAATCTTCTACATGTAGACCGCCAGTTGATCCAGCACCATTTGTTGAAGATGCTGTTTTTTTTCCACTGTATGGTTTTAGCTCCTTTGACGAAGATCAAGTGACCATATTTGTGTGGATTCATTTCTGGGTCTTCGATTCTATTCCATTGATCAACCTGCCTGTCACTGTACCAATACCATGCAGTTTTTATCACTACTGCTCTGTAGTACAGCTTGAGGTCAGGGAGGCTGATTCCCTCAGAAGACCTTTTATTGTTGAGGATAGTTTTTGCTATCCTGGGTTTTTTGTTATTCCATATAAATTTGAGAATTGCTCTTTCTAGGTCTACAAAGAATTGAGTTGGGATTTTGATTTGGTCAATCCTTCGAAGCATCCACAGGGTCTCCTGCCAGTCAGCAGTTTAGGGCCCTATGTTTGTTTATAAACATTTTGTTTTTCCTTTTTTCCCCCCATTATAAAACCCGTCAACACTGCGATTTTGGCTCTAAGAATAACACAGTATGCTTATAGGAATTACCATATCCATGTTAGTGCTAAGTTAAAAAGTGACCTAAACTTAGCCTTTTGGGGTTGAGTGGCCTGAAGTCGGGGGGAGGCAATTTGGTGACATGGTGGGAGTGGTATGCTGAGCAATCTCTATGTAGGATTCTTCTGAGGATCAACTGGAGAGTTACTGAGTACAGGGATGACAGATGGCATAGAGGCTGTCCTGGTGAAAAGAACATGCAAAGGCCTTTGGGGAGGACCCGGAAAGTCAGGTTAAAGCCTAGTTTCACCTCTCACCGATTTTGGAGGTTTTTGAGTTATCAGCTTCTTAGGGGCTTGGTTTCCTTACTCTACTGGCAACTGCAAGGAATGCATACATAAGGCATCTGGCACATGTTAAATGCCAGTGTTTCTGTTGTGTATTTTTGAAATAGGATCATTATTTTTGTCTGAGAAAATCTTCTGTTTATAGGCTCTCACAATAGGATTGGGGTAGCTAGACCCTTCAAACACGAGAGTGTTTATATGAGAGTATAAAATGCATCGTCAGGAATGAGAAGGATGGCATGCAGGGTTGGGAGGGGCTGCCCCCTACGAATACAGGAAAGGCGTCTGACTATGGCTGCAAAGGGCAGGATACCCCTTCACCATCCCTTCAACAACCTGCTTTCTTTACCTAATTCCTCATGAAACAGTTCCCCATGAAACAGAAGCAGAAAAAGTCCTGCAGAATCTTAAATTCTGGGAGTTTCTCATGGAACCTCTAGGCTGTGCCTCCTTTCTGTTCCTCTTAACGGGATAGTTTTTGGAATATATATATTCACCTTGCCTCTGGCACAGTATCAAGGAATATTTATTGTAAAATCAGAATCTCAGCACCACATCCACATCGAAGAAATCTGACTCAACCGCCTCAGGTTCTCATTCCTGCCATGACATCTTAGATGATTTCAATCCGTGTGTTCCAGTTGTCAAACAAGAGAAAATTTCTTAAAGTACTCCTCCCCCACCGATCCCACCCTTTGCTTAGATCCAGAGCTTTGGGCCTCTGACCCTTTGATTTCCATTCTGCATCTAATCCGTGTCGGGTCAGTCCCAGATACACTAAAAGGAGGTTAAGTGGAGAACTTAAAAGCACCAGCTCAGCGGGCGTGGGACTGCTCACCATTTTGACACAGCACCCTGGCACACTCGGTGGGTAGGGAATGTTTCTTGCATACCGGCCGGCCCTCACCTTCCCCACCCTGATTGTTTGGTGCCTGATTTGTTTCTAGTTGCAGCAGGGAGGTCAGAGTAAGCCAAGAAAATGAATGAAGCAGCCTCCTGCTGGCCGCCTGGAGCGCGCGGGTGTTACGGATCAGCGTAAAGCCAGCTTCCTTTCCAGGGCCTGGGCCGATGTAACTCACTGGAGTGGCAAATTACATCAGACCTACAGCTGTAACCCGACATTATGATTAATTTGATCAGTAATTTCTCCTGTTTTTCATTTTAATCGGTGTGACTATTCTGCTGTGGCGGGTCTTTCAGATCTAATTAAGATAAATTTCCCAGTAAAAGACTTGGCAGACTTTCCGAGTCAAATCCAGGCATCAAGTGTGAAGACCTGCAGGCCCAGTCAATCACCTTCAGGGAGGGCCGGCCTCTTGCTCACAATCAACCATTCACACTTAAGCAAATTCGTAATCTCCAGCACTGCTTAGTCATTCTCTCAAGACATCCAGGCAGAAAGGGGAGAAAAAATAAAACCTACAATGCCATCCTTACCCCTTGCTTCCCCTCCACTGATTTGCAGAACCATGAGGATGGCACCTTAAGGGGTTGCAGTCCCTGAGCTGATGTTTCAAAAAATGATTCTAAATAAGCATCTGCATGCAAATATATACACACAATTATGCAATATTCATATTTAAACATAACTGTGTGTAATACACATAACTATGAAGATGGACAATACACACACCACACATTTATACATGTATAGTCTAACCCTTGAATGTACATAGCCATACATATGTTGGATTTGGGCTGGACAATTTTAAGTGTTTATTTCTTCTTTTTTTCTTTTCCTTTTAGGTTATGTCATCAAAGGCATTCATCTCTGCATCCCAAGGCTGCTATTTGTACAAGTTCTGTTAAGTTTCTGTTCCTAGAAAGTGAAAGTGTTAATGAAATGTCTTTCCCTGGCCATTTAATCTGAAGGACCTGCCTGTCTGATCTGGTGGAGGCTGACATTGAGTAGGTGTCAAGAATTTCTCCAGATTAGTGGACTTATATGCTTCCTTGCAGGAAACAACAACAAAGACAGGCCCAGAACTTCAAAAGGGCAGGGGTGTTTTGAAGACTTCCCTTCACTGGATGTAAACACATTTTTCTAGCATGTTGGCACTGCCACGATGGTTATTATGAGATGCATTCCCTGTGTTGACAGGCATAACTATCATGAACTTGTACACTGTCTGGAGACCAAAAGCTTAATTTGTACATCATACTATAGCCAGTGCATCCTCCCACCCAGTCTATTCAGAGCGTTAAGTACGCTTCCTAATAACTGATGTATGACCAGAAATTCAGTGCAGAGGAGGGCATTCTGGCTGCACATGGCCTCTGGGGCTTTGAGGATAGTTTGTTACTGTTTTGCATGTATCTTGATTTTTGCTTCTCCCAAGTGTTGATACAATGGTGTAAGGGAAGATTCTGACTTTCAGTGAGGCATATAATGCTCTCTCACTGGTATGTGAAAGACAGTCTAAATGTAGATGCATGTGGCCATGACATCTATAGAACAAGGCAACTCAGGTCTAAAATTCAGTATGTGACCTCCTCATAGGGATCCTGTTGTCTATCTTAGATCTAGTTTAATTACTGGCCACAGACCACTGTAGTCTCTCTGTACTTCTATTACTTCAGCAATCCAGTGTACTTAGTAAAGAAAGAAAGGGATGCATGGACTTGTCCTCCTCTTAAACTTCAGAGAAACTGACATTTGAGCTGTGATGTCAACTTTCAAATCAGGAGAAAGACTCAAACTGAGAAGATCAGCCAGGTAGGAAAATGAAAACTGTTTTTTCCAACAGAGCTGTTTATCACCCTCCTCATCTGTAAGGAATGAAATGCTGTGTTTCTAGTGAGGTCTATTTCTAAAGATGAAAATTCCAAAATTAAAACAGAAACAAAAGTTTGTGAGGCAGTGAGCAGATGAGGTTTTGATGACAGATCCCACTGTACAAATTGCTTCTTAAGGGCTTCCCACCTGAGAAAAGGAGCTAGTAGGACAGGGGTATTCTCTCAGCAGAGATTCATAAGTTAAAATGAGGGTTGAGAATCCTCAGCATTTACCACCAACAGCTGTTGAGCCACAAGGACCAACCTCACCCATTGACCTGAGACCTAAATCAGCCACCCTACCCATTCCTAGACCAGAGGATCACTTGGACCCCAACACAGAGTCCTAGTTAGAGACCCTCATAGCCAGTCCCCCACCTGATGCTTACCTATAAGCACTTCACCCACCTCACCATCATGGAACTGCAGAGAATCACACTCAGAACTCCAGAGCTGCCCCAAGCCTGAAAATCAAGCACTATTCAGCTGCCTCACAACTTCACAAGTTGAAGTAACAGAAAAGCAAACAAAAATCTAAGCGACCACCATCCAAAGGCAAGATCAAATATCCATGCCAAGAAAATACCGGAAACCACCTAACTCATTATGCCTAGATCCCATTCCTAATCCATAAAAGCATGAACAGCCAGAACAATATATGTATACTCCAGAAACTAGGACCCTGAACCTAATATACCTTGAGAAAAGAAACTTAGCTGATATACGAGAACTTTAAAATGACAATTATGAACTTGTTTAAAGAGGATATGAATTAATGCATAAAAAGATTATGAAAACACAGTTGAATGAAATAATATAAATTCAAGATATTAAAAGAGAATTTAATAACCAGATAGAATCTTGGGGCTGGGGAGGGAGCCAAACTAAAATCAAACTTGGAATGAAAAACTCATGTATTCAAACAAAAAGCTCAACATAAAGTCTCACCAAAAATTTAGATGAAATGAAAGAGAGAATATCAGGTCTTGAAGACAAGGTATAAGAGATGGTTGCCTTCAGCAGGGCATTTCCACCAAGGCAAAGAAATTGTATCGTATCTTCTTTACCCAGAACCTCCACTCTTTTGAGCCCTTTGCTGATGTAAGAAAGGGTGATGATCTGTTTCTTGCTGGTTCTGCAGATTATATTTATATAAGAATTCAACAGAGAAATGTCAGGAAGACCCTTATTATTGTCCAAAAGATTGGTGATAATGGTTCCAAGAAGCAAGTGAGCCTAGCTATATTTTGATATCTCAAAAAATATACTTCAACCCAAAACGTATCAGAAGAGATAGGGAAGGACACTACATACTCATTAAAGGAAAAATATGCCAAGTGTATTTTGCAATTCAAAACATTTCTGCACCAAACATAATGGCATGCAAGTTCATAAAGGTAAAATAAACCACACACTAAGCCTCACAAAATGATAGTGGGGTGACTTCAATACACCATTGTTACCACTAGACATTGAAGAAACTGAAAAAGACATCATAAGTTATAAAGATCTCACATGAACATGAACCCATAGGCTTAATATTGTCAAGACGGCCATCCTATGCAATTTACAGATCGATAAAACCAATGACATTCTGAGTGAGGTAATGCTGACTCAAAAGGCAAGTGTTGAATGTTTTATATGTGGATGTTGCTTTTAAGCTTTCAATATGTGTGCTACACTATGCATGCACACAGAGGGTAGGTTTGTAGTAAGGGACCATTAGCAAGGAGGAGATCTTCCAAAGAAGGGGAAATAGAATGTACTGTTATAAAGAGATAAAGGGGAAACTGAAATAAGAGGATTGCATAGGGAAGGAAATGAGAAAACAGGGTCAAGGAAGAAATGTGGGGAGGGACAACCAACACTGAAAGATTTTTGAAAAACCATATGGAAAGCTACTACTGTAAAAGCATCATGAAAGGAATTTAAAACAAGTCACCATATAATGGGGATACAATAGTTCAAGTAGATATAACAGCAAGTAAAACCCTCCAGTACCAGGAACGGGTTATGTCTTGTTGAGTTGTTGGCCAAAGGGATCCTATAGAATCCCCCTAAGCATTATAGTCTTTTGACCAGGCTATTGGTTATTTCCCACAAGTGGATGGCAAGGGCCTTTTGCTGAAGACAGTATTTATGTCATTGAAAATGGAAAAATCAAGGTGGTGCCCAACTACAAGCTTTACCACTACTGATTAGTGTTCTTGGTGCTGGAAAGACTCTGCATGTACATAGCTGAGCCCTCATCAGAGATGCTTCTTCTTGCAGTAGATGGGGATTAACACAGAGACACACAACTGGACAATGTGCAGACAGTAAGAGACTTTGGAGCACTCAGCCCTTTGGAGTGTCTTTACCCCTGATTCTTGTTCAAGGCTTGGGGATCTATGTGGAAGAATATAAAAGATTGTAAGAGCCAGAGGTGGTAGATAAATCTGAGAAAATTATCTTCCAAAAACAACAGGACTGTTGCACATTTGAACTCACAGAGACTGTGGTAGTAGGCATAAGACCTGCATAGGTACAAACAAGACAAAATCCCAGCATTGAAAAAGGGAAGTGGACATAAAGTCCCACCCAAACTAAGTAGCTATTTACAATTAATACCTGTTGACAAAGGGAACTTTTTCCCTAATGGAATGTCACTGGGTGATCAAACACGCTCCACTGTAGGCTCAATGCCCAGAAGTAGTTGGTGAAAACAAACATCTGTTGTATGTATGTGGGTGCGGTGGGGGGTAACTTTTTGTTTCATTTTATTTTGATAGTTTTGGTCTTACTAGTCATGGGAAAACTGGGAATACAGTAAACATACCTCAACACAAAAAAAGGAATTTACAACAAATCCACAGCCAGCATCATTCTAAAATGAGAGTAATTCAAATCATTTCTATTAAGATCAGGGAATAAGACAAAGGTTGTACACTTCTCCACAGTTGTTCGATAAAGTTCATGGAGTCTTACTAGAGAAATAAGACAAGTGAAGGAAATAAAGAGGATACAAATAGGAAAGGAAGAATTCAAAGTACTATTCTTATTTGTAGATGATATGACTTCAGATACAAATGGTAAACCTACCTAGAAATAAGAGAAATAATATCATTCACAATATCTTCAAAAAATTTTTAGGATAAATCTAAGAAAGTGAAAGAGTTGAGTTAAATTATACATACTTTAAGACATTGAAGAAAGAAATTGAAAAAGATACCAGGAGCCTTCCAGTTTCCATCTGTGACCAGAGCTGGTCCTGTGCTACAGCACTCCATACCCAAATATCATCAGGAGAGAGCTGGTCTCCCAGAAGTGCCAACACACCTGTGAGCATAGGTAAGACCACCACTTCATCTCAAATTCCTGGCCCAAGAGGGACCCGCCCAGAGCCATCAGGACACAGGAACCAAGGAACAGCCAGGAACAGGATCCTTCCAGTTTCCGTCTGCACCCTGGACCTGACCCTGTGCCACAGCTCTCCATACCCAAATTCCTTCTGGAGAGAACTGGTTTCCCAGGAGTGCTGACACACAGGCTTGCAGGAGGGACAAACCATAGTCAGAGACAGCAAGACTAGCTAACACCAGAGATAACACCAGATGGTGAGAGGCAAGGGCAAGAACATAAGCAACAAAAACCAAGGCTGCTTGGCATCATCAGAATCCAGTTCTCCCACCACAGCGAGCCCTGGATACTCCAACACACCAGAAAAGCAAGACTCTGATTTAAAATCACATTTCATGATGATGATAGAGGACTTTAAGAAGGACATAAATAACTCCCTTAAAGAAATACAAGAGAACACAGGTGAACAGCTAGAAGCCCTCACAGAGGAAATACAGGAAATCATAATCAAACAGGCAAAGGAAATGAACAAAACCATCCAGGATCTAAAAATGGAAATAGAAACAATAAAGAAATCACAAAGGGAGACAACCCTGGAGATAGAGACCCTAGGAAAGAGATCAGGAGTCATAGATGTAAGTATCACCAACAGAATACAAGAGATAGAAGAGAGAATCTTGGGTGCAGAAGATACCATAGAAAACATTGACACAACAGTTGAAGAAAATGCAAAATGCAAAAAGTTCCTAACACAAAACATCCAGGAAATCCAGGACAACATGAGAAGTCCAAACCTAAGAATAATAGGTATAGAAGAGAGTGAAGATTCCCAACATAAAGGCTAGTAAGTATCTTCAACAAAATTATAGAAGAAAACTTCCCTAACCTAAAGAAAGATGCCGATAAACATATAAGAAGACTACAGAACTCTAAATAGATTGAACCTGAAAAGAAATTTTAATAGTCAAAACACCAAATGTACAAAACAAAGAATATTAAAAGCAGTAAGGGGAAAAGGACAAGTACCATATAAAGGCAGACCTATCAGAATTACACCAGACTTCTCACCAGAGACTACGAAAGCTAGAAGATCCTGGGCAGAGGTCACACAGATCTCAAGAGAACACAAATGCCAGCCCAGGCTACTATTCGCAGCAAAACTCTCAATTATCATAGATGGAGAAACCAAGATATTCCATGACAAAACCAAATTTATACAGTATCTTTCCACAAATCCAGCCCTACAAAGGATAATAGATGAAAAACGCCAACACAAGGAGGGAAACTACACCCTAGAAAAAGCAAGAAAGTAATCTTTCAACAAACCCAAAAGAAGATATCCACACAAACATAAAAATAACATCAAAAATAATCACTATTCTTTAATATCTCTTAATATCAATGGACTCAATTCCCCAATTAAAAAGACATAGAATAACAGACTAGATACATAAACAGGAGCGAGCATTTTGCTGTATACAGGAAACACACCTCAGTGTCACAGATAAACACTACCTCAGAGTAAAGGGCTGGAAAACAATTTTCCAAGCAAATGGTCCCAAGGAACGAGCTGGAGTAGCCATTCTAATATCAGATTAAATCGACTTTCAATCAAAAGTTATCAAAAAGGATAAGGAAGGACACTTCATACTCATCAAAGGAAAAATCTACCAAGAACAACTCTCAATTCTGAACATCTATGCTCCAAATGCAAGGGCACCCACATTTATAGAAGAAATTTTACTAAAACACAAAGCACACATTGAAACCTCACACAATAATAGTGGGAGACTTCAACACTCCACTCTCAGCAATGGACAGATCATGAAAACACAAACTAAACAGAAATACATTGAAACTAATAGAAGTTATGGATCAAATATAGATTTAACATATCTATAGAACATTTCATCCTAAAACAAAAGAAGATACCTCCTCCTCAGCGCCTCATGGTACCTTCTTCAAAACTGACTAATTAGTCACAAAACAGGCTTCAACAGATACAAGAATATTGAAATCATCAAATGCATCCTATTAGATCAGCATGGACTAAGGCTGATCTTCAATAGCAACAACAACAGAAAGCCCACATACACATGGAAGTTGAAAAATGCCCTATTCAATGATAACTTGGTCAAGGAAGAAATAAAGAAATTGAAGACTTTAGATTTGAAAGAAAATGAAAGTACAACATACCCAAACTTATGGGATCACAATGAAAGCAGTGCTAAGAGGAAAACTCATAGCTCTGAGTTCCTCCAAAAAGAAACTGGAGAGAGCATACCTGAAAGCTCTAGAACAAAGAAGCAAATATACCCAAGAGGAGTAGATTGCAGGAAATAATCAAACTCAGGGCTGAAATCAATCAAGTAGAACAAAAAGAACTATACAAAGAATCAACAAAACCAGGAGTTGGTTCTTTGAGAAAAGCAACAAGATAGATAAACCCTTAGCCAGACTAACCAGAGGACACAGAGACAGTATCCAAATTACCAAAATCAGAAATGAAAATAACAGAAACTGAGGAAATTAAAAAAAAATTAGATCCTACTACAAAAGCCTATATTCAACAAAACTGGGAAATATAGATGAAATGTCCAATTTTCTAGACAGAGATCAAATATCAAAGTTAAATCAGGATCAGATAAACCATCTAAACAATCCCATAACCTCTAAAGAAATAGAAGCAGTCACTGAAAGTCTCCCAGTCAATAAAGCCCAGGACCAAATGGGTTTAGTGCAGAATTCTATCAGACCTTCAAAGAAGACCTAATACCAGTACTCCTCAAACTATTCCACAAAATAGAAACAGAAGGAACACTACCCAATTCATTTTATAAAGCCACAGTTATGCTGCGTATTCTCCCTTGCAGATGGAACAGTTTCTATTTAGGAACTTGTCCCAATTTCCTTTTGTAGAGGACTTTATATGAGATTTTTTTCTACCTCTATCATGTTTAATGTTGCAAATATATTTTAAGAACTCCTTGAGTGCATTTTACTTTTAGCTTCAGAAGATATCTTGTATATTTAAGGTGCATTTAACTATTATAAATTATTTTGATGACTTAAAAAATGTCAATACTGAGTTGTATATTTTAAAATAAATTTTATTAGTTTAATAAAAAAGAAAAAACAAGGATAGAATAATATTATAATAAAGCTTCATATTTTGCATTAAAGAAAGAAAGAAAGAAAGTAAAAGATACCAAGAGGTGCCAGATCTTCCATGTTCATGGACTGTTAGGATTGATACCATAAAATAGCCATCCTAGTAAAATCAATCTACAGAATCAATGCAGTCTCCATCAAAGTGCCAACATAATTCTTTACAGAAATTGATAAAAAATAATCTTAAACTTTATATATAAACACAAGAAAACTAGGATAACTACAGCAACCCTGAACAATAAAAGAACTTGCGTTATCACCATTCATGACATTAAGGAACAAGACAGAGCTTTAGTAGTATCAGCATGGTACAGGCATAAAAACAGACATGCTGATCAATTGAAGGGAATTGAGGATCCAGACTTTAGTCCACAAGCTTATTTTTTTTAATAAGACAAAAATGCATACTGGAGAAAAGACAGCATCTTCAACAAATGTTGCGTGTCAAACTGGATGTAGAACAACGAGACTCTATTCATATTCTTCACCTTGCACAAAATTCAACTCCTAAGTCAAGGATTTCATAAAACTATATACCTTGAATCTGAAAGAAGAGAACTTAAGAGATATGCTTAAGCTTATAGACAGAGGAAGAGACTTTTTGAACAAGACCCTGATAGCCCATCCATCCACCGAGTTCAACAACTGATGAAGGGGGCTGGGTGAAACTGAAAAGCTCCAGTTCAGCAAAGGACATCATCACTCAAAGAGGCATGCTACAGAATGAAAAAAAATGTTACCAACTGTATATATGACAGAGAGTTAGTATCTAGAATATACGAAGAATAAAGTTAAACATTAAGAAAACAAATGAGCCAATTTAAAAATGGAGCATGGAACTAAACAGTTCTCCAAAGATGAAATACAAACATCTGAGCAACACTTAAAAATGTTTAACATTGTTAGCCATCAGGTCAATGAAAATTGCAACTGCTTTGAGCTGTCATTTTACCTGAGCCAGAATGGCCAAGATAAAAAAAATCAAACAAAAATTACAACATATACTGGCAAGGATGTGGAGGGAGATAGAACACTTATTCACTGCTTGTGGGAGTTCACACTGGTGTATGCAGTAGGCAAGTATGTGTGGACTTTCCCCCAAAAGATGAAAATACAAGATCCAGATGGAACATTCCATAGAATACATCCAACGGACTCTACTCTGTGGTGCAGATACTGTTCAGCTGAGTTCGTTGTAGCCAGGAAATGAAAATAGATATCTATTCACTGATGAATGATGTCAACATGAAGCATTTACACAAATCCTTAGCTGTTAAAAATGAAGTTCTGAAATTTGTGGGCAAATGGATGAGACTGAAAACAATTATCCTAAGTCAAGTAGCACAGACTGAGAAAAACAAACATTGTCGATTATCTCTCACATGTGGATGTTGCTTCTGAGCTTCACATATGTGCATTTCATTTGGAACAACTACAGAGGCTAGATAACTCCTTGGAGGGAGGGGAGGCGTCTTTCCAGGAAGGGGAAATAGAATATAGTGTTTCAAAGGTGGGATGGGGAGAAATGGAAGAGGAATGTTGGGTAATATTATTGTTTTTGTATTATTTAAATGCTGATTTCTGTGCTCCGCAGAGTTGAGCGCAGACCAATGACCTCTCAGGACCTCTCTGAAGGGACTTCAACACTGTCAGAGAGGTATAGGCTTGTTGGAGGAGGTATGTTACTGGTGTGAGCTTTGATGTTGGGGAAGCCCATGCTATTTCTCTCTGCCTTGGACTTGTGGATCAAGATGTGAACCTTTGGTTGCTGCTCCAGGGCCTTGACTGCCTACATACTGTCATGCTCCCCAGTATGATGGTCATGAACTTTAAATCACTGGAACCATGAGCTCCAGTACTGTACTGTTAAATAGATATTGGTCCCAAAGGCTAGGAATTGGCTGTGATTAATAAAAGATCATTATAATTGAGGTGAAAATACCCGTGCTTCATTGGGGCAGTAAAGGAATGCTTCCTCCGGGTGAGCACAGCTGCATCTCAAGCTGGAAGCTGAATTTATCCTTTTGTAAGTCCCTGGAAAGACACTGATTTTGAAGGCATGGAAGGGTCATGAGAACAGCTAGGGCTCTCTGACAGTGTTGAAGTCCCTTTAGAGAGGTCCTGAGAGTGAGAGTCCCATTGGTGAAGGTGAAGCTCCAGCTGCAATGGAAACTCCAGGATATTAGAGATGTCAAACAGTGGGATAACCACCAAGGACAGTGGCAGGTGTGAAGTGGAACCTGTCTAAACCTACAAGACAAACTGTGTGTGCTGCAGCTGGCAGGACTAGAGAAGCAAGACCACCCAAGTCTTACGGAGCTCAGAAGGCTAAAATGAGACCCAGATGTCAGACAATATTTACTTCTGCTGGATTTTGCTTTTAGTTTGACTTTAATCCCAGAACTCGAGAGACAGAGGCGGGTGGATCTCTGCTTTCAAGGCCAGAAAAGCCAGACAGCCAGAGAGAGAGTGAGTCCCAGGACAGCCAGGGACACACAGAAAAACCTCACCCTAAACAACAACAACAATAACAACAACAACAACAACCACCAAACAAAACAAGTGGTCATGCACATTAATTTTTTTTGTCTTTTTTAACTTGTAAGATCATATGCATATCAAATTTCTTTAAAAAGAAATTTCTTTATGATTTATTATCACTAAATATTTTATGTATACCCAGGATTATATAAAAATTTCTCTTGTAAAAAGAGTATTTCAAGCTGAAAAATTCAAAAAGCCCTCAGATAGAAGGGGACAGCATTTAGCAACAGATGGATACCTTATACTCTCAGTTCTTTTGAGAGTGTGCTGAAGAGCACAAAAGAATTATTTATTTTCTTTATAATATTTTAGGTATCAGATATATATCACTAAGATTATTTCTCCCTAGAGACAGGGATATTAGGCATGCCAAGTTTGGGACAGGCTTGAGTAGATAATAAAGCAGAGATTCTCAGGTGTAGTGTGCATCTGGGGAGGTAGATAGTGGAACTAACACTGGTTCATTCTTTATGGAAATCAAGATCTCTCTATCTTAAAAGCAGTAAGGCTCAATCTGTAGCCAATATTTTGAGAAAAAGCATTTTGATCACTCTTTTAGAACTGCATAATTTGGACTCTGTTATTAAGACCATAGATGGTTGTTTATTTTAACCCCATTTTGGAAGCTCCTTGAGAATTTAAGAGTTGTTGATGCTCAGCTTCACTTAGAACCTGTAGGTCAGTGGTTCTCAAACTTTCAAATGCTGTGACCCTTTTACACAGTTTCTTATGTTATAGTGACACCCAACCATAAAATTATGTCATTGCTACATCATATCTATAATTTTGTGACTGTTATAAATTGTAAGGTAAATATCTGACATGAAGGATACCTGATATGACTGCTCTAGGTGGATCTTATATACCAGAATTTTAAAAACTCCCTGCTCCTAATGTACAGAAAATGTTGAAAACTGGCCAATGAGATTTGCAATTTCCTTTTAAAAAATAAAAGAACTGGGGACAAAGTATAGGACTATGGGTCTGTGTAGCCTGAGTTAGACAAGTTGAGAGGATAATGGTAGTCAGACTGGCAAGGTCCTGGCTTAGAACGTATTTGATCATAGGTCAGTCTTCCTTTCTGGGAAGAAGAAACTCCTGGAAGGAGGGTAGCCAGAAGTAAGGATGGCGTGTATATTGTGTTTTGAAGACATTTCAGATGGGTCCCATGCAATTCTTAACAATGTTAGCAACTTAAAAAACACTGTCGTTGGTCTCTGCTTTCGTTGACTTTCTGCCCGTTCAGGTTGGTTCCTAGGATCACTTGGTTTTACCCTTAGGTTGACAAGTCCTTTTGGTTGGACACTACTGCATGTCGCAGTTTGCAAGAATTATCACCTTTTTTGACTACGGGCAGGAATACAAAGATATTTTTCCCTAATTAAAAAGATGTAACCCTTTAAGTCTTACAGACCATGGCCTGGAGAGCTTTCCTGGGAGAAGCAAGAGGGATTTCTCCCCCAACATTCTCTAATCTGAAACTCTTAAACTCTTTTATCCTCTTTCAAAGCTCTGAGTGCTCTATACTGCTATCCAACAATATGAGGACAGAGGCTCAACTCCAGAGAGGAGTCCAGCTGAGAAAACAAAGCGACTCCTAACTTTACTTCCTTTCTATGACAGTTAAACATCTCCTGTTATAGAAAGCTAAGTGGTTCTGGGCAAATCATTGTAAAACTGTAGTTCAGACAAAATGCGCTGGGCTAGGAATGTTGCATTGATCGGAACCCAACTGGGCTTTCAGACGTAGACACTAGTTCTGAGATCCAACAGAGCCAGTAGCAGACAAATGGCAAATACTCCCTCCATTGTGCTTTCTTCCATGGCCTCACAGAGAGCCCCACTGACTAGCCAAGGGTAGAAGAATTGTCTTTTCACTAGACAGCCACTCAGAGGCAACTTGGTCTTTGCTGTGTGAGGTCACAGATACTCTGAAGACGGTATTCCCAATATGATACCCTCCTTGTCCTCACTTTTGTACTCTTAGGCCCAACATTTAGGTCTCAACAGCAGAGGATGAAGGAAGAGGAAAACATGCAGATAAACAATGAACCCATAACCAAAATAGACATTGCAGAGGTAGGAAACTATGAATGATGTCAATTTGAAATCAGACCTTCTCTGGAGTACAAAATCAGTTATTATTAATGATGCTTAGGAAGCTTGTTCAGCTTTTTTGAGACTCAAGTTTTTTTTGCATCTGGAGGTAATTTTAGTTTCTTTTGGGTTGTGTAGAAAATGTGAGAATAAAATTAATTCTGTAAGATATACAGAAACTTCAATTAATAAATTGTTAGAGCATTGTAACATGAGGACATGAATAATAAACTAATAATATAAAAATATGCACTGTAAACTTCTAAACACTCTATAAATATTAGCCCAATATAAGAAGCATTTCCTGAATATTGCATATATTTTATGAATTATGGTGTGTTTTGTTTTCTTGTCAACAAACCATGTTATTTATTTTATGAATGGAATGTGGATATGGAAAGGTTTAAAACATCATCCCATATAAACTTTTTATGAAATGCACAGCAGCCAAGTCCAAAGAGATTAGGTAGCCTGTCCAAAGTCCTAACGCTAGCAGAACTGACATTAAGATTCTTTGAGTTGGTAAGATGGCTCAATCAGTGAAGATATTTGCAAATGGACATGACAGCCTGAGTTCAATCCCCAGATCCCACATGATGGAAGGAAAGAACTGACTCCTCAAAATTGTCTTCTAGTTTGCATATGTGAATTGTACACAGATACACACGCACATGCACACTCAATAAGCAAATAAGTGTAATAATTTTAAAAAAAGTTTCCCCCTTTGCATACATGATAGAAATCACATTCATAAACCAGTGTAATTCCCAAAATTAACCTATAAGCCCCACTCTGCCCAAGGACCAGGTAACTTCACAGAAGGCTGGGCACTGTAGTTCTTGGGAAATAAAACTTCATGGAAAAGTATGGTGGCCTGTAAGTTTTTATCCAGAAAGCAACACATGTCTTTGGGCCACTCAGCTGGGATATTCCAAGGATTGGTTCTGACCAAAGTTCATCCCTTGGTCATTATTTAATCTTTAATAAATTTTGCTTCATATTTGGCCCAAAATGGTGGAATTTCTTTTTCTCCAGTGAATCTTAGGATTAACATCATAGATAAACATATTTGGGTTCTTAAGAATATCAGTGGTAAAATGAGAGTCTGTGGGTTTAAGTCTTTAAAATGAGAGGGTTAATCAACATTAGTATTAAGTGCATGCATCTGCTTTCTTTCTAGCTTACATCCTTTGGAAATTCTCAACAGCCCTTGTTAAAGATCCCCTTCAAAGACTATCTTCACCTTTCTGACTCAGTTTCACCAGATAAAGCACAGGTATAATTATTGTGCATGCATGCATGGTTATAACCCATGATTAATTATTTGCTTTTGTTCAAATGCATCTGCTTGTCTCATATTCTTCCTTAGATTAGAATAGCTACAGTCAATGAAAGAAAATCTCCACTGAGCCCTAGTTCTAGTCTCTGGAATCGTATCAGTTGCTGTCATAAAAGCCATTTCACTTAATTCCCTCCCCCATCCACCAATTATAGAGGAAACAGAGGCTCTCAAAGATGTTCTGTCTTGATGCAAGTGTTCATCAGAGGCAGAATTTGATCTAGCAATGTCTGCTAAAAGACACTTTCTCTCTCAGGTCCCACCTAGTCTGATCTGTAGCTCCGTTACAGGGTTGCAATGTACGGCATTTGTGCTTACCAAATGTTTGCAGAGTACTTTATTTTTTACAACCTAGAGAATATTCACTTTCGAATCTATGATTTGGAAGTCAATTTAAAAGCCCATGGAAAATTTACTTCAAACTTGTGGGAAATGAAGCTAAAACATAAAGAATAACACAGTGTTAAAGTACTGGAATATTATATTGAGTTCACATAAATGCTAAGTTTCGCTTGTTTGGAGCAAAGTGTTAGTGGAATAATACATTTGTGAACATGAAGCTAAAAGGGTTTCTGAAGCATTCTGTATCATATTTTAGGATTGGCTCACCAGCTACTGTCTAGTAGACCGTGCTGGGACTGGAAGGTACGTGTAGTACCAGGTTCTGTGCTGTGCTCATGGATCTACACCAATGACATAATCACAATGGTTCTGTTTTATGTGACAACTTAGAACTTAGCACGCTCAAATGCTGCAATCATTTCCCCACCCCCACTCTGCCTTCAGCATCTTTCCATCTATCACTATTTGATGTGAGTTTCCACAGTCAGTGGTGAGGACAAGCTGTCTCCTTTGTTAAACCCTTTCCACACAATCTGACTAATCAACAGAACAGTACACTGGAATGGTAAACCCAAACAATGACAAAGAATCACTGCAGTGTATAAGTATATTCTTGGTAAACTAATTTCTTCCCCTGCCACTCTCAAAGCAATATAAACTTCGTTGTTCCTCCTGGATCTCAAATGCTTGTAATAAATTCTTTGAAATGTCAGGAACGTTGAACTGAGGGTTTTGTTAAGGGAGATTTTCTTTCTTTCATAAAAGGAAAAATTGTCCTTTTCAGAGTATATGGGTAAATATATTTTGTTTATTTTATTCAGTGCTTAATACAGATAGGTAAAGGGATTCCCATTTCCTGCCAGGCCTCTTGCTGAATGGGTGAATCACGAAAAAAGTCCTCAGTCTTCTGGATGGTGGTGTGAGCAGAAATAAAGCCTTACTCTTTCACAACTTTACGCTAATGAAGGCCCATTCAACAAATTTATAGCACACACAACTTCTCTATTAGTGTGTTACATCTAATCTTCACAGTAAATCTCTGAATTTGGCTGGATTTCTCATCCATGATAATCAAGTTTTCTTTGGCTCTTTAGACCAAGAGGAAACATTTCCCAGTTCATGCCAGCTCCTGTTTTACAGATGTCCTCATGGCTGGGTTGCTATGAGAGCACATTCTCTGCATGGTGACAATACTATCATTGTTTTACAAATTTTACTTGATTTCATCAAATCATAAATCAGTCATCCAAAAGAGTTATCTGACTGTCATAATATTCCAATTAAAAATGATGGGTTTATTAGTCATTTATAATAGGAATATAGATTTGCAAGCCTCTATCCTTCTGTAATCCATTAGCCAACATGCCCTTGTTTTCCTGCTGTGAAAAACTTGGTGAATTTTCCAGCACATCTAGAAAGTAGGATGTGAGACATACCAACACTTATAACAGATGGGATGCTACTGGCTGTGGAGGATGCTTGCTAACTACATCATTAACTCATCTGAGTGCAAGAGGTACAGGAGAAATGAATGAGGAAGCACTGAGCATATGTACTGCATTGAGGGTCAAGACACAGAGCAACTGAATACAACATTTTAACCATGAAAATGAAGGTCTCATTGGGTTTAGCCAGTATGTCAGTATTCCTGTGTTTTAGAATTGATTATAACTCAACCTGGCCTTAGAGCTTAATACCTGAAATTTTATTGATGATGGGTTTTTGCCATTTGAATTTTCAAGTCACTTTATTAGAATATTATCTTTTTTTTCAATTACTGTGTTTTGGGGAAGGTGCTTTTAAGTTCTGAAATACGAAACACATAGTTTTAGCTTAGTCTCACTTCTGCAAGTGACAGCCCTGTGTGAATGCAGAGATGTCTCTGTTCTATCAGAATTGATAATGGCCAAAAGAGGCTGTACATAAGCACGTATGGGTGGGCTACTGATCCCACACAGCGTTACAAATTTCAAAGGTAAAACTCAAAAGGAACTGAAAGGGCCGCAGAGGGATTAAATTTTATGAATGAAAAAAATCCTACAACCAGGAGCCTATGCTAAACTGATCAATTGCTGAAGGGAGAGGGAGTGTGGCTTCAAAACCCCCAGGCCCCTTTTACGGTAAGGACTCATGGTTGGAGAACATTTGCTTTAAAAATAATGGAAGTTACTACTTCTCAAGATTTGGACTTTATGTTTCAAAAAGGGGTATGACATCACTTACCTATTGCATATCTACACTGGATACAGTACTGAGTATGCCAATGGGAAACTATTGTCAAAAAGGTCAAAAGGCCTTGCCCTGGTGTAACAGAGGTGGGATTCTGATCCGGTTTCATTTCTGAGCTGCTACTAGGCCTATAGGTCAGCAAATGCTCACAGGTGAAAACGCATCCCACTCCATCTTCCAAGCACCTGTCAGGCCCCTCATACAAGCACACATAATTTCCTTGCTCCGGTTTCTATTGTTCTCTCTCTTTCTCCTACCCTCTCTCCCTTCCTCTGTCCTCCCCCTTTTCAGTTCCCCTGTTGCTTATTAAAATGTACGTGCAATACAACAAGAAAAAGCAAAGATTATCTTGCTTTCTGCCAAGCAAGATGGCGTTCAGAAGGCCGAGGTTAAATGCAGTGTTTAGTTCCTTAAGCTTCTCTAATGCACAGGTGTGGCAAGACAATCTGGGATGAGAGCTTACAGCCGCGACTCTCTGTGGATGAAAACTTGACTTTAATTTGGGCTCTCTGGCTAAGATAAAACCTTCTTCTGCTATCATTATCCCACTTATGTTTGTCTTCCACTCTCTTTCCACTCTGCCATCCAGCTGAGTGGGAAGAAATTCACCTGACCTTGAAGAATACTCAAAATCTGAAAATAAGGTTTTCAGCAGCCAGTAAAATCCCAGACTTCTACCAACATTTGGAACACACATGCACAGGACTGAGAAGGTTCTTAGAAATGCCAGGTGAGAAAAACCAACATCCAGAGGGTTACAGTAGTCTTGCAAAAGCCAGGTGTGAGTTGGAGTGGGGCTGGGATAGGAAAGAAGCTATTCACCTTCTGGGACAACACAATTGAGCTCCAGCCAGGTGCTGTCAGACCCTTTAGGGGTGGCTAATTAGGACATGAGCGAAATGCCTGTGATGGCTCCAGTGCATGTAAAATTCTGATGAGCACCCTCAGGAAAAGCAATTGCAAAGAGCTGGAAAGGAAGAACCTCATCATTCTCACATCACAGGATCTCTGCCAGAGTAGACTAACATTGAACTAAAATTTTGAGTTGTGGGTTTTTTGTTTTTTGTTTTTTGTTTTTTTTTCTACCAGGAATAATTACTAAGTCCTCCCAACCTAAAAGGTAACTTCTACTTATTATTTCAGATCCTTGCTTATTCTGTTGCAGATGGCTTACAGCAAATGAAGGTGCATGGACTGAAGACCATCCTTGAATGCAAGGACTAGCGTCAGCTCCCTGATGCGCTTTTCTGTCCCATGTATTCTTTACAGAAATTCATTTTGCATGTTCACCTGCACCTGCACCTTCTGTGTGCCTTGGCTGCCTGGCTCCTGAGGACCTGTGTACTTCCTTCTTCTGTGTACAACTTCTCTCCTCAGCCTCCAGGGACTGAAGGAAGTTGTGAGTGGGTAGGTTTTGAGTCTCAGGGGAGAATCTAAACAGAGCTCAGCAGGGTTCAGCTTCTGCTATCTACTCTGGACCCGCCGCCCTTCTCTGGCCCCAAGTGATCAAAATTAATGAACAAAGTTCCTTTCTCACCCAAACTGTTCTAAAGGGTCTTTAGACCTTTCTTCAGAGTCTTCTCTGTCTTGAAACAACAATCTGGTTTTGTAAATGCAATCCATTTCATGGAATTGAGTAAAAACGTGAAATAAAATTATGCTGCAATTTTACAGAAACATCTGACAGGAGCTATTTGGAGACTTTTTGTCTAGGTGTTGCTACCTGCCAGCACTACTCATGTTTTTCTTCATCTTTGAGAAATGATGTCACCCAAATATAACTTCACAGCCTGCTTTCATTTGGGACTTTTTCTTAAGACATCTATATAGCATTATAAGTAATTGTTATCTTCAAAAAATTTTTTTGAACCAACTATTAAAAAAAAAAAAAAAAAAAGGAATCCAATGTGCTGGCTTTCCCTAAAAATCTATGTTGCAGTTCTAAAAGGCTGTCTCTGAATGATATAAAAAGATAAAGTCCACGTGAAAATGGAGGATTGTAAAAATGATATTTAAGTTCTTCTATACAAATTTAGTTGATCTTTATTCCCTGAATAATTTTCAGACAAAACACTTCATTCTGCCTCATAAAGATCATTACCTCCGAGAATTAAATGTCTGTGTAGTGTTTTTAAATGGGTTTTCTTTTTAAGAAGTTCAACCCTTTCATGTTTTACAAGCTCAAAAGCTCTGCAGCGAGTGTTGGGGGTTTTGAAAAGGTGGAGGCTGTGAAACTGTCCCTTTCCTTTACATGTAAGTG
Organism: Rhynchomys soricoides; assembly: GCA_019843965.1. Classification (NCBI taxonomy): domain Eukaryota; kingdom Metazoa; phylum Chordata; class Mammalia; order Rodentia; family Muridae; genus Rhynchomys; species Rhynchomys soricoides. The sequence continues at coordinate 2,634,612 of JADRCH010000130.1, read as the reverse complement.
AAGAGTGTTTTCTGCTTGTTGACATAGACTTATTCGAGTTTAATTCTGCATCTATTCAAAAATGTTTTTAAACTTTGAACAAGGCACACCTTTGGTTGTCACCCATTCATGTCCTTGGGTATTAGTGTTATCTCTACTCTCTGTGTAAATTCCACAAATATATTAAGTTTAGAAGCAAAACTCCCGACATTGAAAAATTATAATATTTTATTATAAAGGACTATAAAGAAACAAAGTGTGGCTTTGAGTATTTCTTTGCTGAAAAAAAAAAATGAGACAAAATGAAACAGCTTGGGATTTCGGTAGTAGTTTCTAGGAGGAGCTCAGAAGTCTTTAGGTGATGTCAGTGTTCACTGAAGACTGATGTCTGCATAGTCCCAAGCTAGCTTTTGCTAACTAGAAAACAACTCCAGATTATAATCAACAATTTGGGCAGATGCAAATCATGCTGTCTGTCAAGGCAGGGTGAACCTTTTTTGGTAACTTAAGCTAGTTTGGTGTCTTGATGGGGACAGTGTAGAAACAGTTAACCACATGGTTTGGGTCTGAACCATCTCCCACAGGTTCTGTTTGAAGCTTACTTCCCAGTTGGTGGGGCTGTCTGAGGAGGAAGTAGAATATGTAGAACATTCTGCCTGGCCGGCAGAAATCCATCGTGAGGATGGGCCTTTTAGGGTCAGTCTCCTGTTCCTGCTTCGGTTTCTGTTTCTTGTTTCACTACTGTGAACAGGCTTTGCCTCACACTGTTCTTATAAACCCACACGCTCCCTGATGCCCTCTCTGCTATGATGGACTGCGACTCTCCAAAACTGTGAGTCAAAATAAAGCAAGCTGTTTCTCTCAGACACTGTGTGCTTAGAGCGTATGAAAGTCACTGATTCACTTGGTGTATAGGCACATCTACTTTATCTCTTCTTGGAGAGCATAAATCTCTCTCTGGAATGACAGGGATACATTTTAGATACTGACAATGCTGGGGCTGCTTGAACAGTATATTAGCATATATTTACTTTCCCATCAGATATGATGTGTCCAGGAAAGACATTTTGTAGCTTTCTTTCATTTTGGTATCCTGTCAAAATTGTTGTCTTGTCCTTGTAAGATATATATATATATATATCTACTACTTTGTAGCTCTGCCTTAGGCATGTGTTCCAAGTGAAAGTTAATTTCAACCACTTGTCCAGGAATCAAATGTTGGTACATAAAAACTTTGGATCACTTTTAGAAAGCAAGTTCATGGAGACAAAGTAACGGCCATGACATAGAGTCAGTTCTAAGATGATAAGTTCCTAACCTACCTACTTGCCTTTTATCTGTGTACTCATCTGCTTGATTTTGTATCTTTTCCTGTTTAGCAGCCACAAATGCCATCACTAGTGTCATCATTGTGTTGGGGAGCTTGGTTCAAGGCTTACATGTAAGGAAGCTGGGTGGGCTGATCAGTATTTGAAATGAGTGCATAAACTGTTTAGGTGGCTGTCATAGTGCCTAGGGATATGCAGAGCCATTTTCAGTCTCACTGAGAAAAGTGTCTCATGTGACTAGAAAACCAAGAGGCTCTATATGTCCTGTGCTGCCACCCCAGTCATTCTGTGTGAAGCTAATCTGTTCTAAAGGATGTCATTAGGAAGTTAAAGTTAGATTTTTCTGAATGTTTCTCTTTATCCTCTCCATGATAGTAGACTAAAGATAAGCTTTCATTATTAGCCTAAAGTACTTATTTTTTATTTCTTAAGTCTCATGGTAATAAAATAAATATATGGCTGCTTTACCTTGTATCAAATGCATATTTTTTGAGGCTCAGCCATGAATTTAGAATACTTGTTAATCTGTGGAGTAATGGATGGAATCTGGGACACAAGACTGGGGCTAAATTTCTTTGCCTTCTTAACCTCAGAGAGTTTTTAGAAAAATAAAAACAAAAGAGCAGAAAGTACTGAAGGTAAGACACTGTTGTATTCATAATATAGAGAAATAACCACCAAGCCTCGTGGACAGTAGATGCAGTTCTCCACGGGGCTACAAAACTGTGCTAGTAATAATTTTAATTGGATGCTATCTTTGCTGCCTTCAAAAAGTATCATAAAATGGAGTTATTACAGGCTACAAGTGCACTTACAGTGCTGTCCTCTCACCGAAAGAAAGACATAACATTTATCCTTCGGAAGGCAGCATCAATGGGCTTCTATTTGTTGCGTTTACATGCATCCCCAGCTGCCTGCCATTTACCTCCTCTTCTCTAAGTCTAGGAGATCAATTTGAATTGGACACTGCAGAACGGGATGCTATGTCTTGCTGGCTTCTGCCTTTGGGGACTGTGCAACACCATGGGAAAGTCCACACTCTCGAGGAGTATGAAAGCATACCTGTAGAGGGTTAGGCGGTGTGAGTGGTGATGGAAGGCTATGTCCTGGAGATGGGCTGGGTTTCTGAGGGGGGCTTGAGCTCTGCTGGGTTGGAGATGGCTGGTTCTGGTTCTGGGGGTGGGAGTGAGGTTGATGCTGTTGAGGCTGAGTAGCCTGCTGCAGCTGAGCTGGGGGAGCCGGCAACTGCTGTGAGGCAGGTGGTGGCTGGTGAGGCGGAGTGGGCTGGGACTGCGGCTGTTGAGACTGTGGGGGCGCCTGTGAGGCTGGCTGTGGGTGCTGGCTGGTTGGTGGAGGGGGTTGCTGCTGCTGCTGCTGCTGCTGCTGCTGCTGCTGCTGCTGCTGCTGCTGCTGGAGCTGGAGTTGCTGGAGTTGTTGCAGCTGGGAGTTCAGGGATGAGGTAGCTGCAGGAAGACAGGAAGGAAGGACTGCATGAAACAGAGCAGTTACGATGTGTCTTGTGCACACTGTCAAAGGTCCACCTTAGAGAGTGTTGCCCTCTCTCCTTGAAGCTCCTTGGCATGGCTGTGGGACTCTGGGAGAAACAAAATCATTTCTTGTGAAAATTTTTACAACTTCAGACCAGCGTGTAACACAGCAGATATTCTCAAAGCTCTGAGCGTTGCTTAAAAGCACTGCATTAAAGAGATACACCAAGGATGGAGACGGGCTTTAAGCACTTTCTCCCGCTTTCTCTTCTTTACCATCTGCAAAATATACTCATGCTTTCAAGATTTGATTTAGATTTCCGAAGTTCAACCCGTTTAATTCTTTCGGCAAATGCTTGACTGGAGTTATGAACAGAACACTAAATTGTTAGCAATCTTCTTTCCATCCACCATCAGTGCCATTAGTGGCATCACTTTCACTGTTACTTCAGACTTCCACTCATTTGCTCAGACATCCTGGTTTAACGGTGTTCTGCCTTAAAGCGAGTACAGACTTCTCAGGTTTTTTTCAGAGTAAAAGAACTCTGCATGATTCACATTATTTTTTTGTTTGCTGATCACAAACATTTTCCCCCATCAATTAATTAATTTATTTACTTTATATCTTGACATAGCCCCCCTCTATCCTTCCCTTTACTTCACCTTTGAGAAAGGGGAGGTCCCCCCAGGTACTAACCCTCCCTGGCACCTCAAGTCACCTCAGGACTAGTCACATCCTCTCCTACTGAGGCTAGACAAGGCAGCCCAGTTAGGGGAACAGGATTCACAAGCGGGCAACAGAGTCAGGGTAAGTCTGCCCCTCTGTTGGGAGACCCACACGAAGATAAGTAGCACATCTGCTATATGTACACGTGTGTGTGTGTGTGTGTGTGTGTGTGTGTGTAGGTGGGCTAGGTCCAATCTTTGTATGCTCTTTGATTGGTGGTGGTTCAGTCTCTGAGAGCCCCAAAGTAAAAACAGATCAGAGACTAACAGAATGACCAACCAACGACTGGCCCAACCTGAGACTATTAATGATACTCTGTAACGCTTGCAGACAGGAGCGGAGCATAACTGTCCTCTGTGAGGTTCCAGCCAGCAGCTAGCAGAAATACGTGCAGAGACCCTCAGCTGAATACTAAATGGAACTCAGGGAGTCTTGTAGAAAAGTCAGGGGAAGGATTGAGGGACCTGGAGGAGACAGGATTCCACAGGAAGACCAATGGAGTCTACTAATCTGGACCCTTAGGGGCTCCCAGAGACTGAACCTCCAACCAGACAAAATTCTTAAACTGAAAGGATTGTGGTTGGCGGCTGTGAGTTGGTTTAAGTGCTTCAGCGTCTCAAGGAGCTAAGAGAATAAACTATCCCTTTAAGGATTTCTTGAGTTGTGTGTTTGCGGAACGCTATCTCAGCACTGCACAAGCAGCATTGCTTCTCAGATGTTCATTAGCTAAGGCAATCTCAGTTTTTAACTCTAGAAAAATCCTACCATGAACTATTATATAATATACATGCCTTCATACAACAGTTATACCTGAGAATTCATGCGCATTGATTGCAGCCTGCAGAGACACTAACTAATGTCTGCTTTCGTAAAGGATCATTGTTTAAGAGACATTGAATGCCACATAGATAACAGTAGGGTACCAGACAGGATGTAGGATTTAAGGAGACAGAGTTTTACTTTCTAGAAGCTTACAGTGTCTTTAAGGACATAATATTAATCCATAAAAATATACCATTTGGACGTAATTATTTCAGAATCCCAGCAGAAGCATAAACCAGATTCATATTTGTTAATTAATTAAATGATAGATGGTGTAAACCTGACAAAAGAGAGCTAGATCAGCCTGAGGGGTGAGAGCAAGCACCACAGTGGATGTGGCCGTATATGGCAAGTGAGCTGTGTCACCAGAGGAACTGGCATAGAACTGGTGAAATGGAGCATGCTCAAACCCTGGAAATCTCAAAACTTGAGATTCAGAATCTCACCCTGAGACTAGCAGGAGTGGAACTATATCCCCCCTGCTTCTATGCCTGCCTTGGAACATATAACCAAAGCGACCCCCAACCACGTGGTCACATGTAGTCGTCATATGGCTCAGCACATGGAACACCTCCTCATGCTAATGAGGCATCTCAGTGTCATAGCTTACAGCCACTGTCCTTTTTTCCACCATGGATATTCTCACCAAAAAATTATATAGTTCTTGGTTCACCTGAAAAGGGTGTGTGTGTTGAAGCCCACCCTGAATATAGAAACATACACAAGCTAAGATCATCTCAGAGAGCTGCTTCATTAAAGATTGCTGGATAAGACCTTCATCTAAGAGAGCCATAACACTAAGATTCTTGGAGAAGACCTTCTCTCTCCTCACCCCCTGGTACTTGATTTCGCCCACTCCAGACTCTGCTTCATCCATACAGCCTACTGTGCAGCAGCATCTGCACACCCTGAGATGGAGAAAATAGAAGACGCAGAGCCACATTTGTTTAAAACTTGGCTTCACCCTCCCTGCATAGTGGCATCTGACCCTCTGGAGGGAAGAGGCAGACTATGGAACACACTGGTTCTAGACTTCACCTAGTCCTTTCTGAGCTGGTGTCAGGGAGGTGAACCCAGAACTACATGGGACTATAGAAAGAAGGTTTCAGAGAAGAAAGTGAAGAGAGGGAACATCTATCTGGAGAAACACCCAGAAATCAAGACTTGAGTGACAATTATGGGTATAATTTTGAGACTGACCGGCTGAAACTAAGAGTTGAGGAAGTTCTGAGTCACCTAAACTTCAGAGACATGAAGATGATCCTCACAATCAGCCTTGGCATATGTTAGATTTCAGATAACAATTCTTGTTTTCTCAAGGAAGGTGCAGCTGCACAGGTGGGTTAGCATCATCCTTCATGCTCCAGACCTTGTATGTGACTCATCAATGACTCTCTCATTGTCCTCATTGTAGAATGTTGAAAGCCTATTTTGCCATTTTTTCTCATTCTTTTTGATCATACAAAATCACATTTTATTGAAAATCAAGAATCCAAAATCAATTCTGACCTTCAAGATCTCTTGCATTCTGGGATTCTTGGAAAAGTGGGGTTTGGCATCTTTTGTGGTATGGTTACAGACAGTGGAATCTGATTGCACCTCATCTCCTGCCCTATTCAGACCAGGTGTGTCTAGGCTTCTTTAGAGTGTGGCATAAAACAGTGCTTATTCTTATGGCTGCAGTCAATACTACATAGTTTCATTTGGATTAGAAAAGCATTAATCTAAATCACCACTTAGAAACTGGAAAGACTTTGGAATATTGGCAGACAGGTATTGGCAGACAAGTGCGACAGACCCTAACCTACTAATGAGACAAGGTCCCAGATGTGTCTTCAATGCTTTGTGTTCATGCGCTCACCTTACTCAGATATTTCCTCTATTAGCAGCTTGACTGCAAAGGCACAAGTTTAAGCAAACCCCATTGCATATGATTTATATCTGAAGCAAACAGTAATGGGAAGTCAGATGTGGTCATATATGGGTATAAAGAAGGTAGGAAGAAAGAGTGTATGTAACCTTGGTCTAATAAATGTCAAAATCAACTACCTAATGATATGAGCTACAGAGACATGATATCTCATATTATAAAGCAAAGTGAAATATGGACATAGAAAGTAAAGAATAAGAAAACTGAGAAAGGTTAAGGACATAGATAAACTACACAAATGATGTTCACAGATAATATGGTGCACTGGGGGACAAAACTGACCCCAGACATCTAACATCCAAGATTTTACTATCTTCTGGTAGTTATTTTTTTATATCTGGTTATAATACATGGGATAGGGCTAATAGTAAATATAAAATTTAGGCTATGAAAGAACACACATACAAAAACATATCTTAAGATTTTGAAAAGGAGAAAGAAAACAAAATTCTCTCAAACCTACAACTTCCTAGAAAAGAGAGGGCTGTGGAAAAATGACTTGAAACTTTCAAAATAAATAATTTAATATGACCAAGGAGTAGCCAGGAACCCTGCAGTTTGCTATTTGTTCAGTTTCTATAATTCAACTATGTATTAAAAACAATTCCTCATTTTGAATGTTAAGGTTTCCATTGTGAACATTACACTTAAATAGGACTACACAGCCTGAGTAATCAGCAGCATTGCATATGGTAAGATCTGTGTGAGATCAGTTCCAAAAGCCCAGAGTAGAAAGTGAAAGAGTCCACAGTTGTCCTTCATGTTCTTGGGGATTGATTTAATTTCCAGGACTTCAGTGGATATCCAAATTCACAGGAGCTCACATCTCCTATTTATGACAAATATATATAACCCATGCAAGTCCTCCCATATACATTAAAAGGCTTCTACATTAGTAATATTAAAATAGCATGGTATGCTTACTATATCACTATCTGTTACACTGTTTTGTCAAGAGAATCAAAATAATGGAGAAATCGATGCACATTTATTTCAGATAGAGTTAAAAGTACTTTTGATAAATAGTTCATTGAATCTTCAGATTTAGGACACAGGCTGATTGTTCCTGCACCTTAAGTAATCCATGAGATTCCCAGAGAAATGAAAACATGCCCTATGCTGAATACCACCATCATTTAACCTATGTTGTCTTTCTTGCCTTAAAGCAAGCCTCCTCAACTGTCCCTGTTTTGGTTTCTTTGGTTCCCAAGATCCTCTCAGGGAAAGGCATACAATTAAAGAGTCAGAGCTAGGATCCACATATCAGAGAAAATATGCTACATTTCTCTTTCTGAGTGGGTTTACTTAGATCTGTATATTTATATTTAAGTTTTATTCATTTTTCTGCAACATTCATACTTTGTTTTTTTCTTGTAACTGAATAAAATTCAGTACATTTTCATTATCTGCTTGTCAGTTGATGGAAATCTGAGCTGGTTCCATTTTCTAGCTATTATGAATAGGACTATGATGAACATGGAAGTAGAAGTGTCTCTGTAGTTGGGTACAGATTCCTTAGGGTGTGTTGTGGTTTGAATATGCTTGGCCCACAGGAACTGGTACTATTAGGAGGAGTGGCATTGTTGGAAGAAGTGTGTCATTGGGTAGGTGGGCTTTGAGGACTCCAATGCTCAAGCTCCGCCCAGTTTAGAGAACCACCTCCTGGATGCCTTTGGGTCAAGATGTAGAACTCTCATCTTTTACTCCAGCACCCTGCCTGCCTGGATTTTACTATGCCTCCTGCCATGATCATAATGGACAGAACTTCTGAAACCATAAGCCAGTCCCAATTAAATGTTTCACTTTATGAGAGTTACCTTGAGAGCAGCTGAGGACAGGATCCTTCTGGTTTCCATCTGTGCCCCAGAGCTAACCCTGTGCCACAGCTCTCCACAACCCAATCCCACCCAGAGAGAGCTAGTCTCCCAGGAGTGCTGAGATACCTAAGATCACAGGTGAGACCACAACTACTGCTTCAATACATGGCCCAAGTGGGACTCTCCTAGAGCCCACAGAACACAAGAACCACGGAGCAGCCAGGGACAGGATCCTTCAGGTTTCCATATGTGCCCCAGAGCTAACCCTGTGCTCTCCACAACTCAATCCCCAGGTATGTCAAACTTTCTGACACTGGGAAATAGAATTATCTACAAAGTCCACATTTGAGAATCTACTCAACCTAATTGTAGAAGAAGAAAAATAAAGGGGAGAAGGAAGAGAAAAAGAAGAAATCACATATAGAAAAATAAGGTTATGATTTTCTGTTGGGCTGAATTCTCAGCTTCCTGGGCTGCACGTTAGACATGCCTGCTAATGATGGGTCTGAGGACCAGACAGGACCTGACTGTAGAGCCTGGTAGAACTAAGATACTCAGATGAGTAGTAACTGAATATAGAGAACAGGATATCCTCAATTAAAAATAAAGTCAGCAAATGCAGAATGGACCAGAGAAATGAAAGGGCTAGAAACTCTCCAACAACAAGGTGGAAGTTTAATATCGTCTACTTGACAGGATCTAGGATAAGCCTTATCAAACACCTGTAAGGGATTATCTCCATTAGATTAGCCTCTGAGGAATTTTCTTGATTACATTACTTGTAAGAAGACATACCTTGAATGTGACCCCATAGGGGACGTCCCTTTGGGGTGGGGGAGTTTTTGCCTGTTTGTCTTTGAGTCTTGATGGTGAGCCTATCTACCTGGTCCCCAAGTTTGTCTATATTTTTGTTCCTGCTGCCACTGCTGCCACCAGTGTTGGCAGCACATTCTTTTGCTGATATCAGAACTCAGTTCTTTTGCCTTCAACATAGACTGAAGACCAGTAATTCTCCAGCAATTCTCCAGGCCATCATATTGAGGTCCTGAAGCATCTAGCCTTATAGCTGGAACAGCTACTGACTCTCAGGACAAAGACAGCACTGTGAATTACCCAGACTACATTGCATAAGGCAATCTAAAGAAAAATATAAATTCATCCTATAGGTTCTGTGTCTCTAGAGAACCTCAAAAAATACACAAGGTATTCACAAGTTCTATCTGGTTTGTTCCATGTTCTTGTTTCTGGCTACTCCACTGACCTCTGGCTATAATCTGTGAGTTCTCTGTTTTCTCTTCTCTTTCAGCTTAAACTCTTGGCTATTTGTGGAGATTTAGGTGTCCATACTAAATCCTAAATCAATCAATCTCTCTCTCTCTCTCTCTCTCTCTCTCTCTCTCTCTCTCTCTCTGTATGTGTGTATGTGTGTGTGTCTTTCTCTGTCTCTTTCTCTCTGTGTGTGTTTCTGTCTCTTTCAAACAAGCAGACAAAACAAAGAAAATGTGCAATAGCTGGACATGCATGTTGGATAGCAAGCTGTTGCTTGTTATCAGTTAGTCTCTGCTGTTAAGAACAATGTTGAAATCAGAGGCCATGGAGGGTCATTACTCAGCCCTCTGTGTATTGTTAGAGGACTGCAGAGCAGGAATCCTGCTGTAGTACACCTCATGACTTACTATTGTTTCTCTATTTTTGCATCATTACATGCATTCACTTATTCAAAAAGTATTTACTGAGTCCTTACTATGTGCTGGTTATTGTTTAATGGAGGAGACAGTGCCAAGCAAGGGCAACCACATCCTGCTCTCAGAGGACAAGCAGTGTGATAGGTTTGTGCAGAAGTGATAGTGACATTATTTAGTGTCTGGAATAGCATACGTGTACTAATAGAACAAACACCAGACATTATGCTATGCTAATGTGTACAATTAATTATTGGCTTCTGATTTGAGAAATTTATTTATATTATAAATACTTTTCTATTAAAAATAATGTACACAGAGGAAGACTACCCAAAACAGAGGGAGACTATCCATGCTCAGAAGAGATGAATCTGGTGGATCTTTTAAAAACTAAGGATCCCACCAAAAGCATGGTGAATGATGATTTTTCAAACCCACTCTTATCCTAATTTCCTGGAATATACCTAGTTGTAGGGAGAGAAATAGTGCCGAGAAAATAAAAGTGAACAACTGTGAAAATGCGGTAACTGAAAGGAGCCATCACAGTGTGAATCCACTAACAATAAACAGGCGGAAGAGGTGAATACAAACAGGATGCAGAGGGGCAGATACTAGGGTCGGGAGTAGGAGGAGTGTTAGTTTCACTGCTAATGGCTGTGGAATTTCAGTTGGAGACATTGAAAATATTTTAGATCTAGATAATGATAAAGGTTGGACAGTATTGATAAGGTGCTCAAGGCTACTGAGCTATATGCTTAAAGCCAATAAAATAGCTAATTTTATATACTTCACTCTAGAAAAAGACATCTTTAGCTCTGTGTTCACATGCTGAGGCCCAGCCAATACAGCCTGCCTCTTCATCCCCTCCTCATAGTTTTAAGATCTGGAGTCTGTAGCATTGTCCCTGGGAAAGGACTGAGCTCAGGATTATTTGCTTTTATTTGCTTGACTTCAAGTCTTACTGGTGAACTTCTTTAGTCTGTTCCTTGAGAGCACTGAGAGGTCAACCTACTTAGAGCGGAACACACTGTGCTCATAGGAGAGGCATAGGCTCTGAACAAAAAGAGGTATCATGATGTTCTGTCAGATTTGGTCAATATGACATAAGTTAGTGTTATCTGTGAAGAAGAACATCAGTTGAGAAAATGCTTCCTTCAGACTGATCTGTGGGCAAGCCTGTAGAGCATTTTCTTGTGTAATGATCAATGCAGGAGGGCCCAGCTTACAAGGGTCAGTGCCTCTCTACAAAGATGGTCCTGGAGAGCTTAAGAAAGCAGGCTGAGGAAGCCATGAAGAACAAGCCAGTAAACAATATTCCTCCATGGTCTCTGCTTCAGTTTCTGCTAGGTTCCTGCCTTGAATTCTTGCCCTAACTTCCCTTCATGATAACCCCCTTCGTCCTCAAGTGCTTCTGGTCATGATGTTTATTACAACAATAGAAAGTTTACATACAGGTTCATATAAGTGGTTTCTGACATGAAGTTATGGGAAGATTTTGTTGTTGTTGTTTTTGTTGTTGTTGTTTTTGTTTGGGTTTTTTTGAGATATGAGAGTGAGGACAGAGGCATCTGGAAGAGTCCAGAGGGAGAGAGAGAGAGAGAGAGAGAGAGAGAGAGAGAGAGAGAGACAGAGACAGAGAGAGACAGGGAGAGATTTTGATTTAGTGACAGAGGGGGGAAGGGCAGAGGATAGAGAATAGAGATAGCATAGTAGCTAGGTTATAAGAAGGGTGAGTAGCTGAGGGAAAGAAAGCCTGGGAACTGGAGGGAGTTTAGGGAAGAGCAGGAAGTGAAAAGGGCTAAGGTGCTAGAATGAGTCTGAGGGAGCCTGGAGGCCAGCATGGACCTTGATATGCAGATAGGCACCACAGCTATATGTAAATTGGAGAGCCATGTGTCTTTTTTTGTCAGAGGTAAAGCAAATGACTCTTTTTGGCAGACAAGAACCAGCTTCCCAAGTTCCTGAGGCATGCTGGTTGTTACCTAACTGCTGGAAATCCTCCTATAGTCCATCTATACTCAATTTTGAGTATGTTGGCCTGCCCTTTGTGGGGAGATGTCTATTGGACCTGACAACAAGTTCATTTGTAAGTCATGTAACTCATCAGAGCAATGATTTCTAGAAATTCTGGGAAGTCTTGGCTGCTCTGGACACAGGTGGAACACAGTGTGGGCTGAAAGAAATGTTATCTTTTTGTGTAGAAAGGGCTGTCACTGAATATCATGCAGTGGTTTTCAAGACAACTTCATGGGCAGATGCTATCAATGCTATGTTGTGCTACACAGAACAGGCTCAGAATAGTTTCATAACCTTCCCAAGCACACACAGCTTGCCAATGCTCCTAGTAACTCTGTAATAAGGTGTCAACTTTTCAAATCCCATGAACACAACACAATTGCAATTATAGATGGGGTAAACCATTCACTGTAAGGGTTTTCATAAAAGCAAACACTAATTTGTAGATAAATGCCCTCTTGAGATGGGGATACAAATACTTAGACACAGAGCTACATTTAAAAGTATCTGTTCAATTATGTCATTTATTTCTTGAGGTGGTTTCTTCACACACAATATCAGCCCTTCTGTAAACAAACCACCTTTTAAAAATCTGCTGAGGATAGGATGCCAATCTGAGTATGAACCTTAGGGTTTCATAAAAAGCAGGGGTGACAGGAAGGAACAGATAAGATGTGTGAGTGGAAGAGAGGAAAAGGGCCTCAGTATAGTCACCTTGATGTCACAAGCTCTCCAGAAGAACAAAATATAGCATCTAGTATGACTTACGAAGAAGAATTTGACTTAGTAAATCTGTGCTCACACCCCATAGGCAATAACCTCAAGTCAAGCTGAACCAAGGATGCAAGGAAGCAACCATTTCTGGTCCCCACTGAGGACAAGTATAGCTTACTCTAGTAGACAAAAAATTTTGCAAATTAGATGCAAAAATATAGATGTTAGGGATAGGAATTTGAAAATTCACAGAAGGTGAAGATTTGATGAGAAATCCACTTTTATTCTTGGCCACAGTCAGAAACAAGACACCTCGATGCTTAGAGATGATGGACATCTGTCTCCATCTGGGCTTAATTTCAAAATATGGCTGCATAGGCCCTTACCCCTTTTTCTCCCCTATGCATTTAAGACAGAGATCTACATACTACTTGAGATGTTTAGGGTAAAGAAAACAATTATTCCCTGAAAACATCTATGCACATTTCCATCAATAGAATGAATGGATAGGCCAGGCCTATCTCAGCTTGATGGCTTCCACCATCTATCATTTTTGGCTATGGACCAGAATTATCAAGGGAGCTTGTTAGGAAAGAGGTTCCATAGTGGCACAAAATCAATATTCTAAACAACATTCCCAGAGAACCAGGAGACATTGTCCCTGGGGCTCCTAGCAGCTTACAAGAAGTATGTGGGTCTGCTCTTCCCTTGACCTTCAGTAGTGGCTACTTCCTTATTCATCTCTCTAGGAACTTTAAGAATATTTCATTTAAACAACTTGTTCAGGAGGGAAAAAATGTGATGGGTTGGATAGAGAAGAAAACAGACTCCTGGAAATCAGGTGTTCTTTAGTGGACTTCTTCTCCCCCTCCCCTTGTATGATAATTCACTAATCTCTCCTGTCTTTATTGAGATTTTGGGACACATGGCTGTTGGAGTACATTTAAGAAGAACAAATTAGGAGACATATCAGATTGATCACTACACAGAGAAGGTGAAAGGGGAGAGCTGAGCTTTGGGTAAAGCAGAAGGAAGGGACAGCACCTGGCCATTGATGTCAGAGAAGCCGAGGACACAAATGGAATGAGAACCCCTGAATTCAGAGACCTGTTCTGAGGTCTCTTCATACACAGAACAGCTGACCTCCTCACTACCTTGTCTGGCAGAATGGATCAAAGCTAGACCTAAAAATATTAGAAAAATAATGTAAAGAGTCTGCTCTAAAGAAATTGTAAAAGCCACCTGGGAAAGAATCAAGATTTTTAATGTGTATGTGAGCACCCCGACGTAAGAGTCTTTCCTTACACTTACCTAAACAAGTCTGTTAATCTACAATTTCTCTGCAATATGGAGCTCTTCCCCTACTCTCTCCAGTCCTTGGGATTTCTACTCACATTCTTACCGAGTGCCAACCAGTATTAATGAAACAAGGCCTACCCTGAAAATCCTCATGGAATTGAAGAACACCAAAGAGAAATAGATTTTTTTAAATCTGAAAGGATTTTGCAAAGAAAACTGGCCACTAATCAAGAGCTAGGAATCTGGCACCATTACCATGTAGCTGCCTTTTATTAATGAAACTCTGTGAATGAAAACAGAGGAGCAATGCCTTCAAAGTTCTGAGAGAACTCCCGTTCTGTAAGGAGCTCTATTGCTAAACTCTCAAAAGTAAGGGCAAGCTAAGGCCTGGTTTAGAACTTAAACTTACATTTAAGTGATGAGCTTTTCCAATGAAAATTAAGTGCAGATCTATGAAACTGTTACTTTCTCCTAAGAAGCTTTCCTGGATTAATCCACCTATCTGGCTTAGCCAGTGTGACGATGATGATAAGTTCATACTTGGAATCTTGAGTGCTATAAACACCCTTGATTGACAAAATTAGCTTATAAGGGAGTGAATGCATGTGCAGTTCTTAATAAATGCAGCTTCCTTGAAAGCCAAGTGTTTCAGATAGTCTGATTGAAAATGGAGACAGAGAAACCAAAAGGGGCTGAGGATACAAAGGTAGGATGTCAATCTCCATGAGCAATCAGGACCAGCTGTGGTCTTGCCAATTCGTCCCTGGACTCTGAGACAGCAACATTGCTATAGAGTAGCACCTATGACGAACCTATATAAACGTCTTCTCCATGAGGCTATAGGTAAAAATGATTAAGGAGAGGAAATGTAGTTCTATTAATACATGAAAGATCTTCCTTAAGAAAACAAATGTCTAAAACTTTCTTTCCCACTGGTCTCAATCAGATTTTTAAGTCCTCTTGTGGTGTAAATGTAACATCACACCAAAACCCTAAGGATCTTAACAGGCATTTGAAATTGAGTTCCCCTTGGACAGCTCCTATGTGTTTCTTGATTTGCTTGACCCATGTTTGCATAACCCTGTAGGGATCGTGTATGGAAAGTTGATTATTGATGTGAAGTCCATTTGCCCTAAAGATGAGGCCATGTTTACCCACCTGAGAATTTTAATCCAGTGTCTGAGATCCTTGTCTTGCAGTTTGCAGTAGTTTGAAGAATCCTATAGGGGCACTGGGAGTGTCCCTGAGGGTGACTGCTCACATATAATCAAGTTGTTTGATTAAGAGGGCTGAGATTGACCACGCACTGCTGTGTCTATGCCCCCACTCTCTCAGTACTGTGTGAGTTTAGTATAGAGAGTACATTTGCATGTATTGGGAAGTTCATGTAACACAAGCTCATCATTTTGAAAATGTGAAGAACATTTGTCTATACTTCTGGCTGTCTCTTCTTCGAAAGCTAATTTGCTTTTTGCTAGCAGTTAAAAAATTTAAATTGCAGCTAATACTTATTGAACACGAATTTTCCAGGGAAAAATCTGCATTTCCTTTATTAAGGTACAAGAGAATCCTTATTTGCTAAATGAGATTAACGATAAAAGGAAAAGGAAGAGATCTGCTGTGTTTCTGTGCTAATCAAACAGTTGCATGATTCTTTAAATGTAGAAGAAGGCCGCACAAGCTGAACCCTGACGTTTAAAGCATGAAGATTCACTTTTCATTTCAAATGGAGATTTGCAAGAGAAAATATTACAAGCAATTCAATGGCTACTGCGCCTGGTTTAAACACAGCACTCTGCTCGCTCACATTTCTTGTAGGCTACAGACACATGGGCCAGTGCTTATTTTCATGGTTGATTTCATCCATCCCCTCTGCCAGTATGGGGCTTATTCCCTACAGTTATTCTCCAGTGATCTGTCAGTTCAGATTAAAAAAATGTTAAGTGACAATGATGTGGTGACTGATTCTCTTCGAAGGCTCTCGAAGCTCCAGTGTACAGTAGGAGATTTCTTCCTAAGAATCTGACTATGTTCTCTTTGTACTTCCCTTCAAATAAGCAGCAGTGTGCCTTATCTAGGCTGAGCCGAAACACCCTAAACAGCCAATTCAATTTTGTTCCTTCACAGCAACGTTAGGTTTGCCAAAAGCATTATAGATCCAACTGCACTGGAGTCATGCTTTTGTTGTTGTTCAAAGACAGTGCAGGACATACTTCCTCTCACAGGTGAAAAAAAAAATCTAATACCAGAATCTAGGGCCATGGACAGCCTAACTAACTCTACATGGCTTCACAATAAACAATAATGCCTCCCTGAAGTTGAACCTATTCTTATATTTTGAGATATAAGACCCTAAAATGCACCCTTGTCAAACTCGTCTAGATTTTGAAAAAGAAACTTGTTGCTAGAATGACCATGAATGGTGAAATGTTGATTATGCACAATAATATCAAAAGTTACTCATATTATGTCATAATGTTATTGCTGTCTTATTTTCTCTTCCCACGTCTGCATTCGAGTTCTTTAGTGGGCTGATGAAGAGACTGCATTTATAATTTTCTTATTTTGAACTTATTTATTAAACACTCAGTTCAAATAATTTTAAACATTTTTATTTATAATAAGTTAGAGAGATGGCAACTCAGTTTTAGTGAAATACACTGATAGTAGTCACCTGGTAGAAAAACGTCACTGGAAAAGGAACCCTAGGAAGCATTCTGCTTCCTGCTTCCACATTTAGACACTAGCCATTATGAGAGCCTTCACTCTTAACTCAGAGGTAGCACCTAGTGGTGCTTAGTTGTGAACAGCCAGTAAGCAGGGAAACCCCAATCTCATACGTATGAAAATAAGATTCTGAAACAGTTTGAATTTGTTGACAGTTCTTAAAAATAAAATCAGGAAAGCCTACATAATATATGCATTGTCTAGATTCTTTAAAACCATACAGAATGTCTGGTACTCCCACCTTGTGGGGAACTAGAACTGAGTGGCAACTGACATCTTTGGTGAATGCTCCACTCTGACCCTCATGAGGGAAAACCAAGTGTATGTTACATTATCATAACACATGCTTCTCTGATTGTTTACTGCCTTCTCTGCTTCACCATCTTAATATCGTATATATTCACTAAACCATGGCGTATGATCATTGTTGGAAGCTGCAATATGACTGGCCACCTGTTAGCTTTAGCTTGTTCTTCTTGCCTAATGTGGATCACATGCTTTCTTTGGTTTTGTTCACAAAGGAAATATATCATGGGAATGGATTAATGAGACACTGCTCAGTTTTGTAGGAGATAAAATGCCCATCATGCAAGGAATGGCAACCAACTCTAGATTAGAGATTCTCAACCTGTGGGTTTCCACCCCTTGGGGGGTTTGCATATCAGATATTTACATCATAATTCATAACAGTAGAAAATTTACTGTTTGAAGTAGCAACAAAATAATTTTATGGCTGGGGGTCACCACAACATAAGGGACTGTATTAAAGTGTCATTGCACTAGGTTGAGAACCACTGCTTTACAAAATATTGTGGGTTTGTTTTTATACACAAGGTCAAGGCCACATTCTTTTTAAAATAACTATGTGAGCTAAGGCAGTGTCCACAATAAATCTGAAGCCTTGTCCTAAAAATTCAGTAGGATAATTATATTTCTAAGTAGGAAGTTACTCAAGGAAGTTAGTGAGGACCTAAGGATTTAGGAGTTGACAGTAAGCTAAGGGAACTTAAAAGAGGTATATAAAATAGTGTTGACAGTTGTGAGCTGCTGGAAGAGGGAGGGCCAGCTTTCTCTAAGACACGTGCTCCCGATAAGTGGATCACACTTTAGTGAAAGGCCACACAGTCAAGAATACTTGGGCAGCACAAATTGGCCCTGATATATGGGGGGAAGACACAAAGTTGGGTGTGAATGGAAGGGAAGAGATGGAGGAGAGGTTGGAGAAAGGAGTGTAAATCTGATCAAAGTATAGTATATGAAATTCTCAAGGGACTAATAGAAGTATTTAAAAATATACATTCAAAGAAGAAACAAAAAGAGTTGAAAGCCCTTAAAGTTTATCTGGTTAGACAGAACAATGTTTCAGATGTATAGAACAAATCATAACCATAGAAAAATAAAAAATATCATTCTAACCATGATCACCATAATTCTACCCAATCTGAAGAGGTGTATAATAGAGCATATAAATTAAAAATGTTTGTATTGAATGTTGAGTTTTTATTATGTTCAGGCTTCTAGTATGCGGATGCCAACCAGACATAACAAATGTACTGCTCTACCGAGTGAGCCCTGGTAAAGGGACAGAGTTACTTGTGAATGTGGGATCCCACAGTTCAGTTCTTTCTCCCATTCATGACCATGTTCCACTCCTCACCATTACCAATGAGTGTTCTGTTCATAAGTGAAACTTGGTGGAGGCATAGGACAGATGAGCATGTAGTCACAGACAGTTCTGGGAAAGCTGCAGAGCTTCCGTTTCAGTAGTGAATTAAATCAGTAACTACCATCTGGAAGCTGGTGACAGGAATGTTGTTCCAGTTACTCCATGGGGCATCTCACCCTTGCTTGCCTGGATGAAATAATAGCCCCCTTTCCCTTCCCAACTCTTCATCCCTGACCTCCCTTTCCACTTGTTTTTCTTCCTCGACCCCTCCTCCATTGCATTACTTCCCTCCTATAAGCCCACATCCACCTTTTACTACAGAAATAAGTTAGTGTCACTCTCACTCTCATCCCAGAAGCTTCCCTTTGTAGTTGCTGGTAGGTAATATGGAGACACACCACAGGTCAAAGTGTTGTGAGCAAATGACCATGGGATGCTCAGTCCTGCATCTGTATCTCCTCCTTTAAGGCTCAGGGAACATGGGGAAGATGGAGTGGAAACAATTCGAGAGCCAGAGTTTGGGGAGGAATATCATGAAGGAGTGTTTTCTGGATATGATAGTGGTGAATTCACTGCAGCTGTGGTTATCATACTTGAGGGAAGGGCTAGTGATGCCCCATACTTCACTGAGGGCTTATGGTTCAAAAAAGAAGAAGACCCAAAGTAGGAGGGGATCATTGGAAAGGATTTCGGTGGAAGAGGGGACAAAAAAATATGAGAGTAAATGCTCAAAACTCAGTACTGCATGTATGAAATGTCAAATAATAAAAGGAACAATTTAGGCCACTTGCCAGGAAATCTATAGCAAAGCAAGCATAAATGTGGGTTAAACTTTGATTCTGCCAGTATGTACTATGTTCACATTCTACTTGGGAAAACAGATACAAACGCCAATTATAATACCATGTGATATGTTCATACTGTGCCTTCTTAGATCATGGTTTTAATTCTTCCTCCACTCTGTGTTTCTGTCCTTTAAAGCCTTACTCCAGCCCCCCATTTCAGTTGAGCTACTGCACATGGCTTCATGTGCACGTATTGAAATGGTGTCTTGTTAAGCTCAGTTAGCCTTCAGGTTTTTTTATCAGCCTATCCCTGCCTACTAAACTTTGGGATTATGGCACTGCATCACTGTGCACCATGCTTGACTTACCCATGATTCCCTTCAGCTTCTGAGATGGTCTCTCCAACACTATCACTCTATTGCCTATCCCCAGCTTTCTTCATTGGTCATAAACCTACACGGGTGCTATTAGATTTATAATGGAGTTATTTCCCAGTAAATCTATTGTAAATTGAAAGCACTTTGTCAAAAATGCATCTAATACCCCTAAGCTGCCTTGTCTATGTTAAGTATTCTCAGGACACCTATAGGCCTATATTTTGTCCAATTCTGAATATCTCTGGTAGTAGGCTTCTGCTGTGACCACACATGTGGCTCAATCTGCTCAGCATGTCAAGGATTGCATTGCATGTTGCTAGCCCAGGGCAAAGATACAAATTCAGAACTTAAGGAGTGGTTCTATTGAATGTACATTGTTTTCATACTATTGTCACATTCAAAATTAAAATGAAGGCAAGTTGGGTTCATTTCTATGTCTTACAACTTACCTAATCTTTCTATGCTCCTCTTCTATCCCACGTAGCATACAGTAAATGCAAAGCCTGGTTAAGGGAGCACTGATGTTTTCAGTTTCCACCAGATCAGATGTGGGCCATATAGGTAAAACAATAGTGTGGACCATCTCAGAATGTGCACTAGAGAGTCCCATGGAGACAGGAGGGAACAGATCTAAACAACGAGATCTCAGAGCTAGTGTATCAATGGCCCCAGGGGCTCTGTGTCTGAGAGGTCATGATTGACAGGTTTCAAAATACCCCCAATGAAAGCATCTTTCAGAAACAATGATGCTTAAGGCCAGTGAGCATGCAGGCAGCCAATGGTAGACACTCACTTTTTTCTCCTAAAACGGCTGGGTACAAGTGGTGAGAGAGGAAGAACTGGAATTCAGGTTGGGAACAGGAAGGAAAGTTGTCAGACCTTTCTCTACAACAGGAGGAAATGGAAGGAGTGGGATCCAAGGGAACTAAACCTCCTTTCTACATCAAGGTAGAATACTGATGACTGCCTGCATATGTCCATCCTACCTATCAACATGAAGAAGTGTTTGCAGGAGGAGTGTCACAGGAAGTTCTTGGACACCCATGGGAGCAGGGGAAAGGATAGCCCAATTGAATCAATTTAAATGATGTCAGTATCTGGGCACATAAGCTTGGAGGATCTAAGCCTTGATTTGTTCTTCCTCAGGGAGCATGCTTTTCCCTTTGCAGCAGACCCTAAGAGATGAGGACTAAAGTTTGCTGTCTTCTTCTTCCCATTTTGCCCATGTCTGAGCCCAAATCCTTTATGGAGAGAGGGATAAGTTTTCCCTTATTTGTAAACATTCATTCAGCATGCAACACATATTTATTGATCATAGATCTCAGAAGCTATCAAGCCTCAGGGGGCAGAACAATCACCTAGGGTGCTTATAAAAAGGCTGGTTAATGGGCTCTACTCCCACAGGCTTTATTACCCAGCTCCCCAGTGGAGTGATAAAAGGCTTCCCTTAAGCAATATTTTGGTGCAGAGGTCTTCAGCCCATGCTTGCAGTACTATCTTAGAGTCTTAGGCACTGAGATTGGTGCCTAGGCGGCCACAAAAATCCATGCATCTTTTTTATCCTTAAAAACACAGCAGATTATGCAGATAGTCAGATAGTCAGCAAATCACTGACCTATGTGAGCACAGATTTCTTTACTTGGTGGTATTACAAACATAGGGAGGTAATAGAGCTAGAGTCAGGAAGCAGGAGTGGGGTGGGGGAAGGTAGGGATACGTACGTACCTATACACATATGCACACACACATGGGGGGGGAGAGACGGGGAGGGAGGGTGGGAGAGAGAAGAAAGGATTTTTTTGAGAATAATGGTCATCAAGAGTCCCACCCACCCTTAAGAAGGAAAGTATGCTTGCTGACATACTGTGAACTGTGTAAGAACCAGAGATGATATAGTTCTTGGAACACATCAAACCCAACCTCATTCTTGATAAGTAAGGAAAATGAGAACCAGAGCTCTGAACTGCCTTGCTCAGAGAGGAAGGTAGGACTGTTTACCTCTATAGTTGGAGGTATCTAAAGCCAACAAACACTTATCCCAACAGCAGGCTCCTACTGGCTTAGAATTCTAGAAACTGTTCTACATCAAATGTTAAAATCATTATAAATACAATATATGTTTAAATGAGTGAAATAATTTTAAAAACTTGTGAAATTTTCTTTCTCAAGAGCTATTTTATTGAAAATAATGTAAGCAAGCGATCATAATTTATTATGTTGTAGCTTTTGACTATAAATTATTAAAACTGAAAAATGTCATTGGTACAGAAATTCATATCTATATCTATATCTATATCTATATCTATCTATCTATCTATATATATATATCTTCATTTGTTTAGACAGCATGCATTCACCACATGTCTGTTATGTTCCTGGATCCTAGCTTTAGTGTCCTGCTTCCTCATTTGAGTCTTAGATCTAGTAGGAGTCTCAAGTGCATGTATAAGACCATGATTATATTTTCTTAGCACTTGCAGTTGAAAAAGAAAAGATATCAAATGATAAGTCTCCACTAGGGTTCATAAAATCACCAGCATTTTGATCACCTCAAACCTATAAGCCTGGTGACATGAGTGGTACTAGATAGGTATTTAAAACAGAAAGATTGAAAAGAAAGCCAGATAAACATGGACCCTGCTAGTGGAATAAAGCATGCTATTTTTTAATTTCTTGCCTTGACAATTCTAACTGCGGTTATTTCTGGTGTTTACATTTCCAGCAGAGTGTTGCAGAGAGCTTGAATTCTTGACTCTTGAATTGATCTCAATCAACTCCTTTCACTTTGGCTGGAAGGAATTTTCACAAGAATAACAAAAGGTTAAAATAAGTCTAAGTTGTATTGTCAAATTGCTAATGTCTTGCTTATAACATTGGAAAGATTAATAGCTGCATGTGGGTGTTGTAGAACTAATGAGAACAAGAGTATATGAAGCCCTAGGTCACTCAACCTTTAGCGAGGCTCAAGAGAAGATCTCACTTCTTTCCTTTTAGGTCTCCTAACCTGTCAGTATTCCTGCTGCTGGGGAGTCTAGACTCTCCCTGACAGGACATGTATGGGATAGGTAGAGGGGTTGAAGAGGAAAGAAGAAAGAGGATGGATTAAGAGAAATGAAGGAAATAGTTCTTTGGATCACCCAACTGCAGAGTCATGACGAGTGGCCTTGAGCACAGTCCAGATGATGGAGGACAGGAAGTGTCCATAGATAACTAAGCAGTTCTTTGTCTAAAGCTTTAGAGTCACCAGCCCATAATCATAAATGAACATAGTCAAAACCCCAGTTGTCTTTTCATAGAGTACTTTATGTCACATGTAGCCTCTTCCCATCCCACACTATGGGACCAATGAGAAGTGACAAACTAGGCAAAGTGATGCTCCCTTGGAAAAATTAACATTTTGAATGCTAAGGAAGTAGTTGTAAGAACAAAGATTATTGCAGACAATTTATACAATTAGAGTAATAGACCTCCCTTAGAATCCCAAAGCCATGCATAGCTCAGCCACTCAGTGAAGGACAGGCATCTAGCCCTTCTTTATAAATCTGGGAAGTAGGGACCTATCATGGATACACTTAGGAACAGTGTGGGGTTGAATTCAGCACCGCATAGGTTTGGGGGTCTTGCTGTATTTTAATTGTGACCACTGGAAACCTTATCTAGTTCTACGTTTTAAACACGTGGGGTTGTGTAATTGGATGTGGGGTTTGCAGAAAAAAAAAGATAATAGTAAAATTTTTCTGAATGTTCAGCAAACACATAATGACTCCAAATTTGTGGCCATGCTCACCTTGCTGCACCAAGTGACTTCTGAACACAATAGTACACACTGGACTGTGAATGACATCATGTTACAAACCACCAATGAACGCCTGCTCCAAACACACTAGCTCAGAATCCAGACTGATGTCTGTGATGAATTGTAATGTTTCTATTTTACATACAATGTTTCTGGCTCTTCTGGAAACATGAAGTTTTATATTGGAAAACTAGGACTTTTAATATTTTCCTCAGCACATAAATATCAAATTATTATTTCTCTGGAGTATATTGTGTTAGAATATTCGATTTTAAAAATGATTTGAATTCTGAATTTAAGTTTGCGAATATTTGTTAAGTGAATTTTTCTTGGGATTAGGATAGAATTTTAATAATTTATGAAGTAGCCATAAACATACTTCTGCCAATTTTAAAAAATTTCACATTTATGCAAAATGGTATTCTCAGTACTTGTAACTACCAAATAAAAGTACAGGTCAAGTATGAAGACCTTGAAAAGATATCTTATAGTGTAAAATAGCTAAAATTTAATTATTAATGCAAAAATAAGCACATTTATATTATTAGTATACAAATTTGCTTTCATCTTTAATAAAAGGTAAAATTATAATCCAAGGAACTGTTTCAAAATAAATTTCTTCAGGATTTATTATCAGTAATGCTTGATTTGTATATCTGCTTTCATGCTTATAATTCTGGGGTTGCAGCAAAAAAATTTTTTTCTGTGTGAAAAGGGATCATAAGTGAGTGGGAAAAGTTTGAGAAGCCTTGACCCAAGCTTTCTTTGGGAAAGACATCACTACCTGGTACTATGGCCAAGACATGTTTTTTTTTTTTTTTCAATTTTAAATACATACATACATACATACATACATACATACATACATACATACATCCCAAATGCTGCCCACCTGTTGTATGATGCTGGCTCCTTTGCCTGGGACTGCGGCCCAGACTCCCAGCTTAGCTCAGAGATCGGCTGCTTCATTTTTGATTTGCCCTTTCCTTCCGCTCAACTCCACTAGTTACCGCCCAGGGAAAGCTGGGAGCTGCTGTCCAAGCTCTAAGAGTGACCTCTTCCTCCCATCTAGCTTTGCCAAGCCATCATCAACCTTTCCATCTTCTCTTTCTCCTGCCTACCTTAGCTCCGAAGAAGAAAAACATTAGACTGCTTCATTATTTTAAAACCAGCCAGATAACACAATTGTTGGTAGAAGAATCTCCTGCCCTAATCATATCAGTTAGCAGCTAGCTCTGGACAACCTCCTCGCCCCCGGAGACGACATGCCCTAGGTGCCCCGAGGACTTACATGGTTGTTCGTGCTGCTTGTTCCAAAGGCTGGCCAAAAAACCCTTCTCTCTTTTGTGTCTCTTGTCTTCCTCCTGGGACCTGGAAGTCCCACCTTTCCCTTCACCCAGCAATTGGCTTTTGCCTTCTTTATTGACCAAATCAAGAACCAATTAGGAAACAACACCTCTCCCTACACAACCCAAGTCCTGGTCCTGTCTCCCAGAGTTCCTTCCTCTCAGCCTCTCTCCCCTTCAACTCTGAGAGGGTAACCATACCCTCTCCCCGTCCCCAGTATCCTCCACCCTGGTGCATCAAATCTCTGTGGGATTAGGCACATCCAAGAGGTGCTTTTTTAAGAACTGGATCCTTTGGAGAATCAGGAAGCTACCTGCCATCCCTTCATAAGAAAATGAGAAAGGGAATTCTTTTCTTTTTTATAGACTCAGTTCTCTCTAATATCTTTGCTAAAAGGTAGGTCGTAAGTCCTGAAAATCAAAAACATTGATTAACTTAGGTTCCACCTTTTAAAGCCAAATAAGTACTTTTGAAATCTAATGACTATGTATTTTACATGCTGACTGTATATTGAATGTTAATGTAAATATGATATCTTCTCAACTAGACTCAACTACCCGGAGCATAGAGGATCACAAGTTCAAAGACTGCCTGGCTACAGAGTGGGTTCAAGGCCATCCTGGGAAACTTAGGGGGTCTGTGTGTTCTGTATTTGGAAGGATTTATGTTTAATCCCTGAAAATTTTTTTTTTTTGAGACAGAGTTTCTCTGTGTAGTCTTGTCTGTCCTGGAATTCACTCTGTAGACCTGGCTGGCCTCTTGAACACAGAGATCTGCCTGCTTCTGCCTCCCAGGTGCTAAGATTAAAGGCATGGGCCACCACTGTCTGGCTGGTGATCCCCAGAATCTTAAAACACACACACACACACACACACACACACACACACACTCACATACTCACACACACACACACACTCACACACACACACTCACACACACACTCACACACACACTCACACACACACTCACACACACTCTCTCACACACACACACTCACACACACACTCACACACACACTCACACACTCTCACACACTCACACACACACTCACACACACACACACACTCACATACACACACACTCACACACACACACTCACACACACTGAACAAAAACTAGCCAACCAAACAGCCCTACCATGGACAGTAATCTTTCTTATAACATCCCAGGAAAACTGTGACCTCTCACCAAAATGTCCAGAAAATAAACAACTTCAGAGACTTTGTTCCTTCTCATAGAACTTTTTACTTTCCTCTGGGGAAATAGAGTCTTATTTCAACCAAAGACTGTGCATAAAGGTGGGTCCTGGCAAACATACTAATAATTAATGTAATTTTCAAAAGACATAAGAGATGATATGCTTAGTGAATTATAGTTAGTGGATGAATCCTGTTGGAATTACTGTAAATCTTTTCAAACCCAGTCAATCATTGATGCAGGCTCCTGCCCATTAGAGGTGCTGCCACTCATAAACTGAGGGACGAAGCTAGGGGCCTGGCTGCAAGAGCATGGACATGTCTACAACCCTCATGTTGCTGGTGTATATATGTATACTTTGCTTGGGGATCAACTGGTGTAGACTCTCACACATGATGAGAATTTCTTTCAGATGGTTCGTGTATCCTCTTCAATCTTTACAGGAAGTGTTCTCTGTTCATGGGACATTGATATCATTTACTCTGAATATGAGATGGTTTTCTTGGAAAACTAGAAATCAAGTCTCTTTTAATGTCCCAGTTCTGCTTCTGCCACACTACTGGAAAAAGCCCTTTATGTTCTTTCTTATAAAAGTTAGGATCAACTCACATAAAGGTGGAGGATACATCAGCTTATCATAACAAGATCTGGTATTCAGGCTCATGATAAAATAGTCCTTTATTCGTCCAGCATTCTCAGTCAACATTGTCAAGAGCTGACTGGAAGGGACAGTGCTAGACTCTAACTTATTTATCCAGTCAGTCAATGTTTCAGCGTTTGCTATGTTCCATCCAGATGACACAAACAGCAACTTGCAGACCTAAGAAACTTAAAATCTGAATGATGGGGACGGATGAGAAACAACACATTCTTTGCCTGTCACTTTAGTGCCTGTGTGTTATCTCACCTTCGTGTAAAACCCTTGAGTTGTTCTGCCTTTCAGAACTCTGTGGAGTCTGCTCCATTTGTTCTGGAATTGTTTCTGTGGAGACACTGAAGACAAACTCATTACCTGTCCATTCTAAATAACTTGTTTCTGATACCCATCTGCTTGGAGAGACAACATTTAAGTTCAGGGACCTGCCTTTTAAGCATTCAGTATTTTTCCCCATAACATATGTTTTAAAGCTGATTCAGTCATTTTTTCAACGCCAGATATTTTTCTATTCTCTTCTGTTCTCTTCTGAAAATCTGTTATGTTTATGCAGGACCAGCAATCTCTGTGTTCCAAGCTGTGTTCTAGCTGCTGGTATTTATGGGGTTTGCTCTGGTTTTCTTGCAGTGAGAGATGTGGTGAAGTTAATTCTGTTTCTGGCAGTGTGTATTCTATTATTGACATTTCTAATTTATTTACTATTTTCCTATTAATCTTTTTAAAATGTCATCATTATTACCTATAATGTATTTTTGTAGGTCCTGGATTTCTTTCTTTCTTTTAAAATGCCACCCATTGTGACCATACCTTTGAGGTAGTTTCCACTGATTTCGGGCCCTCTTTCATTCTCTTTAGACAGCTAACCTGTCCTTTAGATTCTCTTTCTTTCAGAATAGAATCTTAGCAGTACTCTTCATCCTTCGTTCCTTCATGTGATAACTAGCCTTCTACTCACTTATACTCCCACTTATGGTGGCCGCACATGTACATGACAGTTAGTGTCTCTGCCTCCATCCTTAGCTACACACCTGTAGCCAGCTCATTGTATTATGTCTAATCTGTAATAATATGTATCCATCCATTAGTCATCAAAATAGTTCAACAGCTAATTTACTGGCCACCTAGTAAGTCCCAGGTTAAAGTCTTCGTCTCTGTAAAGTTTCTACTGTAATGGAGGGAGACAGGAAGGAAATGTACGCAGACTCACTATGTAATATGGCAAAATGTGTAGTAAGGCCAGGTGATCAGGTTACCATGGGGCATTAAAAAAAAAGTGAAGGTAAGGT
This sequence comes from Rhynchomys soricoides, assembly GCA_019843965.1. NCBI lineage: Eukaryota > Metazoa > Chordata > Mammalia > Rodentia > Muridae > Rhynchomys > Rhynchomys soricoides. The sequence continues at coordinate 2,606,975 of JADRCH010000130.1, read as the reverse complement.
AAAGTTAGATACATTTTTGTGTAGGAGAACCATGGTTACTTTTCATAGCTATAACACTGTTACAGTGTTAGGTGACCACTCTTCTTTGCAAGCTCTCTCTCTCTCTCTCTCTCTCTCTCTCTCTCTCTCTCTCTCTTTTCAAGATCACATGGCCCTCAGAGGTTCAGATGAAGGTTGGGGCACCCTGTATTTTGAGTAATGAGGTGGAGAAAGGGGTTAGCTGTGACCTTGGCCTGCCAAGCCCTCATTGCTCTGCATTTCTTCACCCTCCCTGGTACACTTTAGACATGGTTTGAGTGGATTATCTCAAACTTCATGTGCTATAAGCTTGGTCCTTGTTGTCATTGTGTTAACAGACAATGGAACTTGTAGGGAATGAGTCAGGCTCAGTATGAAGTGCTTATGTCCTTGGATGCTACCTTGGAAGAGACTCATTGAATTCTTTTGAGACTGTTGCAAGTTTCTTTGGAGGAGGGTTATGACAAACTTCTTCATATCTTACTTATCTTGCCCCATGATTATTGCCATATGTATGCAGAGCTGCTATTTTGGCATCCTCTCCGTGAGGTCTTCATCAGAAGCCAAATGGATCAGGCCACTGTATCTTGTCTTTTTAGTTTCCAATAATGTTAATAAGTCATCTTTCCTTTACAGATAGTTTGTTGTGGGAACAACATCAAAAAATGGATTAAGTTAGGTTATAAGGAGCTCTCTACACTCTTAGATAAAGGATGGGAAAGGGCAGGGTGCTGATGAGAGATTGTGAGGGGAAGGAGTTTCTGACATGTCAGTGACTCAGTGACTGCAGACTCACATTTGAATTTGTATGGTTCTGTGAGATCACTCCTGCTTTCCTTCTAAGTGGGAGGGCAGAACTTGGTGCTGTGCATATGACATTTAGCACTCTCTTCATTGGCATCACAAAGAACAAACTAATAGATAACAATTTCCTCATTTTGAAAACAACCTAGTTTAAGAGGGCTGATCCTCTTTTTAGTATGTAATGGAATGAAATATGAGTCTTATGATCAAGTTTATGCTTATGGATGACCACTTCTTTTGTGTTAACATCTTATGAAACAAAAATGTAAACATTTGTGCATAAATCAGCTTGTTTTTTATGACACAGTAGGCACTTTACTAAGTGTTCGCAATGTTTTAAAACTTACTTGACTACTTTTCAACTCTGGAATGTGCAGGGTTTTTTTCTTCTTAATATTTTGATCCAATGCACAGAGCTGAAAGACTTCCATTCCTTACAATTTTTTTCTTTTTCTTTTTCTACTCACTGTAAAAAACTGTGAAGTTTTGCATGGTGGGGCTGCAGACTCTGGATTGTCCTAGATTCTTGCAATTCAGAATGAAGGTCCAACAGTAACCTTAACTTTGCATCCTTGAAGGGTTATAGCAGCCTTTTGTTGTGCAATCATATCACCCAGAGGAGCTAAATTCTGCACCACCAAGCTGTCACTCCACCTACAAAACCTTCTTTGAAATCAATGGGGCTCTGAGCACCAAGGGGCCAGGCACAAGGTAGGAGAATTGGACACCATGCATTCACAACTACAAACTGACACACACATGTGCATTTATTAGTTGCTAGGAAAGGCTTAAAAAGCCACAGCTTAGCTACCTGATGGTGGCTTCTGAAGGAGCTATACAGAAGAAAGAAAAAGGCTCTTCCATTATGGAAGTCACATCCGGTGTCATGTCACTAACTCACAGCATTGTTGGATAAAAGCCTACATTGTACAGGAAAGGTAACCTTGTGAAAATGACAAACGTAGGCTTTCTCCATGTTTTATGCAATTAAAATGTTAACCTTGACATTATACTAGCTCTTCAGTTTTCTTTATATGTCCTTCAGTTTGCAAACCTGAGGAACTTTTTTTTTTCTTCCTGGCATGTGTAAAGTATCTATGGTGATGCACTCTCTTTCCTGTCTGTGACAGATTTATGAGTAGTCATTGGGACTTGGCTATCCCAGATGGTGGCATTAGCTTCTGTTTGAGAGTTCCTTCAGTATCTGTATTCCTTCTTTCTTCCATTAACTTTTATCCCAAGGTAGACCATGTCCCATGCTATTGGGTGATTTGTTTGGTGGAAAGGAGAATGATAGAGAAGGCTGGCCCTTCTAACACCCAACTGGCAAGAGAAATCTCTTGTAGCATCTCTTCATTCACCAAAGATTCCCATTTCTCCTTGGAGAAGCTTCATTGGACCACCTGGGACTTCTGATTTTCTCAAATATAACTGTCTTTATATTTCTCTCTGTACTCTGTGCCCTGCCACTTCTCCTTTGCTCTTACCTTTAAGCAAGACATGCTTATTTTTGTCTACATAAGAGAAACACCGTAATGCAGGGTAGTTGATGTAGAACGTGCCTTTTAATGACTGGTTGTGTTGCAATAACATCCTCTCAGAAAACCTTCAACAGCCAGTGAGTTGGTAGGAACAGAGCCCTTCACCACCTCTGAGAGATATGCCCCATCCCCAAATATCCATCTGACAACATATTTACAGTTGTCTGTGTTTGTTCTGCTTCGTATTCCCGTCCTGACCTCCAACTCTTCTTTTTGGTAAGGCAACAGTGGAAGTGGCTATGGGCATTTGTGAGGACACTGGGGATGTATTTAGTTCTGGTTTAATTGGCTACCTTTAAGTTGGTGCTGGATATCTTGGTAAAGGAAAGCATTGTGAAATATTCCTACTACACATCTTTGTGATGTGTACAAGAATTCCCAAGGTGGTACTTTCATTGGAGGATGGTGGATAATGGAGGCAGCACTTGAAATATGCAAACCCAGAAACTATATATAAAGTTATTCTGTGACTTACAGTTCTGGTCCCTAGCATGATACTAGGGATTAAGAAACAGATTAATCATCATAGAAGGATCCTTCAAAAATTTCTATAGACACTGCTATTACATAATTTTTGTTATTTGAAAAGGTATTGAAAAGGTAGTAACCAAAACTACAGGTAATATCGAAGAGTATGGGAGTTGGTGGATTTTGTGATGTTCCTAGCTCTTTCAACTTTTAAACTTCTGTTTTGCTATAATTTTCCTTAACTCTACAAATACATAATACCTAATCTTGACAGATCCCTAAGGAATATAAACTTTCATTACTGTAACTCTAAACCTGCTCATACAGAAAGGATGTAATTTACTTAATTAAACAATATAATTTACTTAACAAAAAGATATTTTAAAGGTGATCAACTACTACTTATCTTTTTATGTATGAACTAGTAACAAGAAAGGTTTACACACTTATTTCTTCTTCAGTACACCAACTGTGTAGCCAACGGTTTTGCTGTGTTAGCCTTAACACAAAAGTCATAGAGAAGGCAAGCCCAATTTGGACTCTAATCTTCTTCAGTTATTTCAGGTCTCTAGGAGCTAGTTTTCCAAATAGTTTTTGAGAACTTGACTCTATTTTTCCATCTTTTTGTCTTTTTAGGAAATGATCTGGGATCTTGTACCAGCATGGATTCTGCATAGTGGTGATGACTTATTCCAATTCATCCTTATCAAGCTCTTCAACCTTCTTGGTAAGGTCAGTGTTCCCTTTTCTTGAGACCTGCCCGCACCTCTAATGGTACCAATAACAATGACTTTTGTCTGTTGCTTATGGATGTGCTTTGCTTTTTTTCAGGAATCACTACCAACATTGTAGCAGCACTGTGGTGACATACAGTCCTCCTGTGGAAGAGCTTTCAAGTACCTTAAATGAATTTTAGGAACTGCAGAAATTAGTTCTTCTGAGCCCATTTTACAACTCCAACTGATATCTGTGGGTCATCAATTGGTCAATCTATTGGACATCTGAACATCCTCAGATATCTCATTAATGAGTCACTTTGCTAACTTGCTTCTAACAGATCCCTTCAAAACAATAAACAAAACAATGCCTCAAAACAATAAACAAAACTGTATAAGACAATTAACATTGAACAAGGAAATAAAAAAAAAAACTTAATTCAACTTGAATGGAAATAGCAAATAAATAAGGGCCACCTAGCATGGAAACTAGAAGCTATCAACTCCAGTTTAATAGACGTTCCTAAGTTCAAGAATCAATATGGAAAATGAAGCTTCATACATGCTAATAGCATATCTTTCTGTTATAAATTGAGATGTGAGCTTTCAGCTATTCCTGTTGCCATAATTCCCTGCTATCGTAGACTCTTATCCCTCTGTAACCACAATCCCAAATGAACACTTTATTTTATAAATTGCCATGGTCATGGTGTTTTGTCACAGCAATAGAAAGGTAACTAATACTGAAGATGGTACCAGGGAATGACTTGTTGTTATACAGATCTGATCATGCTGTTATTTTGAGGGGTGTGGCAGACTTTGGGACTTTGGATGAAAAGCAATTGAGTGTTGGAGCTTGATACATCCTCTTAGAAGGATCTAGGAAGACAGTGCTGATGACAACTTGTACTGTGAAGCTTTAGCTCAAAAGATTTCAGAGAGAAGCAACTAAGCTCGGGACCTTTCTTGTGATATTTTGGCAAAGAATGTGGCTGCTTTCTGCTTTTGTCCTAAGAACTTGCCTGAAGCTGAACTGAAGCAATGGACTAATTTCTTTGGTGGAAAAGATTTCAAGACAAACTAATATTGACTCTGATGTGGTATTATTAGTAATCAAACAACACAGAGAATACAGATATGCCCTTAGTACACACCTTTACTCCCAAACAATGAAGGTAAAGTCAGTTTGTAGAAGGAAACAGCCATGTTTGAAAATAATGTCTAATTGAGTGGCAGACAAAGTGAGGCATCAGAGAAAGATTTGACAAAATAGGATATGCTCAACTTTCACAAGAACAGGGAAGAAATGTGAGCTACTTAAGAGATCAGTGCAGAGAGATAGGCAGAAAGAGACAAGGGGAACAGTTTTACTGGGACAGTTTTACAGAGACAGGTTGAAGAGAGAATAAGCTAGACACAGGTGAAGACAGAACAAAGCAGAGAATGAGAAGGAGCCAGAAGATTAGAACATATTGCCAGAGTTAGTATGAGGCCAAGCAGACTAATTCAGAAGAGGCCAAGAGAGAGAAGCCATAGTAAATCAGTCAACTTTGTAGGGGAGTTTGAACCAGTAGAGTTGAACCAGCCAGTGTGAGCTCAGAAAGAGCTAGAAAGGGTACACTTATTTAACAGTAAGTCTCAGAGGCTGAAAACATTCTAGGCCTAGATTAGATTGTATGGATTCTAGAAGCTTTCTGGACTTGGCCTAGGTTTGCAGCAGAGACAATAAGCCTCAGAGACAACAATTACACCAGGAAAATAAAAGATACTTTTACATTTCTGGGCGATTATATGTTGGAAGTATGTAATTCTTTGTTTCTTTCTTTCTTTCTTTCTTTCTTCTTGGTTGTGAGCCTATCCTTTAAGAGTAGAACCATCTCTTTAGTCTGTAATTTGATTTTTGATTTCACAATGGGCTGCTATTAAGAAATTGCTTTGAGTCTCAAAAGAGCATTTGGATTTTAAATAATGTTGAGACTGAAAGACTGTGGGGACTTTTTAAGTTGGATTACATTTATTTTGTGTTATGATATTGCCATAAACACATAGGGTTTTGGTTAGAAAGTGAAATGTGATGGTTTGAAAGAGATTGAATGAGATATTGCCCATAGGCTCAGATGTCTGACTACTTGGTTTCCAACTGGTGGCACTGTCTGGGTGGGTATAAGAAGTATGGCCTTGTGGTTGAATTATGCCACTAGGAGAATGCTTTGAGCTTTCAAAGATTAAGCAGTTCCCAGTTCACTCTCTGTACTAGTAGTTCAACATGTGCTCTCTTAGCTGTTCTTGTCATCAAGAACATGACTAGAGTTAAACAGCCAAGAGCACTGATTATACAGTAGAATGTAATGATAAGTTTCAGAAAGAAGAATTGTAGACTCTCAATTGGTTCCTTAACACTGTGATAATGTTAGTAGGGAGATATAAGGGGAGGGAATGTGGGTTATGGAGACCTAGGCTTATGTCCTTTAACAGTTACTCTTAGGTTTCCTCATTCATAAACAAGCTAAATGGTATCTACCTGCAAGGGTACTAAGAAGAATAGGATTCAGACTCTGGATACATTATTAAATAATGGTAGATCCCCAAGGAATGATAGGAGTATCTCCTTCATGGGTTTATGCTACTACTTCTACTGTTCTAAGATAGTACTTAGACTCATCAGTAATAGGTGCTTTTATATGCAAGCAAGACTTTATTTTCAACAATGCTAAGTGGTTACTTACTAACTGAAAGTTCTGTTTCATTTAATATGCTGGGTACTCTTGATTTACAAACCTGGTTTCTGTTTGTTGGAAGCATGAGGATTTCAAATATCCTTCACATATATAAGATTTAATGGACTGAATTCACAAGTATAGCATTTGTTTCTAATATTAAGTAACTATAGAGAAAAAGAAAAGAACGATAATAATGAGGATTATTCTCTAAAGAAACAAAATTAGGTCCATCCTTCTGGGATGGTTAATGAATTTACTGTTCTATTCCAAAAGAAATCTTTGGAAGATTTCTAAGAGCATATTTAGCTCATTTCTTTTTTTGTTTATAAATATTCACGTCATTCCACACTGTAGAATTTACTATTATATTCTGGAGTCCTATAACCATTTCCTTGGGGACTTTTAGTCTCGGGATCATAATCACTTTTGGGGTCACTATCAAACCAATGTGTCTGACTAAATTCTGTATGACTAGTAAGTTGGAAATGCTTGTAGAATAGTAAACCTAGGGGAGTCTTTTCTAAATACAATGATGTGTTAACTGTGTCTTCCTGTTTTACATGGGGTCACTTGTATGCTCCTCTTTTCATGAGGAGTATCTGTCTACACCAAGGATGATGATTTTACTTAATATGCCCAAGGCCCTGTTTGCAATCTGAGTTGTTTGAAGATTGTTTCTGGTTTCTTTTTCCTTGTTTTTAATTTACTTTGTTATGAAAAATCATCTAGTTCTAAACCTTGGAGAGATCTTAGGATGTACACACTTAAGGTGCAGGTCCTAGTATACAGAGGCTTGGTAGGAACTGGTTCTGAGGTGTCTGAGGACCCTTGATTGTTCAGATGTCCAAGACACCCAACAAATGTTAACACAAAAGATGTTGATTTAAACAAACTCTCAGAAGGGTATTCCTGTCAGTTTTATCTTTATTATTATTGTTTATTTTTGAGACAGGAGCTTATATGCCCCATGCTGGCCTTGAACTATGTAACTCCTTATTTTTTCTGCTTCAGCTCCTAAATTCTGGGATTATAGGCATGTGCCACCATACCCAGTGCTCTTTCTGTAGCTGTAAATTTCTCCTTTTCTTATGATGCACTGATCTTTTTATTATTTGTTGGAAAAAGTATTTCATTCTAACCCTGTTGTGGATGGGCCTGGTGCTGTTTGTATTTTGATGCTAATTCTGCTCTCCTAGGAGGGGCTGTGGACAAGGAGTGAGTCATGTACTCAGGTGACTTCTTGTGAAACAATCCCCTAATGAATAAAGGAGCCAATCACTGTTCTAGTAAGAGGGACGGCTGGATAGGGAAAGAGAGGAGGAGGTGAGAAAGAGGATCCATTTTGGATGAGGACAGAGTGAGGATAAGATGTAGATACTAGTGTCTCCGGGTTTCAATGGCAGATCCATTGGGATTCACCTCCAGAGGATTTATTAAGGCTTACAAGATTAGGATTTTAGTTGTTGCATCCAGCAAGTGAGTTACCATTGTTTCTGAACTAAGTTTGTGTTGTGTCTTCCTTTACGTGGTGGCTTGTCTGGGTTCAAGAGAGAAAGGTACGGTAGCAAAGTGTGACTTTGACTGATGTGCTCCACAAAGGCTGTGAGGGAATTTGAAACGTGGGCCTGATGTGGGAACTTAGTGAGCTTGGGGTGGTGGGCAGATTTCGAAGCTCTGAGTCAGAGTCTCCATTAGATAAAACAGGTCAGCCATTGAAGATTTGCAACATGGGCTTAGTCTCTTTGCTTTTAGTTTTTGAAATGATTAGTTACATTTGAGATTAGATAAATATCACTAAAGGGTTTTGTACAGGGGCATGACATAAAGAGTGAGTTGCATAAATTAATCTAATTCCTTATTTGGGATAAAATGAATTGAAACAAAAGAAGAATAGGATTGAATACAACAATTTTAGCAATTAAAAAAAAGTTGAATAGCTTCATTGTGTTCGAAAGAGAACAAAAATCCTCTTTGGAGTTAAAGGTTTGCTGACAGGAGACAGATTTCCATGCAGACATCTTGTTGGGAGCTGGGTGTGCCAGAGGGAAAAATTTCCTGTTATTTAACAATACCTTGCAAGGTCAGAGAGATACTCAAGGAACCAGCTTGCCTTCCTACCTAGACACCCCAATGGATTTAACAAAATATATGCCCAGCTTTATTTCTATCAGTTTCCAACCTTTGTCTTGTGTCAGTCCTACTCACCCTCCAAGCTGCTGGGCTGCCTGCCTCCAACTGTGATAAATGCCTAGCCACCTTCTGGGCAGAATGCTCATTCAGCCTCCAGGTGAACCTGCATTTCCCTGATTTGCAGATTGCTTTTCTACCTGAGTCAAACTGCCTTTGCTTTGATCTCAGCCTTGTTTATGATTTTCTTGGTTCAGAGAAATAAGAAAGACATGAACCAGGTTCTATGTGAGTTATATTTCTTAAGTTCTTTTTTCTGGGAAATATTGGAGAAGTACTTCTTTAGAATTAATTTAGCTTCTCTCTTCCTTTCTTACAAATAGATCCCATGTCCATTTCTAGATTTACAAGAAGAGACCAAGTTAAGCTTTGTGTGTTTTGTGATATCTTGCATGTCACAGTCAGTCATGGGGGTTTGCTCCCATGCTGACCAAGGAAGGAGAGTCAATCTAATCTCCAAGACATCATTCCACCTTGTTAAACCCATAAGATCAATTTCCTTTGCACCTTCCAACAGCTGCAGGAATGGGGTATTATAAAAAGATACAGGAGAGAACAATGGAAGCCTGTGAATGATGGGTATTTCTATCCACTCTTATACATTAGCCAGTGGAAAATGGCAATAGAAAGCTGATTGTTGGAAGCTATGTCTCTGTAGTACCAACCACTAGTCTTTTGAGTGGGGTGCAAGAGCAGTGGTTCTTTAATGTGACCCACCCAGCAACTAGAAGTTTATTTAGGAACTTAAGAGTCACCCTTCATATTGGACCAACTGCTAGAAAACTCTGAATGGGCCTCAGAAATCAACATACTAATGCACCATCCTAGTGATTCCAGCTCAAGTTTTGCTAGACAGAGCATGTAGCCAGATAGAACTCACATGCAGTCCTCTAGGTTTCAGCTAGTCATTTCCTTATAGTTACTGCATGTCTCTTAGGTATGCAGTTCTGCAATTACTTAATGCAGTCTGGCTGAAAAAGGCTCTGACAAATGCTTAAGCTATGAAAGAAGAAAGGATACAGGGACTCACGTCCCTTATGGAAAAAGTCATTCATATTTGACTCTAAGTTATTTATTCTCATTGTTTCTTTCACATTAAAACAGCTAGTACTTATGGGAAGTCTGTGTGTCTTGTGCTATAGCAATTACTGTGGCACTCCCAAAGAGTGACACAACATTCTATTTATTATCAAGGAGCTTATAATTCCACTGAGAATCAGCAAACAAGAAAGAAGTTGTGTCAACATGAGATGCACACAGAAGAATATATATATATATATGCACACACACATATGCACACATGTGAGATATATATACATATATATATATATATATATATATATATATATATATGTAAAGATGACATTTATGATAAAGGTATACCCAGATAAACCCTCTGTTACAGAGAAAAGGAAACAGACCTAAATTACTGAATAGCACAACTCAGCCTGACCTAGCTTCCACAATCTCTAAAGATTTACATTAGCTTTCTGTTGAGCAAGATCATTGAACACAGAGGTTATTTAGTAATGAAGCATTAAATAGGTCACATAAGTTATTGAAAACCCTCTACCTTCCACAATCTGTGGCTGGCTGGTTTTTGAAACTCTCTGCTGATATCCAGCATTGAAAGAGGGTATGATACTGTAGTTGACTGCTTGGGGAAAATGTTAAAATTCAAAATCTGAAGCCTGGCTTCTGAATATGTGCTGCTTTTGTACCATTATAAAAATTAAATATCATAATTCAAACCATTGTAAGTCAGAAATGGTTTGTATTAAATTCAGTACAAATATGAGTTACTCAGGGAGTCTTTTTTCCAGTCTTCTAATATTCCAATGACAGTGTTGCTCAAGCATTTTGGTTTTGTGACAAAATCTACAAAGGCACAAAGATGTAGAAAATAAATGCCACTGGAAGGACCCATATTCCAGTCTACTCTCCCTGTTTTGGTCTTTGCTGCTCGCTCTCAGAAGACCTATGCTATGGAGTTTGTGATAGTCTTTGGTTACTCTAGTTCATGGGGTCTACAATCCAGAAAAAATGAAAATTTTAGAACATATAAAAAGATAGTTTCTGAAAATTCTGGAGAAATTAACTGTATGCTCATGTAATATTTACAGCTTATGTATAAATGAGTGGTTCTAACTGTTTAGAAATGGATAAAGTTGTGATGATGCTAAGTAGGGACCAATCCATAGGAAGCACCCCTTCCTTTCTAATTCTTAACTAGCTTTGTAAATATGGGGGAAGATATGAATAAATTACAACTCTTCTTTAGATTTGAGGAGAATCGCTGCCATCTCTCACACATGTCTTAGGATGGGGTTGAAAATGTAGGCTCTGGTGGCCTCACACAATCCTGGAATTCAGGGAACAAATCCAGGGGACATCTGAATAGACTGCCTGCATGGAGAGCAGAGGGAGCTCTCCCAGGCACTGCCTCGAAGACTTGTCCTTATCCCTGTCTTATTGAACATTTTTGTTAGTGACTGAAGGAAGGGCAGAGAGGGAATGATTACCAAGACAATGACTGACAGATTGAGGATGCAACAAGTTCATGATGAACTGTGAGGGATAGAATAAGCTGGATAAGATAACATATAATGAAGAATAGTTAGCAACTGATTTTCAAACTCCCACTCACACAGAGGCATAGGCACATGCAAGCATACACATGCACATGCACACCCATTCAGTGCCTCTATAGAACTCTTAGAACAGGGAGACAGTAGGGTGCCTTCACACAGCACAACGCCTTCTGGTTCAAAATAAGGATCCATGGGTAGCAGGATAACAACAGGACACACAGTATAAAGCCTTACAGATTCTGCTGACAGTGAGCAACAGTGGGTCAACAAAATGATGGGGCTGGTCTAACTTAATGCAATCAATAGAAAAAAAAAATCAGAGCTTCAAACAAAGGTAGTTTATGTGGGGCAGACAGATCCTCTGGGGGATATTGTGTTCAGTTCTAGATGAAATGATTTACTAGGGACACTGCACAGAATTCCATCGCTTATTCATGATGCCAGATGACCCTGAAATGATTGAAACTAACATACCTACAATGGTATCAACCCTAATTTCACAGGATAAGTAGAGAATGAGTCCTCAAATTATTAAGTGGACACTGAAAATAGCATTGGATATTGGGTTGGTCTCTGGTATGACTGACATCGCAGAAGAGCCAATTGTGGAGGGCTGGGAATCAGAAAAGCAAAACTACTCTCTATAGCATTTCATCAAAATACAAATAGGGCACAGTTTCCCTGTGGAATTAAAAACAGTACTACAGATGGGTGTTGTGCTGCACACCTTCTATCTCAGTACCCAGGAAGCAGAGGCAGCCAGATCTCAGCAAGTTCAAAGTCAGCCTGGTCCACATATTGCGTTTCAGGACAGCCAGAGCTACATAGTGACTGACACCTTGTCTTAAAACAAAACAAAATAAAACAAAAACAATTAAATACAACAGCAAACCCCCAACAAGCAAACCTTTAAAATCAAAACCAAACCAAACCAAACCAAACCAAACCAAAAATACCCAAACTAAAATATAAACCAACTAACCAAACAACCAACCAACCAACCAAACAAACAAACACAAAATCTCAAAGAAAAAAATGATCATTGGTGGCGTAAGCCTTCTGGGGCTTTTCAAGGAGACAGTGAATAAATATGAGGTCACTGGGTGGCCGTAACCCAACAAGTTTGATGGTCTCATAAGAAAATAAAATATGGACAGACAAGGCAGAAAAGTGGTAACCCACAACCCAGAAAGAAGCCTGGAACACATTCTTCCTCCATGGTCTCTCAGAACCAACTCTACTAACACCTTAACCTTGGATTTTGCCTTCCACTCTGTGGGAGAATAATTTCTCTGGTTTTAGACACCCAGTCTGAAATGCTTTGGTACAGCTGTCCTAGCAAACTTATGCAAGAGTAAAGTGAGGGCTGAGGATGATGGCTGTCCCCAGTCCTAGCATTCTGCCATGGGTACAGGGCCTTGGTTGTTAGTTCTCCCAACATGGCAATTTCTCTACAGGATGCTTAGCATTTGGAGACTCCTTCCAAAATCCCTGGTTCTCCTCTCCAGCATTCTATTACCTCCCTAATCTTTGGCCATGTTGGTATATCCTTTATTAGTTGGCATGTTTCCTTTGCACATTTAACTGAATTCTGGTCTCTGTGTTATTTGTTGTTGTTTAATTCACTGTTTAGTTGTGCCATAGAGACACTTTAAAGTTTTATAGCTTGTGTTTCTTATGACATTTTGATGAAGGATAACATTGCACACTGGCCTTTAAGAATATTATTAGTGCCTTCGCTGCTCATTACTGAGCAGTCACAGGTCTGGTTCTCGCCAGTGTGGTTGGCCTTTGGGCAGGGATGCTCGACTTGGCTACATAGTCAGAAGCAGTACAGCTTTGAAGGACTGCTGCAAAGGCAGGCCATGGTTGCTGGGGAGGCTTTGTCTCCTGGCTGGCAAGATAAAAGGCCCCAGCTGTCTGGCAGCAAAAAGTATGCCCAGAAGGAAGCTGCCTCCAGGAAGTGTGATCCTGCTAAGTTAATCAAGCTTGCTGCCCTGTCTCCCTTGCTGAGAATTTTCTAAGCTTTCCCTGCCACAGTGGCCTGGAGAACAGCAGAGGAGCTGAGGGAGGACCTGCAGTCAGGTACTGTGCAAACTCAGAACAATGGAACCTCAGCACAGCTTGGCTTTTTGCAACTGCCAGCTTGTGCAGTCGATTCCCAAGACTTTTAGAGTTCAGTTTTCAATGATGCATGAAGCCCATACCAAACTTGAAAAATTCTAGCCCCTCATTATCTATTTAATGATAGTTCTCTGCTGGGCTCCAGCTGGGAAACTAACATATTTCCACTTGTTGTTTGCATGTTTCAGAGTCTTCGTGTGGTATCAAATGCTGTGGACACAAATCAGGGATTGGTTTCTATTAAATTTTTTGTTCTTTCTTTAAGTGGATCCAAATGGATCTCTATTAAAGGATTAGTTGACAAGGTATGCTAGTTATTTAAGGAGATGGAGAAATATGTGAAATTAACGTTGAAGATGAACTTATCCCCCCCTGGCAGGCCATCCCAGAAAGGCCAGAAGACTGTGCAGGATCTCTCTTTCACACAGCCAAGAAGCTTCACAGGGGGACTGCCTCGGATCTAAAGCACTTACCAGAAATCTCTGTTAGCATGGATACTTTTATAAGTCTGGACTTAACAAGGGAGATTTGAGTGCCACCCTTGCCTTTAGACTAATCTGTGACTGTGTTCCAGTAACAACTGATTTTCTTACTTTCTGATTTGAGTAACAATGAGATAGTAGCTCAGTTTATAGCAAAGCCATACAGGTGTTTCTTGACTATGCAGGGTCATCCCCTAAGTCCACTGTAAGTTAAAAATAAATGTTTTCAAAACTGTTTCATTCACCTAACTTACTCAACAGCACAAGTTGGCTGTGCAGCAGCTGCAAAGAGTGGGATGGTCACTGTTGTGAGTGCGTAGCAGCCAGGGAACTGAGGCTACCTCTACCTGCTTAGCATGTCTGGACGGGATTGGCTGTGGTCTCTAGTGATGACTGTGGTATCTCACTGGTGATGGATGGTTTAGTTGGATGGATATTTTAGTTTACGTGGATGGATTAGTCACTTTGCTATTGCTGTGAAGAGATATCATGACCAGGGAAACATAGTTGATGGCTCATGGTTCTAGAGTCCATGACTATAATGTTGGAGAATCTGGTATTAGGAAGGTAGGCATGGCTCTGCAGCAGTAGCTAAGAGCTTACTTCTGATTCACAAGCAGGAGGCAGAGAAGGAGCTACCTGGGAATGGTGTGGGGTTTTGAAATCTCAAAGCCCACCTCTGAGTGCCATGTCTCCTCCATCACAGCTATACTAAACAATTTCATCAACTGGAGACCAAGTATTTAAATTTATGAGCATATGGAGTCTATTCTCATTCAAACCACCATGTTGGATGTGGTCTTTTTAGTGATGGCTGAGGGCTTACTTGACAAAGTAAGTCTGCCTTCCTTGAAGTATGCTGGAGTCAGTCAGAAAAAGTGTTTTTGTGTGTGTGTGTGTCTGTGAGTATGTGTGTGTGTGTGTGTGTGTGTGTGTACGTGTGTGTGCCTGAGAATCTACTATGAAAATATAATTAAGCACCAATACTAAAGAATGCACTTTAAATAAGACTTGTATCATAGATTTTATGCTAATTACTAACATTTTTTCTTAATTTATATTCAATTTAACTCTTTCATAGGCAAAAACAGACCTAGGTTTTCTTTCAAATATATTTTATAATCAAGGCTGTAATTATTCTGAGGCTGTAATTATTGTTCTGGTACTCTTAGATTTCAGAGCATGTTAGGGTTAAATTCCCTGTGGCCTTCAATAAGATCAATCAGGTAAGCTTTTGTTAAGTAGTTAATTTAATTAATTAATTCACTAGTTCATTCATTCGTTTAGTCATTGATTACCTCATTCAGTTTTTTTTGGCAAAGATGGAGAAGACAATGAAGAAAAAACAGTAAACAAAAGCAGGCATAGAACATCTTATCCTAGAGCTCTGAGTAGATGGGGGAAAAAAACTATGAGCTCCATAGTCATCCATGCAGACTTGATGTATCTGACGTGGCCCTGGCATTGGAGTCAGACTCAGTGGTGAGGAGGATATAGACTCCAAACAGGAGGAACAGGGTTTGCAAACATCCTGCAATGGGAACTTCTGGGAAGCTGTGGAAGAAGCCTGGAGGGCTGTATATGGACTGGAACTGGAGGATCAGAATATTCATTTTAAGACAATAACTATATAAGCATTTTAAGGAATAGATTGTATTGGAGGAGAGGAAGATAAGATGGTGGTTCATTTAAATGTTGTAAGTGGAAAATGTGTTCCATGACTACATTTATGACTAAGACATGGTATTTTGCTTTCAAGGAACACTTTAAAAGCTGTTATCAGTTAAAACAGAGGATATATTTATTAATTTCAGAGTTCTCATAATTCATGAAGATCAAAGAGCTTTACGTTTTTCTTGTGCTCCATGAATATGAAAGGTTAAATGAAGCCTTAATTTATACGATAAAAATGGTCTTCATTACTAAAGAGAAAATTGTAAGCACAATTTTCAACTTCCTTAAGCGTGTGTTGTCTTGTTTACATTAAGTTATATTAGTAAACATCTTTGTAAGAAGTGAGCTTACATTGAGATGTGAAGGGGTATTAGTGTTGCCACCTTCTAGTTAATCCCAATAAAATGTGAGGGGCTAAGACAATAAGGTGCAATTCTGTAAGGCAGGGACCAGGATCCCTTTTTACAACCTTTAATGCATTCCAATGCCCACAAATATTGTTGATAGAGAGGGAAATTTAGTTACTTCACACAAGATTCTTCATTTTGAAAGATATGTTTAATAGTGTGTTACAAAGAAATGTTTAGTGGATGTATTTTAGATAACTTAGCATGGAGGTTTTAGAGACCATTTTAAAGAGAATTCAGTTTTTTCTCATGCATTTCATGAGACAACAGAGTTTCATTCTGTAGTAAATAAAAAAAAATTGTGTTATTTGAAGTAAAATGGATGGGACTGGAGATCATAACGGTAAGTGAAATGAGCTGGACTCACAAAGCTCCACATTTCCACCCATTTCACATAGACAAGAATGGCTGATTTTCCCCCATGTGTGGAAGGAGTCAAGATAGAAGAGGGAAGGAAAAGTAATGTGGTTTCACTTTCCTTTCATTATCTGAACTAACTCTATTTAATGTAATTTCTTTTGGATACATGTTTACCAAGCACACTTACCCCTCATATTCAGACTCAAAATTTGGAGATTCAACCAATCAATCTCAAACATATACTTCCCCCCATCCCCCAAAACTGGGTTTCTCCATGTTTTCCTGGTTGCCCTGGAACTTGCTCTCTAGACCAGGCTGGCCCAGGACTTAGAGATCCACCTGCTTCTCCCCCCCCACCCCCAAGTGCTAGGATTAAAGGTGTGCACCACCCCTGCCCGAGTCACACACTTCTTCATGTTTCTGTATTGTTCACATATTTTTTTTCTTGTCATTATCGCTTAAACAACACAGTACAACAATTCAACATACATGAGTTAGACAGCAGCAGTCCCCGAGAAACAGTTTAAATTTGTGTGTGAGTGTATGCATAAGAAATGACCAATAATACATCATTTTACATGGGGTATGGCCAGATGTAAAATTTTACATGGATCCATGGGTTTTGCCATTTACTAAGGGGGCAGCTTTGCTAATTATTAGGAAAAATTATATTCAGTGTATCTTGTTAACAATTTGACTTGAAAAGCCTACTTTCATCAATTTTGCTATCAATATTGGTTCAGAATAAAAGTCAAGACAGATAATGGCTTTGTGATTACGGGTTTCCAGAAGGACATTTGGTTTTTCCAATGGCATGATCATTGATTCCTGTCTAAACACATGCACTGTGTTATTCCTGTTACCCATCTACTTAACCTGTGCTAGTTTCACAGAATAGAATTCAGTAAAGTCTATTAGCAAATGTCTCCTAGTTTCAATACCCATATTTAGCTTATCATTTGTTTATACTTCTCCCTTTTCTTTTCAAATCCTTTGTTCCATTCTTTTACAGGCCAAGCTGATCTTTTCTTTTACATCTTTCCTTCTCACTCAGGCTGTGGTCTCTGCCTTCCTGATTCTCAGGTTTTCCCAGGGGCAGTACAATTCCTCCTACTCCATAGAATTGTGATGAAAGGGCCACAGAGCCATTTGTTGTAGAGAAAAATCACCAGGATTTAAGAAGAAACTGTAACAAATATCTGGTTTTCAGTTGGAAATGTTAATTCATTCTTGAGCTGCTTCATATATAACCCTACATTCTGATTTTTATAAATAACTAACCCAAGAACTTGGCCCACTCAACTCTCCCTTGTTACCACTGTCACATCCATGGCCCACTGCCTTCAACGAAAGAGGGCCCATTTACCTCAGCTAAGGGCAGTGGACAGAACCCTGAAACCCAGAATGGGAGGCAGAAGAAGAAAGGAATCTAAAGAAAATGCTGGACAACAAAAAGGAGTGCAGAAAGAAACCAAATTCAAGGGACGTAGCCAACAGGCCCCAGGTGGCCTTGTTATATGAATAGACTGCAGATAACTACATCGTTGTACCACAGTGCTTCATAAATTCTGTGATCTTGTTATGCTTGTCAGAAAAGCACACTGACCTCACTTCCTCTATTAACAAGCTTGCCCTATTTTGAGGTGAGATTCTTTATGAACACAGAGCCCAGGAACATAAACAGCTTGTCAGCCTTGTAATTCTGGAAGGAATGAACTTCATGCCAAGCAGAAGGAGGGTAACACCTTCAAAGACAGCCGACCAATGAAGGCTAAGACTGAGAGACCCTGGCACAGGAACACGTGAGCAGAGACAGTCACAACTCCTAGGCTTGTGACATGGCTCAAAGCCAAGTGAAGCTGCTCACTGAGAAAGGTGTCAGAGGATGCTTGCTTTGCACATAGTGGTCAGGGTTCTTTTTATTTTCCTGGATGCTTCCTTCCATAGGAAGACAGAAGCCACCAGATCATATGATTAAGTTTGCAAATATTCTACAAAAGCAGTTAATTTGTGTATAGTTCACCTTGAGGTATGCATTATGTATGTATGTATGTAAGTATGTATGTATGTATGTATGTATGTATGTATGTATGTGTGCATGTATGAGGGCTACCACAAAGCTCCATACATCCCTAATATGCAAATCTGACTATCTTGGTTTAGGCTAGATGAAGAAAATAGCCTTATACTCTCAGTGTTCTGATATGGATTGAATGGTCAGAAATTGCTTTCCATTTCTGACACGGAGTTTTTGCTGTGGTCTCCAGTATAGCCATGAAAAAGAATCTTGACTCTATAAAGCCAAGAAAAACTCCCCATGGTCAACTTATGCACAAGACAAGCTCCATAAAGTTGCACTTGCTGACTAGCTCATGTTTTAGTGTCTCAAGACAAACTGCATCAAATTACGTATAGAAACAAAGCATCCAGAATGCCAAGGAGACCTTATCTCTTATTCCTAAGGTGTTTCCTCTTGCTCCCCAGCCAGCTGCTTTCCACTCCTGGAGATTTACACTTTCTCAGTGGACATAAAGGTGGGCCAAGCACCAGCTCTTTAGTACATTCCTTGAACAGATAATGAAAACAGCTCATGGCCTGCACTCCTTTCTTGTAATGATGGCTAGGAAACCTTTTCATAGTTTACACTGTAATCAGAGCTCGTGAACAGGGATTCATCAAAATTCATTGGATGCATTTTGGGGTATGTGGAGGTGGGAGACAGGTGGGTAGGTGAGCTCAGAGCTCACCTTTGCTTTTCTGGGTTTCACTGAGCCTGTCCCTGGTAGAAGGTGTGTAGAGGGTCATCAGTTATTTCCAGTTGCTATTTTGGTCGGCCACATAAAAAATATCCCTGACAATCCTGAATTGCATGTATAAACCATTTTATGACTGTTGGTCCTCTTGCTGCTCTCTCCTCTCTCAGCCTTTTTTCCCCTTCTGAGCACCCCATATTTCCTCCCCTCTGCTATATCCAACATAAACATTTATCTTCTTGGACCATGTATTCAAAAAAAAAAAAGGTAAAGGGAATAGTAAAAATACAGAGTCAAATGTGAGTGGCAGCCCCATAATTCTTTATGAAGTAGCAGGTAAGATTGATTGTCAAGGGTCAAAAGGCTAGGTCAAACTCCACTCATTCGTCAGCTGAATGTCATTTTTGTTTTCCCTGTCACCAGATAGCTTTAAAAAAAATTGCAACTCCTTCCTCATTATCTGGGACTTGGCTCCTTTTCTGCCATCCAGTATTAATGAAACCGTGCTTCAAGCCTGGCCCTCATCTTCTGAGGTTCTCCTTCATGTACTGCCTTTCTTTCTTGAGCACCACAGAGAAAGCGCCATTTCAAAGGCCATTTTCTCCTGCAGCCACACTGGAAAATTGCCACTACAGTGAGGATGATTTGAGAACGCACGCGAGGTATAAACGTTTTGGATGAGCAAAAATGCAATTAAGTCACAGCAGGTGTAAAGCTCGCTTGCCAGTATAATTGGATAGTGGTAATATCTATGCATCTCATAAAGGAAACACAGAATGAAGTATATAATAATATCTGGAAGCCATTGAAGATAGTGTGTCATAAAGAAAAAAAATCCACTCTGTAATTACAGTGGATCACAACAACACAAAGCAAAACCTAAAACAAAGTATTGGTGTTGTTGGGTATCAACGTGACACTCATGGAAGGTAAATATAGGTCAACACTATCAAATAATTTCACCTCTAAAAGCATCACTTAATTAGCTCATATTTTATTATATTAACCTTGGTTTTGTTTTTAATTTATTGGTCATTTGTTTGTTTGAGATAGGGTCTTTCTATGTAACCCTGGTTGTCCTGGATCTCACTATGTAGACTAGGTTGGCTTTGTACTCACAGAGATCTGATTGCTTCTACCTCCTGAATACTGGAATTAAAGCCAAATACTACTACTCCTGGCTTATAATTCATTATTTTGCAGTGAAAGAGAATTATAATTATGTGCTAATTAGTTTCTTACTTTTTTGATCATAGACCTGCCAAGTGCTCTAAGTTATAAGCAAACAGGAGCAACACATAAAATCTAGAGCTAGAGAGCACCAAGATTTTAAACAAGAATGATCAGTTTTTTATTTTATAGCCCTGTGCTGTTTTCTTGTCTATCCTATTTCTCTAAATATTGTTAGAACAGAGAAATAACCCAAAGCAGATTCATAAGTCTGTATCATTGGTGACATTATATGGATGAATCATGTAATCTTCCTATGTATTTGGGGTTTTTGTTAGACCATCTCTTCTTAGTTGGCAACTATATGATGTGCTGAAGTCTGTAAGGGCCAGTGAACACAATCTACAGTCATTAAAGGAGAGAGTATGTCCTAGACTCCAGAAAATCTGAGCTGCAGTGATTTGTAAAATCAACTTACAAACTCCTTCTATGAAAGAAATAATGATATAAGAAGCAAATCCTTTCATAAAATTAGAGGTGTATTTCAACTTACCAAGAATTGATAATTAGGTTTGAGTGTAACATGACTTGATTTTGTAGCACAGTTTGTCTTTTAAAAAAATACCATACATTTAGCCCAGCATAGTGGTGCATATCTTTAATCCCAGCAGTTGGGAGCAGAGGCAGGTGGATCTCTGTGACTTTGAGGCCAGTATCTTCAACATAGTAAGTTCTAGGGTAGCCAGGGCTACACAGAAAAACACTGTCTCAAGAAAACAAAACAAAACAAAATACCACACATTCAAATACTCAGTAGGCTCACCTTGAGGCCTTTGAGTAAAGGAGATGTGATATAACTACTGAGACTGTGGAATACAAGGGTCAGAAGCTTAGAGGACAATTTCCCACAGAGACTGGTTTCTTGTGCACACTTACCCCAGAAGCCTGAAGCTTTTAAGTTTGTCAGGGACCTACTCTAGGTAAGAGCCAATAGGGAGCTACCTGGAAGAGAGTTGGATTCTGAGGGTGGAAGGGTCACTCTGGGGACAAGCATTATGAAGAGGAATATGGGTAGCTCTCCAGTGAAGAGACGGACATCTATGAACAAAGAGGATGACCCAGTGAACATGAAGAGGATTTTTTAGTGCTGAAAACCTGTGTAAGGCAAAGAAGAGCTGTGTTGAATGTTTTAAAGAATTACACTATGAATACTTTACTAACCACAAATGTCCAGCTGTGGATGAATTATTTACATCAGCCTGTCCAAGACTCAGGGAGCATCTTGGAAGAGTGGTTGGAAAGAATGTAAGAGTGGACAGGTGTCAAATAGAGTTGTGAGATGCTGCCTTCCAGTCGTGGCATGGCTGTTGCACACATCAATGCATAGCAGCTGGGCTTCCCTGCACAAGTCAGTCAAAATTCCAGCATGGATGGGGAAGGAGGCTCAAGGCCCCACCCCTAGTGGAGGAGTTATTGACACTTAGTAGCTATTGAGGGGGAGAGTTACTCTCCTTTTGGTACGTGGGTACTGGTCATGTCTCAAGAGGTTGATGTGATATAACTCAAACACATATAGATGGTGTGAGTAGACTCAAGATTATTAACAACTACAAGAAAGGAGGACATGAAGTTGGGAGATGTGGTGGGGGGCACTAGGGAGGGTTGGGAGGAAGTAGTGATAGATGGATATGACCAAAGTTTAATTGTATAAATGTATAAAGCTTTTAAACAATAATTAAAAATATTTTAAAAGATATACTTTTCAAGTTGTATTTTTTCTGATTTGCAATTTTATTTTATTTCATAATTTCTGATAAGAAGAAATGGCTTTACCTACTGTTGCTCTGAGTTTTATGCCTAGTCTTTATAAGCATCACTGGGACATCTGGGGGATGTGGCCTGAGCCCAAGTTCAAACCTGTATGGTGACCAGCACCACTGCTTGCACTGCTGTTAGTAAATGGGAAAGGAAGTGTCCAGGTAGATGACTAACAAGCCTCATGGGGATTGTTTCAACCATAGGTAATAGTGGAAGAAACCATCTATCACTCTAGGCAACCTGGACTCCATTCTGTGAGGCAAAGGTTATTTGTTCCAATGGACCCTGGAAACCAAGTTTGAAGTGTAAATTCAGATTCCCAACAAGAGCTGTTAAATGCTGGCTGCATACATTCTCATGTAAAAAGATGCCTTTAGTTGCCAGTATGGAAAGTAGACTAGAAGAGCTGCTGTACTTTTGATGAAGACTCTGATCTAGCTGAAAATCAGCTCACTATCTTGGTGCCACGTCAACTTGTCAGTTTATAATCAGCAGAAATATTTTTCTTGAGGCATATGTACCGGCATTAATCCAAGTTTTCCAGATTTTATAGACATATAATCCTGTTTTGTCATGTTTTGTTTTATCTACAAGTAGAACTTATTTTCTGAAAATTATTAACTGCAATTTTTCACAGATATATTAATCAAGGACTCATCTTCTGGCAGTTGGCAACTTTTGAACCTGAAGCTCTCCTATCTCCAGCCTCCAAAACTTCTATTGTAGTGTGGCTGACAATCATTTAAGAACACCAAGATTGTCACTACAGCCTGCAGACCCCCTTCCTTCCACTGTGGCTGCTGTCCTCAGCCAGCTCTCTGATAGGTATCACTGGAAGTTCTGCTTTGCCACAGATCTTACTATACCTGAAACCCAAACGCTGGCCACAGATGTACATGTGCTCTCCACTCCCCTGGGAAATACCAATGCTGCTGGCTTCAAATAAGTGAAGATTATCCAAGGATAGCTTTAACTTATGATGTCTGGAACAGTATTTGGAGGCTGGAAGAAGTCAGGATTTGGGCTTTAAAAGGATAAAGAAGGGAAGTGCTGTCCTGGGAGTCACTGGGCACCTTGTACAGGGCTGAACAGGTAGAGACTGAGTTAACAGAAGGAGCCAAATCAGATGGGGGCTCGCACAAGATGACCTCTTAGACTGCTAGCATAACATGGGCTTGTTGACCACCTGTGGGAGAAAAATGATTTCCTCTGGTCATGGGCATCACAAGACCATCACCATCACAATCACAGGACAGAGCTTCTGTGGTTCTCTAGAGAGTGAATGGCAATGAGAATAAGCTAAACAATAGAGTGGTGGCTATATCTGTGTAAGAGAGCTATTACTCCCAAGTACACAGATGGGACTGGGCTTTGGACTCTCACCTGAGATTCTAGCCATTACTTCCTCCTATCTCCCAGCCGCACATGGTCTTGTGGGGAAGTGCTAATGCATACAGGAAGTAGATGGCTAACTTAAAGTGGGTTTCAACATTGCAGCTTTAGTGATCGTTGTGCGTGCTAGTGTTGTACTTGTCCTCGATGAGTTGCTTTTGGGTCAAATATACTCCTGTAAGCAAGCCCAATAATCTCATTAATTCAGGAAGCTAGACTCAGAATAGTTTCTTTCACTACTAGTTAGTACTGTATGTAGCATGAAGAGACTTTTTAATTCTCCTTAAGAAAAGCAAAACACTAACACTGACACAACATCTTTTTGCACCAAGAACCATAACTTGAAGCATCTGATGTTGACAGCATGAACAGGATACACTGATTCAGTTCCTTTTTCATCATACTGGTAATTAGAGAATGGGCTAAAAGCTTGTCGATTTGCTAACCACAGTCATTGCAGGAAGTGTAGGGTATAGAGTTTATGACCTCTGCCTCAATTATGGGATTGTGCAGCACTGAACCATGTGGCTATATATTTGCTACAGTGTGTGTATATGGTTCGAGCATGTCCTTTAAGAGTTCACATGCTGGTCTTGGTCACCACACTGGCTTCCCAGGTGCTGGGATTATGGACATGTGCAGATATGTGTCATGGTTTTTAAGTCAGTAAGTAGTGAAAAAGGTGCAAACCAATATTTGCCTGCTACATGTGAGTCACTATGTCCCATGTTTATTATTATCATCCTCATTATTCTTTTATTATTATTAGAGGGAGGACTTAAAAGCTCAGAAGGCTGAAATTATTTGCCTGATATCATACAGTTAGAGGCAGAACTGAGCTTTGAACTCAAGACTGTCTATCTGAATACTAAGGTGAGGATCATGACATTACATCTTATGGCCTCTGAGTATAAGTAGTCTAGTTAATTGTTAACACTCTCTCACACAATTTAAAGCATTGATTGCAGCTGAAAGAGATTGCGGATGAAAGATTAAATAATTAAAACAATTAAAAAGAAGAGATATTTTGAAGCTAATCTAGATCTTTAATCATTATTTAAAATGTTCTGGAATCTGAGTGTGAAGGCAAGGCTTCGGGAAAGAGCCCAAGAGACAAAAACAGTGCACAGCCAGTAACACTTGATAGTGCTTTAAATATATTACGTTTGATTCAAAAATGACAGTTATATTGGTAAACCATGACTTTCCCTACCTTTAAGATGCAGAATATAAGCCACATGAAAGGGACACAGTCAGTGGAAACTACAAATCTGACACTCAGCTCTAGGGAGAAAGCACTAAGACAGCCCTGGGAAAGGAGGTAGGAGGCTGCTGGAGCCTCAAGACACACAACAGGCTCCGCCTCTAGGCAAACTTGGTGATTTAGCCTTCACTTGGAACTTATCTGCCTTATCTTTTTTTTTTTTTTTGGCTATTTGAAGAGCCATTCTACAAAGAAAAGTATATTTATTTTGTGTTTATTTTTATGACTTCTATAAGCATCATCTGTTGGATGGACTACTAATCTTGAGAAATGCTTTTTAGGAAAACAGGGATGAGGTGAACACAAGAATGCATTAGCTCATCCCACTTGGAGAGTCACAGCATCCAGTAAACTCCTAAAGGCTTAGAGAAGTCTCTGAGCTAGCAGGCTGACTTATGTTTAAGGTAAGAATTCCATTCTACTTGATAATCAACTCCCTGTCTCTCTTTAACAGTTGCTTCTCAACATTCATAAAACTAGGACTCTCAGGGCTTGTGTTTTTTGGAAAATGATGATGTCAGCAGATGAATTACAACCACAGAGCGAAAATTTCAGAGAAGTAGGTTTCAAAGTATTCTAATTCTGTGACCTGATCAAAATGATAACCTCCCCATCACCAGGACTGTTCAAGGAGAAGATAAGATGAGTATATCTATCTAGAAGCCTGTGCACATGCAACTCTCTCAATAAGTCAATAACTCTCTAAGGCTTACAACCCCTCACCAAGCAACAAGCCAAACAGCCAACAGGAGAAATGACTTCGAGTATAAGCGCTGATGGGCAGGGAAGTTACTGGTGCCTTTTTCCTAGCTCATTCCATAATTTACTTCATTAGCCAACACTGATGTAGAATCAGCATGTGCCCTGGGCAGTGAAGAGAGATTTAAATTTCCTCCTTTCTGGTCTCAGTCCTAAGAAAATTTGCATTGCTGAAAGTGGTTTCATGCCTAACTGTGTGGAGAAAGGACTGGGGAAGGGAACGGTGCTGAGAAGACAACATGAAGGAGTAGACATGGATACACTGGGGCTGAATACAGAACTTCAGCATCGCATATAGTGGGCAAGGCCACTTCTATCACAGTATTTCATATAGTTTCAGGTTTTTTCCCTTTATGGCTATTTTTATTTCTTTCAATGTTTATCTCACATCATTAAAAAACAAATAAAAAACAAGGTCCTAGCTCCTTTATCGGAGGCATCCTACTTTTGAAACATGTTAAGATCCAAATGTGGAAACACTCAGTAGCAATTGGGTTCTACACAGATAGCAGTTCTCAAAGTAAATTGGTAGCACTGCCTGTATTCCTAAGTAGGAATGCCAGTTCATTACTACTGGTTGTATAAACAAACCACACATCGGAAGGCCCATGTGGTTATTTGATCAATAGGTAGTAAAACTATTGCTGCACAATGGTCCAGTTAGAATGGATATATCTAGTGGCTATGGCTCCTTCATTTCTGGAAGTTGTGTTCTGTCCTTTTGTTAATCTCTTCATCATAATGTGATTTAAAGTTCCTAATAGGAAGTATCTGTAGTGAGGAGGTTAGAAGGTAGCATTTATAATCCTTACAGTAACAAAAATCCAACAAATACCTACTAACAACATGTATGCACGCTCTTTAGGCTGAGTACAATGAGCTTGAGAGTTTTGTGGAGATCTTCATAGCTGAACATTGCAGAAAAGTGAAGCTTATAGACTTCTAGTGGATGCAAAAGCCTAGACTTTGAGACACAATGACTGTCTAACCCTAATCCCTGCTTTCCTGGGGTCACACATTTAGAGTAGGGGGAGACAATTTCTAAAACTGCTAAAACCATATCCTTATCATCTTGTTTGAATTTGACTTAGGAAAAATAAAAGCCATTCCTTATTCCTTAAATGGCAGGGAGAAACCCAAACCTGTTAGGATATTAATGTCAAATATATTAAAATCCAAACCAGGAGGTATCTGAAAGCCAGAACTCAGAAAAAAAGTGATGTGTGTTTCTCCGAAGGATATGGTATCTCACTCCCCTTCTTAAGGCAATATCACTATTTTTAAAGAACAAAGATCAAATTAAATGTTCAGCGTTACTTCATGCTGTCACCAAGTATGAGAGTATATTTATGAACAATTCATAATTTGAACAGTTTTCCAGACAGCTGGTCATATGTACGTTAAGGCAATCATAATAACCTGTCAGGAGAAATTTCCTACAGTATATTCATTGGAAAAAACACGTGCGAGCCTGCCAGCCTTTGCAAACCCCACCAGATTCCTTTATCTTTTGTGCAGCTGCTACTGTGCCTGTAAAACCCACAGAAAGCCTAAAGATCACAGGAGTTTATTGTGTCCCTTCTTTATAAATTTACTTCCTACTGTGAAGACTTTGAGCTACAACTCTGTATTTATACCTATGGTTACACTGGCCCAGTCTAGGATGTGTTCAATGAAATCAACCAGATCTAAAGCACATGTACAAAAGCATCTCATGTGTACTATTTATCTCACTCCGAAGTCTGCCTAGCAAAAATATCTCTTGCTTTTTGAAATTGTATACTCTTGATAATCTAGTGAAGGCTTGGGTGGTGGTACAAGGTAGAGACTCCGGTTAGAAGGCAGGTAGATGGTATTTCCAGCACTGTTCACATTATTTAGATGTGTGCATAGGCAAGTCACTTCTATAGGCTCAAGTTTTGTGTCTTCTTTTGAAATAATAGCGCATGTGTCACATTTGAAGAGTGCTTTTGCACTGAGGTTTTAAGAGTTAGGAAGGGACATGAATTTCATGACTTTGGGCTGAGCTATGCAGATGCAATATTGCTTTTCTGTGTTCAGTTGACAAAATCTGTCAGTCTTGGGAATGAGTTACAGCCATGATTTTCTCAGTACCTCAAAGATAGAAATAACACAGTGTCTATTAATACATGGCTGGATAACAGAATGAAGTGCATAATAGCATAATGTTAAATAATAGCCTCAATAAGGACATGTGTCTGATAATATAACATGGATAGAACCTGAAGACACTAGGCTAATAAAGGCATCCAGTTACTGGAGGACTCATTCTGTATAATTCCATTTGTATCAGTTGCCCAGAGTAGTCAGTTACAGAATCAGAGAGTAGAATGGTGGTTGCCAGATGCTGGGTATGGGAAGAGTAGGGAATTCTTGCTTAATGAATAGAGTTCAGTTTGGGATGATGGAAAAGTTCTGCAGAAAGTAGAAATGACAGTTCTTTACTAATACAAATGTACTTAACCCCTGCAATATGTCCTTGAATGTGGTTAAAATGGTAGCAATTATGTATATGTTACCACGATAAAAAGCTCTATAAATTAAAAGTCATGATTTTAAGTAGATTTGCATTCATATGACTTGTCTTCTCTGCTTATTTCTCCATATTTTCTGTTAGCAAATAAACAAAGTATTGAAAGATGCATTTCTCTTGCAAAGTGTCCTTTAGTGCCCTCTGAGGAAATTTTGTGCCAAGAGAGCAGGATTCTAGCAAGATCATGCATGTTTGGAAATTCACTAGTGCCCGGTAACTCATAAGACTCTCCATACCATAGGATCTTGAAGAAATGATGTTGGGTGACCAGTGTGTAATCAGACATAGTCACATAACTCTTGTGGCTTCAGTTGAAAGAATCTGGTGAAGTTCTAAAGCATTTCTATGTTAACTTCTTCTCTCTTGGTTGCATTATTGTATCTACTGTCTTGGTTGTCTTGTTTTCTATCTCCATGATTCTAGCTAATCATCTATTGTGAACATTCAGTGAAGGAACTACACACCCCAATCCACTCCTGCCTTAACACATACAAAGGTTTAGAAATAGTCATAATTACATGCATTACCAACACACAGCTGCAGGTGCTTCATCAGCAATTTTCATACTTAGCTGAATGTTCTACATGAATCCCTGTGCTTGGATGTGTATCCCATTTAGTGAGACAGTCCAGATCACTTTCACTTTATCAGGGCACTAGCATACACTGAATAAGAGCCCTGCATTTTAACTTGATTACCCAAGTAAAGGCACACCTTTAAAAGTAAGGATTTATTTTGATTGTTTCTGATTTGGGGGTTCCTTTGAAACCCAGTGTTAGATGTAAACACTAATGGAAGAGGTTGGAAAAGGAAATTACCCCAATGTTCTAACACATACATTGATGATTGGATTTTCAGTTGTACCTGAGAATTAAGTGGACAAACTGTTGGCACACAGTGGGACTAAGTGCTCATTGTATAGCAAAATTTCACGTCTTTTATTTGTTGTAGGTTGAGTTAAATTCTCTCAAGAAGATGTATTGAAGCATTGACTTCAAAATATGAGGGCTCCAATATATTGCATACCAGTGCCTTTATAAAGAGAATACTTGGACATACTGAGGAACGATGGCTACATGAACATGGAGGTTTAGAATGACACATCTACAAGTGAAAGAATGCTGAAGGTTGCTGGAAAAGTATTTTTTAAAAGCAAGCAAAAGACAAGGAGATTATGGTCCTGTCTATACCTTCATTTTTTACACTAAGCCTCCATGAAACAATGAATTCAGATGTTTTAGGCCACCTAGTTCCCAGTTTATGGTACTTGTTTTCTGGAAACCCCCAGGGAATGAAAATATTATTCAGTTTTATTTTTGTAGTCATTTGAAGTGGGGAGACATGGTTATTTTTTTTTTCTTGTTTTATGGTATGGAAAGTAGAACTCACAAAAACAGTGACTGAAGCAAAGGTAACATACATGTCATGCAACCTCCGGGCTGGGGTCTTTTAAAATGCTGGTTTGGAAATGCTGGTTGCTGGCATCTGATTTAGTCTCAGAATGTATGTAGATGCTTGCTGTATGAATAAAGGAGAGTATTGCAGAGTGACATGAAGACAGACGACTCTGCAGGTGAGAAATTGGGTGACTACAGAAGGGAGACATGGCAGGGAGAGAACAGGGTTGTCAGAACAGTGGTTGGAATTAACCCTGGGTATGTATGCCATGGCAGGCAGTTCGAGAGACTCTTACGAATGGGGGCAACGGGGAGGCTGAGGATCCTTAATCCTAGTAATGTCACACATGTATCCATTACTTGGGGTTTAGAGGTAAAAGATCTTGAGTTTGGGGACAGTCTGGGCTATATATTAAGGTCCTGTCTTGACAAATAAAAGCCAAAAAGACTAAGAATTGGATAAAGGGGCAAGAGGTGACTATTTCAGAGGTGGAGTCTCTAGAATGTATTCATTCCCAGGGTTGAAAGTGTCTGGTGATGAGAGAAGAGAAGGATGGAGTCTCTGCTCTTTAGTTCAAGGGACCTGTGGGCAGTGATGTCTTGACTGGAAAAGTAAATATGCATGATGAAATGCACACAAAAATCTTCTGAACATGGATGTTTGTACATATAGCAACAGACATATTTTAACACTGGGCATCTCCTAAATACTGGCATGAAGTAAGAGCACAGACATAGAACCACTAGATGAATGGGTTTCTTAGTAATAAAAGAATAATCATCAATTGTGAAGGAAAGCCCTCTTATGGTTTGGATGTTTTGCCCATGTTGGAAGAGTAATCCCTGACTCACCAGTCTTGTGCAATGGGGAATAATGGCGGGTATTTGGGTCATGAGGGGCTGCTGCTATGAATGGATTAAAGCTGATTTTAGAGATCCTGAAATTGGGAACTTAGTTCCTTGCCTCTCTCCTCTCTCTCTCTCACCTCTCACCTTCTGCCATAGATGATGCAGCAAGAAGGCTCAGCAGAGTCTGACTTTTTGCTCTTAGGCTTCCTAATGTTCTCAAAATCTATCAGGAAGACATTTGTTTATCACATCAAACAGACAAGACAGGGTATAGGGGAATAATGCAATAGCTGGGACAAGCATACATGCAGACACGCATGTTCATATTTTCTTGTATATTCATGGCTTGACTGTAGTCTATGAGAACCCACTGAGTACCCTTTGCTTACTGTACAGCATTAGAGTGTGGGCTCTTCATGCAGTAAATAGTGGAGAAAGAGCATACTCTAACCTGGACCAGGTAGTTTGTCTTACCACTGTGGAGGTAAGCAAAACCAGGTAAGCAAATTTCCCTCATCCCAGACCATGCACCAAGTGACCACTGTTAAGGCTGATGCCATTGCTCTGTGCCTCCAAGAACTGTATCTTCCAGAACAGCTTATTTATAGTTTCTGGTCATACTCTAGTGGTGACATGCCCTTTGGTTCTTAGCTAGCTAGCTAGATGTTGAAAGAGAATTTTATATATGGCTAGCTCAAATTAAATGCAGGCAGAAAAAAATATGATGGGGAAAAGTTTGAAGTTGAAATTAGGAGGTCACCAAATCCTTGAATATGGCTATTTAAGTCACATTTGTTAGTGGTAGACATACAAAGTTATCATTCCTTATATCCCATATAATTTATGTTCCAACAGTATTTTAAGTATACAAACTTTTTATTGCTTTAGCACTATGATTTTATTGCCACTGAAGACTTGGTGACTCTATAATGAAATAATTTCATTGAGAAAGTAGAGAAATCATTTCATTGAGAAATTTGCTAGGAACTAGTTTCTATTTACTTCTCTGATGATGTTCTTTCCTTTTAAAATAAGTTTTTCATAGATTCCCTCTGCTCTGAGGAGCCCATGTAGGCTTCTATTCTCTAGTTGTCTAGTTTCCAAGTTCTGGACTAATTTCTTAGTCTTTCTATAAGTTCAGGGAAACATTGGCCATGAATTCTGCAGAATGTCCTCAATCTAAGTTTACCTCATCTTTTTGTCTTGATTCAGTAAGGTTAAGGGAAAGGAAGCTGTAGAGACTAAAGCACTTTCACCATGTCATAGCAGGAACTATGAGCTCACTGCTCACGGTATTTACCTTCCTGGCTTGATCAC
This sequence comes from Rhynchomys soricoides, assembly GCA_019843965.1. Classification (NCBI taxonomy): domain Eukaryota; kingdom Metazoa; phylum Chordata; class Mammalia; order Rodentia; family Muridae; genus Rhynchomys; species Rhynchomys soricoides. The sequence continues at coordinate 2,575,610 of JADRCH010000130.1, read as the reverse complement.
TGTCTGGCATTTTCTTTCTCCACTCTGTCCTTTGGGAACAAGTCACTAACTGTAACCTATCCCAGAGGTAGGAGTGATGGAGAAGACTGGAGTCCACCTCCTAAGGGTAGAACAGTGATTTTGAATTTTTTAAGGAAGACTTGGAACTCCTTTTTACCCTCTTGTCACTGATTGGCTTAAGTTGATTCTGGAATTTGTTTCTCAATATTCTGCAAAATATCATATTCCCATACATTCTGCCACTGTTTCCTTATGTTTTCATTCACCAAGATGATTATAGTCTTTTTAAGGTCATATCAATATCAGGTAATTCTAGCAGATCAGAAACTCTGACTTGTATTTGCAGTTTCACTAGAGCTGACTTACTTCTTCCTCTACAAATACAGGCCTGGTGTTAAGTCTTCTCCTACTTTTTTATAGGAGGGATGAATTTGTGAAAAGAGAGACATTATTGCTGAGTGCTGAGTAACTACCTTCACTTTAGGATTGTCTTTTCTTCATAAGAATAGTCCTCCTAAAAAGCACGGAATTATAGATGCCATTGTTTAGCACAATAAAATAAAAGTAAGTTTACATTTACTTCGTTGATATGAATTTAACAAATGTTTGAGAAACTTTATCTTGAAACTTCAGTTACAAAGACATCTACGTACTGCCATATTTAGGACCCCCTTTAGTTACTTAGCATGTTTTATTTCCAGAGAGTTTTAAACTCAGTGGAAAGTGCCTCTTTACTTCCAAAGTAGAGCTAACTAGGTATTTGATTTTCTTAAGTAAAATTGAGTTATTGGGTAGCTGTACTGACTTTGGCTTTAGTGCTTGAATTTACTATAAATAAAATATGACCTTATTTTCTGCAGGTTTTCAGTCTAATAGGAAAAGAAGATGAGAGGATCTCTTGGGCCACAAGGAGAAGACAGGATGAAGCTGACAGGCATGATTCCCCCAGCTTGACTGAATGGTTAGGAAGATAAGGTCAGCCTAGACTTCCCACATGAATGGACCTCATTTTCATAAATTTCTATTGGTTTTTATGGTCCATCTCTCTGTCACTGTAAATAATAGATTTTCCTTAAAAACATCAAGAAAACAACAACAGAAGTATAGAACAGCTTCTTCCTTGTTACTGTAGGGTCTCTAGACTTCCCCTTCTCTATGTAGCCACCACACAGTTAAATAAACCTATAAGTCTAGGTATTTTTCAGCAGCACTTTTTTATAATTTTTCCTAATTTAATCTAACAATATACACACTCACACATATATGCATGCACACACACATATACATACTCCTGGTTCCTTCTCCTCTTCATAACCTTATGGATCTAATGAACCCAGCCCCTGACTTGGTCAAAAATAATCAAATCTTCTGTTTCTTCTCTTTCTCCCAAATTTGATTTTGCTGAAAACATTTCCATTTCCAGGACTTTTTAGTTAAAAAGAGAAAAAAAAATCAATCAAGGACTGGTTGAACTGCTCCTGCTTGTCCCATCCCTACACTACAGTGAATTATCCTCTTGGCAGAGCTAATATTTGAAAATGAACATCTGGGTACGTTACTGATCGAAAGTGGTGGCATATGTAGTAGCTTTCCTGAGCCATGAGAGTGGTTATGTGAAGCCTGCATTTCTGTGATTATCTGCTGCTCCCTATGGCACATACAGCTGCCAACCCACTTTTGAGGCACAATCCCAGGTCCTCGGCATCCTATAATTTCTTGACTGTGGGGACTACTGCCTGGACATGAGGTTATTTATTTCACTGATTGAAGACAGGACAATACCTGGATTTCTTTGTAAAACATGCAAAAAATAAAATAAAATAAAATAAAATAAAATAAAATAAAATAAAACAACAACAAAACCCCCTTTGTCTCTTTCCAGAGACAGCAAACATCTGTAAAACACCAAAGAAGAGTGTCTATTGAGTCAGCTCACCTCAAGCAAGGGTGCAGAAGCAGCCATAGAGAAAGTGTAAATGAATGGCCAAGGCACACTTCCAGGAAAGCTACATGTAAGCACATCAATCTAATTATCGTCTTGTCATGGATCATGAAAGACCCCTTTTTCTTCTGATTTCTTTCAAGTTTCAAAATATAATAAAAGAAAAAAAAATCTTAGCTTGCAGATAGACATATCAGATGCAGGGCTGGGTCTAACCTACTAGTTCTGGTTGGCTAACACTTGATTCAGACAAATACAAAGGATGTTTTGCCCAGGTGACTTTGGGCATTACTGGCTCACAGATAGCGAAGAGGTCATTTTACGTTCTATGGGGTGTACCATGGTAAATTATAAATTTTGATAAAGAATCCAAGAATAATTAAGAAAGAAGTGGTCTAAGAGAATATTAAATATAGCAACCTTGTGAGACTTATAAAAGAAAGTTTGCCACTTAATTTGCTAACTTTAAGTTAGTAGTTGAGACAAAGAGCTAGTGCTTCAAATATGAGATTTAATAGCTTCTATTATTCCATACTTAGGAAATAAGTAAGATAATCAATAAGAAAATAAAGGGCATTCTATCACCCTCTAAGTCTCATAGTAGCTGACAAGGATTAGTGTTACTGCGTAGCCTGGTGGGCCAAGATTCAGGCACAGCCTGCATGTGGAATGAAAGCCCTCATTCAACTTGACCACAGAGGCTGTGTCCCTTCCTTTTCCCTCCACTAAGTAGCAGAAAGAAAGAATGAAGAACAGTGACAGTAATAGCTACCATTTCTTAAATGGATTCCCTCAAAATGACCATAGACCAAAAACTCTACTTTCCTGTGTTCTGCCTATAGGGTTTTGGCAGGTTCTCTAAACTGTACATGCCTCTTTTTGCTAACCTATAAAGTAAGACTGCTTTAAGGATTGTAAATTTATATATGTGGGGAGTTTACAATAGTGCTTTTGTGGGCCCAGGTGTGCAATCCCACTGAGGCTAACCGAGGCTACATACAAAGAGCCTGTCCCAAAGAGGCAAACATGCAGACAAACAAATCCAGGTCTGTTGGGTTGACACAGGCCTGAAATCTAAAATGCATGAGAGACTGAAGTAAGCAGTTCTCAAATTCATGCTACAGTGGCTGACTTAGCAAGACAATAAATTAAACGAGGGGAGTTAAGGTTAGATTAGATCAAAGGTTAGTATGCTTTCCTAGCAGGTATGAAGCTGCTACATACATTGTACATCCTCAATCATATAAGCTACGTACAATTCATTTTTCACTCTCTCAACAACCTCGTGAAGACTTTTGTAGGCAGATATTGCGAATCATGTGTCACATATGTGAACATCAAGCTTTGGAGAAGTGACGAGTCATGGTGTCACCACTGGAATTTAAGGCAAGCTGTTTTGCATAGGAAGAAAGATGAGAGAAGTAAACAAGGGTGACATCAGCTGAGGGACGTGCTCTCCCACACAGTGAGTACTCCTCTCTAAGTGTTTATTGGTTTGGTACCTATGCTGATAAAACCTGTGCCCCCTTGAAAGATACTATTTATATTCACTTCGTCTTGGCATTGAAATTCCTCCTCCTCGAGTGGCGACTAGGGTCACATAATTTTTCCTTTGCTATTTTGTTTCTGTTAGACTTTGTAGTAGCAACAAAAATATAGGCAGCATGACCAGGAAGAGGACTCTCACCCTCTGCTGCTGTATTTATCTCCTATAACGAATACATAATAGCATATTGCAAGTTCCTCCTTTCTCCCAGACAACTAAAGCTTAAGGAGGCTTGCTTCAGGCACAAGGTGACAGGAACTACTGGAAAAAGGTGTGCTAAGCCTCCAAGTCTTGTCCCCAAGTCTAAGATGAAGCCCATTAGGAGGGTCTGAGCTAGAAGAGTCCATGAAGAAAGGAGGATCACTACCAGGACAAGGGAGTCCTTCGTGCATATCCACTTGATTTGTTGATGCCATGATAGTACCTACAAACCAGAAGATCATGTGTATTATCCAGGGGTACCTATCACAGAGCTGAGGAAGTTTCTTCAAAGAACCCAGTGGAATCAAGACCTTCCTCCTGACCCCAGAAACCTGTACCTTCCTTAATAATGAGCTATCCAGGGAAAATCAATATCGCACTGAAATGGGATAGCCTTACCCTCTGGGTAACTGGTATTGGGACTACTGACAGCTTGAGCCTTTGTTCTGTTTCTTTGGGGGAAATTCTTAACCACATCACACCCACTACGATTTCTCTGGAACCTATTTTGTGACACTCTCTTACTAGCCTGAAGTCAAAGAGTATATTCTACCTATCTCCATACTTTCTAATTAAAACAATAACTATAAGGAGAAATCAGAGAAAAACTTTTTTTTTTAAAAAAAAATAAAGCAGTGCATTTCTATCTGTGAAAGGTCAGATATGACTATAGCGACTAGGGGTGCTTCTAGCAGAAACACTTGAGAAAGAGAGGAACTGGGGAGCAGGCAGATGACAGTTCAAACCCCACAGCAACACTGGAATCAGCACTCTGAAAGCTATGGAAAACATGAACAACAACAACAACAACAACAACAACAACAACAAGATCAGCCTTCCCTCAATGCCGGTAAGAGTTCTCCTGGGAAATGCAGGGTGTAACTCTGTATAAAACATTATTTGGATTTCTATGTAAAGTAGATTTAAGGTTAACAGCTGAGACCATCATCAAAGGTGTTTTCATGAACGCCAGGTCTGTCAGAACATCTGAGAGTCACACTGGGTCAGGGCAGTGCTTCACTGTGCAGGGCTGGCCCTGTGTTAGCTTTTCCTGTCCCCCACATAGTATTCTAAGGGAACACAAAGTGACAAAGGAGCCTTTTAAACACTGCCCTATACACCCTTCTGCTTGAGCAACTTAACAACTGTTCTATTTCTCTGCTTGAAAAAAAAAAAAATCTCTGAAAGTCATCAAGCTCTCTCGCCTGGGTACTTCCCAGACTTCTGTCCTTTCCCTGGTGTCAGACACCACCCTGTCAGGCTTTGTGTGATCTCTTCCGAAATGTGAGTTCTCATAAAGGTAACACCAGGCAGATCTGAACTGGCTCCAATTAGTGTTGTGCATTGCCATTCCAGCTCAGGTGAGTGTGGAATGGGCCATGTGATTTTATTTTATCTACTTTCCATTATCTTTGATGGACTTTACAGCAGCAACAAAATCAGCCGCTCTAGCACGTGACTTCATGACATTCACACTCTGCTGCCACGTCTCCCTATGCAGAAGACACATAAAAAAAACACAGCATGTTATTGCAGAGGCTGAAACTGAGGAAGTCTCCAAGAGCTAGTTCATTCTAGAATCCATGGAAAGAAACTCAGCTTTGCAAGGGGGATGTGCCTTGTGGATCACTGTACCTAATGTGCATACAGACTATACATACAAGCAAGCTGTGCATGACTCAGTCTATTTATTTAAAGCTCCAGGGAGACAAGGAGACAGAGCAGGGCAAACCTTGCATTGAGAATAAAGTATTAAAAAAATCTGACATGGGAATTATAGTGCCATCATGCTGGTTAATTATGATTAACTGTATGCTCTCAGTTAAAGTAGAAGTTTAATAAAAAGAAAACAGTTATTATTTACCAGCTAGGCATATAGCGTTGAAGAGGAGTGCCTATTCAGATTGCATAATTCCAAATACTTTGGTGACTGGGTAGAAAATGAACCTTTGCAGGATGTGCAATGACAAGCCACACATCTGAGACACCTGCTGCCTTTCCAGGGCCCTACATGTACCCTATGCATTGAAGACACAAGCATTAACTCATGCCCTGAACACAAGGGCTCTGTAATGTTCATAACCCTTGTTCATAATATTCAATTATGAAAAGTTCATAAATTTTCACCTGCTCTTTAAGTTCCCGGAGAAGCTGGTTCTGAAAGGAAGATTTCACATACCCCCATTTGGATGTTTGTTTCTTTAAAGGATGCTTATCAGGAGATGGACTAGCCCCTAGCTCTGTGACAGACAGGGAACTGAACAGCAAAAGACCCAAAGGTGAAAACATCCTTGAAACTAGCTAGAGTTAAGTAAACCATTTCTAACACAGGCTACTGTTGTTTATTCCAAGGTATAAAGTGTCTTCAGTGGGAAGAGAAGCTGAAAATTCTGGGAATTGAAGCTTCTCTCTCAAGATTCAACTAGGTGCTCTAGCTGGCTGCCGTAGCTTCCCCATTTCATGTCCACTGAGTGCTGTAGGTGTCCAATTCGATGGTGTTATCTATCTGCAGCTGTTTATTCTTTTACTTGAAAGTCTCTTTGGAGACTGTCCCAGCCAGGCATTCCCTCTAGCTTCTTCAAAGGGCTTCCCACTCCGTTTGTCTGTCTATCTACTTACGTAACTCTTGCTATTTATCCACTGACATTGTCTATATTAATAAACTCATACATTCAAAATCAACGGTGTGGCTATCATAGATGATTCTACAGAAAGATGAAGAACAGGTGCTTAAGGATTGGAAATTTTCAGAAAATGACACTGCTGTATTTAAAGATCCAAGAGTCTAGGGACAAAATTCCCTTTATTTCTGCCCCAACGTGATTTGGTATACGTTCTGTCTTATTCCCCCAGCTCCACATATTGTCATTTGCCTCTTAACCCCAACGTGGTTTTCTTTTTTCTTTCTCTTTTCTTTTGATTTTCACAGTGGTCCTCTACCTCCCATCATGCTATTCAGCAGGCACTCCATCATTGGTAAACACCATTTTTTTTTTTCAGCATCACATCTGGATAGTAAAACTAAAGGCAGATTATTCACAAAACACTTAAAAAATCATTACAGAAAAATGCAGAGGGCCAAAGCCAGGGCTGTAATAAGGGTAATTATTGCAGAACCTGATGGATGGAGCAGAAAGCATGGTCTGAGTGTGGTCCTGCTGTGGTTGACTGGGGGCAGTTGGATCCTCCAGCAGCTTCTGTGATGAATCTTGTGCATCTCTTATCCCGTATCCCAAGGTAAAAAGGTTTCTCTGCTCATGTCTCTTTGTTATAATGAGACACTTGGAACGGGACCCTAGTTTAAACATGAAATTAATTTTTTTCACATCTATCCTGTACACTTAGCTAGAAGGTAATTTTATATTGTATTTTTAGTATGTCAGTTTGTTGAATTTTCCATTTAAAGAGTTGTGTTAATAATCATATTTTGGAGTCTTAGATTAGGGATGTTCAACTTGTATTACATCCTTTTGGGATACGGTCATGTTTATCATGACTTTGAACCCCTTATTCTGGTCAGTACGGACTCATATCTGACCGGGTTCATATGGCTATTCTCCAAGTCCAATTAAAGTTCTTTCTTGGATACACTTTAACCATAAAACTGTCATTAAAATCTCCTGCAGATCCTTGCCAAGGGAATTCAGAGGGTGGGTCAAACACAAACTCAGCTGGATTCCAGCCTCTGATAAAGGACTGGTGAATCTGAGTCTTCACAAGAATTCTCCCTCCCAGTAGGGAGAGATGCTTTGATACATCTGAAACCTGCACTTCCAAGGAGAAGGCAGACACCTTTTTCTTCCTGTTATTATTTGATATGTTAGCAATTAGAAAATGTACAGGCTTTTGAACATGAAGGGTTAAGTGCACTTCCACTGGTAAGGGAGAATTCTTCCAGGAAACTCCTTGGAGACACTTATAATTAATTTGATCTCCTCCAGTCATTAGCTCAGAGTCATAGCGACTCGTCCGCACACTGCTCTATTAATTCGCTGGAGATCACTTCCCAGGATTCATTTAGTTAAGCAGCACTGTTGGATTACATTTTAAACCTCTTAAAAATAGTTGTAATTGATGTCTGTTTACAGAAGCTTAGTTTAATGGAGTCCATGCTGGATGGAAGGAGTGCATGGTGCTCACCAGCCTTGGAGGGTGGCTTATATACAGCTCAGCTGCAAAAGTACCAAGTTGAATTAAAAACACTGCTGATGAAATAATAATTATTAGAAACACTCCTTGCTTTAATGTTCATAGTTGCATGTAGACTGTGGAACAATTTTCTTGCAGCATTGGGGAGGACTGCCTGGAAGCTGCCTGCCCCTATAAAATGGTGCATGGAAACCTTGTAAATACATGCACTTTACTTTCAATATGCCAGACACAAGTAACACTCATGTGGATGATATTTGAAGAGAAGCTGTGGATATAAAATGTGAAAATCCTGTTTCTCCTCTAAAGGAAACAGGGCTAGAAAGGCAATTACGCCACCCTAAATTTCTCCTAAGTGTCCTTGCTCCAAAGCTATGGCGGAGCCGTCTGGGCAGTGAGTCACCGGAGGTGGTCAGTGGAGTAAATGCCCTGGCCTCAATCTGGGAGCCCCACTGGCTTGAACTTTTTGGATTTCAAAGGTGATTAGAATGAGTTTTCATAATTTATAGTAAGCTTGTGGTTGGGTGGGGAAAAAAGGCTTCTTTCTTCCTTCCTTCCTTCCTTCCTTCCTTCCTTCCCTCCCTCCTTCCTTTCTTCCTTCCTTCTTCCCTTCCTTTCTATCTTTCTTTCCCTCCTTCACCACTTTGTAAACATCAATCAGAAGTGCCTGAGGTATGCGTTTGACCTTTCTGTTTATTTCAGCAGGCCTGCTTTTCTCTGCCTGGACAAACTTTACCTTTCCTTCAAAGTTCAGCCTTTGGCCTAACGGCCTCTTCCAATAATCCTTCTCTGACAATAAGAGCAAATACTTTTATGTTGCAGAGACATTTAGGGTTTTTCTAATCAATTTAGGATAACTTCTTGGATTCATTCCTTGGAACAATTCTTTGTGATATTTAGGGAGTACTTGTTAGTTACCAGTATATTCACAAACATAACGCAGCTGCTCCTTTGTGTCCAAAGGTCCCATAGTGCAGATTTAAATGTATTTTAAAGATGTTTTAAAACATTTACACCTGAAAATGTATAGACATCTTTCTTATCACAGCTCCCTAAGCAAACGTACAACATTTATATTGTATTGAGCATTATAATGAATCAAGGTTTGATCTTAGGAATTTAGAAATACATGGTCTTTTATGTGGAAATACTGTGCTGATTTATTTAAGGGTTGAACATCTGCAGATTTTCATATTCTCAAGGGGTTTCAGGACCCATTCCCTTATGAATACCAAGAAATTATTTTTTTTACTACACTGGTATACACATATATGGCCACTCTAGTCTCTGTTATTGTGATTAAAACATAAAACATGACTAGAAACAATTTGAGGCTTATTTGGTTCACACTTTCAGGTCATAGACTCTCACTGAGGGAAGTCATGGCAGGAACTCAAACAGGAATCTTGAAGCAGAAACCCTGGAGGTTTCTTAACCCAGCACCCAGAGAGGATTATGTTGTACAGTGTTAGTTTGGGTGAAGATCTTACTTCAATATTCACAATATTGTCTCTCCTGATTGTTTATAGCTTTCACTTCACCACAAATATGAAAAACCCTAAGTCTAACTACAGTAAGTTGGGAATCATCTGTAAGAGGTTACACAAGTCAAGGGAATCTGTAAAATTTACCAGAATCTTTTCAGTTTTCTTTATTAAATAATCTGTATTCAGGTGATAGCCAGGTTAGACAATGCAATGCCATGTACCTTGAATAAGCAAATACACAGTCTTCTGATCTTTAAAAGACTACTTAAGCTCAAAATTAAAGGGTCAGTTTAAGCAATACATAAATAATAAGATGCTTAAAAGAGAACACTATACTATACAGGATATGGATAAAGCATTAAAACAAGACATACTGTGTGTGGTTTGGTACAATATTGAGTATTATTAATAGTTAACTGAGTTTTAAGATCATGGGAAATTCAAAACACATTTGTTTATTTTAATAATACTGAAAAGAAAAAAGGAAGAAACCATCTTTCCTTGATTTCCTGACAAATCGGGTACAATTTTAGCTTTCTTTCTCATGCTTTTCTGTATTTTTAAATTTTAAAATGGGCTGCCTCTTTGCAATAATAAAAGGAACATAAAAGACATCTCCTAAAGATGTGTGCTGATTTTCTGGGGATAGCATGTGGTTTCACAACACGAGCAAAACAAATTGCCACAATCATCTTTAAGGTGATCTCACACTGGATGAGCTGAACGCTCTACCTTAGGAAACCCGAGATACTTGTCTCTCTTCAGTCAAATCAAAGTGAAGAGAAATGGGGATTTTTTTTTTTTTTTTTTTTTTTTTTGAGCAACAGCACTCTTGTTGACAGACAGAAGAGAAAGGGAGTTGGGTACCATTCACAGGCAACGTACAGGGTAATTATGTTAAGTATACGTTATAGGTTCCAGTGCATTTTACATTTAAAAAAGTCTAATACCATGATTCATGTAGGCTTGAAAAAAAAAAAAACCCATAAAACAACTGCAACTGACTATAAATAAAGTGCGTGCCATGAGAGTCTAAAGTAGTTTACTGTTTGCATGAAAATTCTGTGTATTTCTTGGCTGATCAAAGTTGTCCTTGTGTGGTATTGGCCAGTGTATTATTGTGATTTCTTAAGTATTAAAAAATGAAAAACAAGTTTCTTTGTTCTTTATAAAAAGGAGTGCAATTCTGCTGCTCATTTGCACACGGCAGCTGTTGGGTAATGGGTCTGCTTGGAACGAGAGCTGAACAGCGGTCAGATGTGGATTCCACCCGTGAACTTCCATTGAATGGAGGCCCACAGGCAAAAAGAGGAAGCAAATAAATCCAACTCCAAAGCCTCTGACGGGACATGAGCTCATTGGGAGCATCATCAGCTGTGACCACAGACACGGGATATGAACATCAGTAGTTTGGGGTCACTCATTCTTGTCCAGGAAGGTCATCCTTCCCCCAAATGTGGTCGTTGACAGTTGGATCTCTTTCTGAAGCCTCAAATAAAGTCTGTTCCCTTCCACAATGCAGGGGCATATATCATTTTATCAGCTTAGTTTTTCAACACATGAATCTCAGGTTGGCCAATGAACTAGCTGTGGGCAAAAGATTTTGACTATTGTAGATCTGGTCAGACTGGCATACTCTACAGACTCTTCTTATTCTGGACCTGTTCCTAGCTTTTGCTCCAACCCCAGCAGTGCTTTCTACAGAAGCCAATTCAAAAAGTACAGCACAACCCTACAGCCTGGAGCCCCAGGAGACCCAGCATCTCAACAAGAAAAAAAATACTGAGTGTATTTTAGATTTGTAGGCTCATTCCCTTCACAACTTCTCTGACTTCTTAAAGACATAAGTACTAGTAAATTTTTTGGTTAAGTCAATCTACACAAACATGACAAAAGTGAAAACTATTTTATTTAAATAACATAAAAAGAGACAAATCACAGAACTATAGAAATGAAGGGAGTCTTAGGTATTGTCAGTTCCATTATGCCATTTTTCATTGAAAAATAGTGTGGTATATATGTGTGCATGTGTGTGTTCATGTGTGCATATGTATGTATGTGTGTGTGGTGTGTATTGTGTATAAGATATATCTTGTGTGTGACGTGCATACATGTATCGTGGTGTACTGTGTGCATCGTAATGTATACATTACATAATGTATAGGATGTGGTATACATTAGTGTGATATATCTGTGGTGTGTTTGATACATGTGCATACAGCCTGTGGTATGTGTGCAAGATATGTGCATGTAGTATATGCTGAATGTGCTATTAGTATAGTATATAGTGTACATATGGGGATGTGTGTGCACAAGTGTGTGGAATGCAGTTTACGTAGTGTGGTATACGATGAATGTAGTGCATGGGACACATGTACAGTGTGTCTGCTGGAGGCGGTGGATGTGCTCTTAGGCTGTGGCAGCCCTGGGCTTCTTGGTACTGTGTATCTTACAACAAAGCTGGGAACTGTGTCAGAGACTGGGCTGAAATGAGCTGTACTCAAGTTTTCTATAGGCGTGGAAGAGGCTGTAAAAGGGGAATAAAGAAAACTAATAGGGAGAGATGTATACACATGAAAAACACAGGCAGAGACTCTGATAGCAGCATGGGGGATATGGAGGTGGGAAGGGGATAGGAGAATAGAATGAGCAAAAGGCCTCATTTCCAGATTCCAGGACAAGTGTAGCATGCTGCACAGACTCCTCCAGTATCCACAAGGCTGCTCTGAGACCTAGAAAACTCAATAGCACACAGGCCAAAGCACCTGCTTCTCTAGACACCTTACCATCCTGTGACTCCAGAAGAGGAAAGCTGCTCTTGGGAAGTTTTCAAGGAGGAAGTGGCTTCAAGTGCTCAGACTGGATGAGCCACTTTCTATAGCAATTAGCAACTGACTTCCTGTCTGGCCTCTGTTCTCCTCGCTTGTCTTTTGACTTCTTATCCCTCTTCCACTATCTTGCTTTCCCTTCCCCCACCATGGAGCCAAAGGGGCTATCCTCTCTCTCTCTCTCTCTCTCTCTCTCTCTCTCTCTCTCTCTCTCTCTCTCATAGAAGCTGTGATTAATGTCTGCTTGAGAACGGTCTCCTCTTAAGGACATACACTTCTCTACACAGGCTGAAAACCATATTTAGAATTTCTTTGAACATCTATTAGTTTAACTGCTGTCCGCTGTTTATTATTGTTGCTGTTTTCTGTCCATACTGAAACAAGAAGATAAAAACCCATCACTGTTGGCATTCAAGACCATTTTATTTTGAAGGTAGTGCTGGCTTTTGTCAATCTAGAGTCTTCAGAGGTCTTTGTTTAATGTGGCTTCAGGATAACCATCTTCCTACTTTTGATAGTGTGATTACCAAGTAATGCTATCAAATAACAATCACGATTAAACAAGTTACATGAGCCCTCAGCCCCTAAAGCAATTTCTTTGAAGAATGAGTTTGTCCTTCAAATAGCGTAATAAGAAAAAAATTAAGTATAAGTCCCCAGAACAGTGTGTAATAGAGGGAGAATCATAATCTGTTTGTCCATCCCTTAGAATTACAAAGGGCCTGCAGTTCAAATCCATTCTTTTCAGTGCCACTAGCCTGGCTTCCTCTCTTTATCTCATTGAACATGCCAGGTGGATTTTCTCTGCCACTGTGGATTACCTCTGCCGCTGTGATTTTTCTGTTCACCTGGCCCACTTTCAACATCAGAAATTCAGCTGTTCCTTGACTTATTTGTTTGTTTATTTATTGTTTACAAATGAGAGTAAAGACACACAGTAAACCACAAATAGTTTGCAACTATTGCTATTTTGGAGATTGTTTTTAAAAGGCCTCTATAAAATTAAACAATCAGGACCAAGATGGGCTGATTCACTCACATACAAAGTCTAGGTATAAGATTCATAAAATGTAAAACTTAGAGTTTATGCCCAGTATTGATAAGGCTAAGTCAAGCAATATCAAAGCATGTAAAATACTGGATATACACCAGGGCTCTGAGACAAAGAGAATGTTAAGATTCCAGTTTTTCACGTTTATGTTTTTTTTTTTTTTTTTAAACAACATATCTCAGAATGCAGGATGGTGTTGTTACTTCTGAGTATGAAGGCTGGGGCAGGACAAGCTTATGGAAAAGTAGAAGTGTTTAACTTCTGTCTCTCCTGTGTTACACTCCTATATGTAGTGCTAGCATCTCAGCGCTCAGTCTTCTGCCCCAGAGCATTGGAGGAAAGAAATCTCTGATGTCCTGGAGAGCCTCAGTTTACACTGAAGTCCTTCCCCTTGTTGACTGTAGACTCACTGTGAAGTGGGAGGGACATAGGGGCTACTTAATTATTTCTGTCCTCAATGATAAGTATAAGTACTATTAAACACTGGTATTTTATTTTAAGAAGTTTTGTTGCCTTTACATAAAAGTTTCAGTTTTCTGAAAGCTTTGATATATATGACAGTATTATCTCTGGAAGAGAATTAAAATGTGAGTGTGGATGGAGGTTCACGTATGCACATGTCTGTACGAGAGTGGACATTTATTAATGTGGATTTTCTTAGTGGAATCTGTGATGCTTTAGTAAATGCATAAGTACGATCTTTTTATTCTAAGGCTTTAGGATACAGGGAAGAGAGTTATCTAGAGGCCATTCTTTAGCCTTTTTAATTTCGCATTTACTTGCAAAATACTCAGCATTTCTCTGAGCTGGGAAAGGACATGGAAAATGAGGCCATGGCTCCATAGGCATCCAGCTCAGGTTAGGGAAGGGAATAGCAACAGGGAGATGCTATGTAGGCAGTTTCAGAGAGGGTGATTATGGGTTTTATTACTAGATAATACATAATGATTTTCAGAAAAAGCAAAATCAATAGGGATAGGAATTTAAATTTTCCCTGTATTGGGAAAACATTTTTCTTTTTAAAGAACTGGAAATTTTAATCTGAGGCATGTTACATTATTTGAAATTGGGACCAGGTCTTACAACGGCTGAATTACATTGCTTTTTTTGTTTTTCTTTTGCTTGTTTGTTTACTTTTTCCATGATTTACATTAATTATAACTTCAGGTACATGTATTTTTTCAAAGTATTAAGGAGTATATAAATGACAACTCTTCAAAGCAAGAGTCATGTAGTCTTCTATTGTGTCCCCATGTTTCTTCATTGTCAAGGCTGTTACCCAAAATACAGAAGTATATGAAACCTGTGAGGTTAGCTTGAAGTTATGGAAATGAATAGATGTGGACCATCTTTACCTGAGGGGCTGATGCAGCCCATCCTGAGTGAGCCAGCAAGCTCTGGGCTGCACACAAGCTGAGCGGCCAGAGCACTACAGCCATACAAACAACTCAAATGTCTTAGTCTACTGTTTTGAAGATAAACGGTCTAACATGGGTTTTATTGAGCTAAGATCAAGGCTTCACCAGGGTCGTGTTTCCTCTAGGACACTCTAAGGTAATATTTCTTTCAGCTTCTAGAGGGGACCCATGGTTCTGCTCTTGCTGGTGGCTCTGCCCCCATCTTCAAAGCCAGAGACTCCTTGCTTTAGCTTCTATCATCCTTCCTCTTGCTTTTGGTTTCTTTTCTGCTGCCTCTTTGGTTCTTTAGAACCCTGTGGATACATTGGGTTCACCCAATATTCCTGAATACTCCCTCTTCAGACCAGTAGCTGCTGACACAGGTCTTAATTCCAGATGCAATTTTTATACAGCATAATATATATTCACAAATTCTGTACATTAGGATGTGAATTTTTTTTAAGTTAAGTTTAGTTCCTTACTCTTATCAGAGGAAGGAAGAGTGAGATAGATAGATACATGATAGGTAAGTAAGGAGATAGATAGATAGATAGATAGATAGATAGATAGATAGATAGATATAGATACATGATAAGTAGGTAGGTAAGTAGGTAGGTATATAGATAGCTACATACAAGATAGGTAGGTAGGTGGATAGATACAAATACATGGTAGGTAGATAGATAGATACAAATACATGATAGGTATTTTATCTTTCAGACTCTTCTCCTTCACTCCAATGTTTAATAACTTCCTTTCTGTTTCCTCCCCTTAGCCTCATGCCACCTGCTTTGGGAGTTTTGATGCTAAGGCCTTCTTTAGCTTACTGCCCTTTGAACATGTGGTTCTTTTGCTCCTTCAGATTCCATTCTTCTTGTGCTGGGCACAGTCATATGCTACATAATAATGGATTCCTTCTGGGAAACATATCCTTAGGTAATTTACTGCAAACATCATAGAGTATATATCCACAAATTAATATGGCTACAATAAGATATCTATGATACCACTAGGCAACACAGTCTTGTAGGGCCACCATAGTATACACATCTAATTTTTATTGAAATGTCATTATACATGGCATGACCATGCTTACTAAGGTTTGACTGTGTGCAAGGCAATGCACTGTATTAAATACAGATATTAAATACACTGTATTAAATACAAACAACAGGTGAGACTGATGACAGGTAAGAAAAAGCAATATGATAGTGTTCTGAAAAGAACAAAGTGCCAATCATCTCACTATGGAAGGAGAAGCATCAAAGAGGAAGCCAAGGAACCTTAGCAATGATCAGCAGAAGTCACTCTTGTACTTTTGCCTGCTTGAAGTGATTCCATTGTTAAATGCACAGTAAGAACTTCTGTATTCCTATGTGGTTTTAAAAGTAAGCTTTTAACCAAAGAGTGACATGACCATGTCTTTATGTACAAAGCTTAAGTATATGTCCAGTATATTGTCACAAAGTGACACATATGTATGCAACTACCCTCTAGATCAAATAATAGTTCACTGTCAGCACCCCAGAAAAACCTTTCTATTGCTGTCTGCTTTGTTTGGAGACCAGATCTCTCACCAAATCCAGAACTCATTGATACTAGTTTAGCTAACTGGCTGGACTACCCTGAGGCCTCACCATTCACTGCCTTCAAAATGAGGTTCTAATAGATAGTACCACTATATGAGTCTTTTTACGTGGGTTCTGGATATCTGAAGCCAGGTCCTCGTGGTTTTGAAATAGGCTTTTACCTTTTGAGCCATCTCCCCAGCCCACAGAAGCCTCTTTGGTGTCCCTTCCAAATAACCCCTTTCTTTTCTCCCTGGTGATTTTGAATTTTGTAGGCGTTTGAACCAATGTATTGTTTAGCAAATGTGTATTAAGACCTGTGGAGTCTGGAAAGGTAGAAAGATACAGTTGTCTCCTGCAGCTTCTCTCAGTTGAAGTCTGTTGAGGGAGGAACCTTACAACTGAAAGATAACCTCACAACTGAGGCACTCTCAGATCTCCTACACTGTCCTTAGCTCTATATAAAGGAACCAATTCCTCTTCTTACCTGGGACTATCACTCCTGAAGTAATTTATCAGCTAACAGTGAACTTATTTGGCTGTTAGTTGATCTGAACCAGGTATTTAGCCGATTTAATTTTCAAATAATGAGTTCAAACTTTTATACTCCCCAATATAGTTTACATTCTGCTCCATTTCTCCAAATATGAAGACCAGAGTAATTTATTATTAATTCTTCAAGCAGTTATTGACCATTAATGTGTTAGGTTTGTCACTCAATCTTCTTTCCCTGGCACACTCCCATCTACTCACTGAAGGTATGTTTTATAATTTAGCTTGTTCTGTGCTTGGGTCTTTTATTACTTTAATCATTAATCATCATGGTTTTTTTTCTTTTGATTCCCAGTGTACGAGACCCAGTTAATTTTACAACAGTGAAGATACTGTTTGTATTTCGATTTAAAGCAACCTACATTCATTTCTAAAAGTTTGAATTATTTCTTTACAATGAAGGTTTATTTTTAGATGTGTTTCTAACTAATTGTTTGTGCACTCAGTTATATACAATATGATAAATATTGTATATATTCATACTCTCAAAATTCTTCAGACATTTTATAAATATATCTCACTTAGATTTTGTGTAGATTGATCTGTTTACTTGTTTGGGTGTGAAATAATAGATGACTTAGAATTTTAAGAAGATAGGGCAGTTACAAAAAGTTATAAATATAATTACAAGAAGTTTTATATTGTATATCTAAAGAGAGTTTTAAAAAGAGTTATAAGAGTGGGAGCAATTTTTGTTATGACCTTTTGTCTTAGCCTTGGCTCTGAAATGGTTCTACTTTCTTCATGAAGCCTTCTTGGATTCATGAAGTATTCCATTTTTGTCTTATGTGTGTGAGGTGGCTCAAACAAATAAGCAGGTCTGATGAGATTCTCTGTAAAAGTTGGTAGCAAGAGACCATAGACAGTAGGCACAGAGGCTGAAGATACAGTAAGGGGCCAGAACTCACACAAAGGATGGGAAAAATGGCCATTGAAGCTGACATTGTAGGAGATCTTGTGAATATGTAGAGTCTGATGGCTTGATAAGGGAGAGAAAGAGTGGCTGTTAGAGAGAAGCAGCCACTCTTCTCTAGCTTCTGTACTAGCTAAAGAGTATCAGACCATTGGAGACACATGGAGTCTTGATGCTTTTCAAGGTTAATTCCCCAAAACTCTATTGTCTGCAGCACCTGTCTATAATTTGTAGGAGGTCCTCATTAAGAGCTTTAATGGATTTTCTTTTGTGGGAGTGGGTCTCTTCTCACTCAGAGTATGATTAACATATAAAAGGTAGGGGCCTTTCAGTTGATTCAGATATACACTTTGATTTCCTATGTGGCAACCTTTGTGACTGTGAAAGTTACCCACTTTGTTGACACACTGGTGTCTTGATAGATGCTAGGCTCTCAAAAATGTTCAAGCTAAATTAAGAGTGAGGCAAATTTCAGTGCTATTTACCTTCAAATTATTTAGTCTTCCATATTTTCAGCAAATGTTTATATAACCATGTTTTATGCATAGATCTAGGCTGGGATTCCCCAGATAGAGTAAGCCAGTGGCTTCCCAGGAGATGCCCAGTACCTGGAGAGGGAAAGATAGGGATGCTAGATAGAGTAAGAAAATCAAAGCATAGAGGAGTATAACCAATGATGGCGATGCAGACCATCGAGTGTATCCCTTGTTCTGAGTTCTGACCGAACCCACAGCATATTGTGATGTTTAAATGGACACGGAACTATTCCTTACAGTCTACGTTCAGGTGTTTACATTCTAGAGTGGGTAAAGTTTAATAACTAAACAGAGACAAACTCAGCTATAAAGAGTCAAATTGGGGGTATTGAGTAAACTTGCACGGGAAAATGATGGTGTGGTTGTGGCAATGAAGTAGGAGGCCATTAAATAACCTCACCATGTGTTTAAGAAAGTAAAGAAAGAAGAGATTCTTTGTGGTGTCCACATTCCTTCCTTACCTCCTGTGCCTTCTTTACCCATCCTTCAATTTGCATAACACTGGAGTCCCTGCCTCTTAATACATATTACTGTTTTCCATTTATGTGCAATAGTGGTCCAGGCTGTTGTTCTGGGGTTGGTAGTGATTCTGTGACTTCACTCCCTCATTAGAAGCTGTGTGTTTATTTATTAAAGTTGTTAACTTCCCAGAGGCAACATACAGAAAGTATAGAAATCCCAAAATTAAATAAAGGTTATTATTGCTGTTATTTCATAAAGCTTGTCGCTCACAAGCCTCTGTGTACAAGCACAGGATAGAGGCTCTGTTAACCAGGTGCTATCCAGAACCTTAATTAGCAAACTTGTGCTTGCTTCCTGCTGTCAGTGGGTCATGTGTCAAGGCTCCAGCATGATACAAGAGGCAAAGATCCACCCATCATCTTCTAGAAAAATCCTTAGTTTCCAAACTGTCCATTTAAGCAGCTCCACTGAGTCATTGTGCTCAATTCAAATATTCTAAGAAGGCCATCCTGGGGACTAAGTGGACATTTCTGTATCTATTTGAGTTCATTCCTGTATAACAGATGAGGAAGCAGACATGTGATATCACTTCAAGCACAAAATAGTCATAGAACGCCTGCTATAACTTGATGACATGGAGGCTGGGAAGCTATCAAGAACTGCATCATTGTCCTGATGGAGCTTACATTCTACAGGAGAAGCAAAAGATGAGTAAATTGTTGGGGAAATGATGTTCTGTTGCATGGTGTTTAGAGTTACAGGTGAATCTAAGGCAGAGAGTAAGCACACGGTGCCCACTGGAATGGGAGCTTGGGATTGCAGAATTCTGTATGTTGCTTCAAGTTCTTGCTGATAAGATGCTGTGAGTAGACTCCTGAGAGATAGCTAAATGGAACTGAGGGAAAAGTACTCTAACAGAAGGAACAGCAATCAAGAGCTCTGAGTACATGTGAACAGAAGCAAATGTGGTATATTTCCCCAAACAGTTGTAACAAGAAGCTTATTAATGGCCTGATGTAAGGATCGTAGCCACAAAAGAGAAAGATGCAAGTTATTGCATCTTTGGGTTAATGATTCTTACATTATAGTCTTAGCAACACGTTCAGCTCAAGGTCTCAGCTGAATTTTTTCTCAGAGTCTCCAGTATTTACACTAGTGCTAGTGTCAAATCTACCACCCATGCCTCAGCCCAGACTTCACAGAAAGGTTTCTTTCCTCATATTTTTGCCTAAGCTAGTGCCAACATGCTTCTCTGAGACTGCTTCTGCACTATGGAACAGAGAGTAAGTTTGAGGTTGGAGAGACCAAAATATAGGTACTTAATAATGCCACTTATTAGCGTATTTCTCAGCCATGTCATTTGCTTCTTCCAAACCTCAGATCTTAGTTTATAAGAAAATGCTACTTACATTGTTTTGTAAATACCCAGCTTCCGGACCCTGACAATTAAGACGCAAGAGTGTCCTCTCTCCCCTTCTCCTTCTTCCTCCCCCAGCCTCTAACTGCCACGATCTTCCAGCTAGGTCTGAGGTCAGAGCTCTGAGAAGTTATTGGGGTAGTATTCAGTAATGCCTATTCCTAAGTGCCTCAAAGATTAGGAAGTTCCATAGCTTCTCAGAACTCATTCTCTATCTCTCTGTGCATCTCTGTCTCTCCTTCTCTGCTAGTCTCTGCCTGTCTCTGCCTGTCTCTGTATGTCTCTGTCTCTCCCTCTCTGGATCTATCTGTGTCTGTCTGTGTCTGTCTCTCTGGATCTGTCTGTATGTGTGTGTGTACCCATGTTTGGTCTAGGTAGTAGGTAAATGGAAGTAGGTTGGTGCATTTGCTGAGAAATAAGACCCGTAAAAGTTAGTGAGCAGTGTTTGCCTGTTAACTTCTTTAGTGTCAGATGCTTATCTCTCGGCTGAGAAAGGAGGACAGTGAGAGAAATGACAATCATAGGCCTTATCAGGAAGGTTATAAGGCTGACCATCACCTCAGAGAGGCCATAAGTTAGAGAGGAATATCAAGGCACCAAGTACATGGTGAACACTGCAGACTCTGGCTACAATCTCACTTCAATGGAGTGATGAGAATGGTAAACGAAGAAAAAGAGAAAACTAAAAAGGAAAAGGTCTCATCCCACACCCTCCTGTGCTGGTGGTCAGTCTGGTAGACTCTAGTTTCCAGTGTGTCCCAACATAATATGTGCCAGAGGAATGTGGTTTCTTTGTGTGTGATGTCTCCGGACCCTTAAGTTGAATCTGTGTTTGAGGAAAGAAGTTTTGACTGGGAGATCCGCAGGAATGAGGATTCATCTTTTTATTTAGTTTTGGTTCACAGTACACACTTTTGCTATCTTATTCTGACAGGATGGCATTTGAATTGGTTTTGGTGAGAAGAAGGCAAAAAGAAAACACTAACAACAAAGCATTTGGAGCTACCCATGAAGTGCAAGTGAGCCAGGAGCTCTTCCTGCGTGCTTCATCGAGGGGACTGAGCTCTTCTAATCTTACACTGTGTGATTTTGCCCATTCTCTTTGCCTGAAAGTCATTTCAGAGAACACTGCTCCCATGATATAACCTGGGTTTGAAGGAGAAATGTCTCCCATGATGCCATCAAATGGAAATAAAAATAATAATCTTTGAAACTCTTTGTAAACATAAAGTAATATTGATGAAACTGATGACAAAAAAGAAAAAAATGGGCATCTCCTCTGAAAAGAGGAAACACAAGAGAAAATGAAGCACCAAGCTAAGAGTCTGTCTCCAGTGCAGAATGATTGAGACACTCCAGACAAAGCAGACCTGCTTCTCTTTAAAAATTTACCAAACCATGGTTGGCGAACATAAACAATTGGTGCTAGAGTGTGAGGTGTGGATCCTTAATTAGAAACTGCAGAAATTTGAAGAGCTTTCTTTGTTCTGGATTTAACATCTTTTTCCAGGAGCAAGCTTCAACAACATGTTATTATTGCTATGCCAAATGGTTACACAAAGACAAAAATCTGAGTGTATTTGCAGTTATTCAATGGAATAAAGCCCTGCTAGGCTCCATAATTTTTATTTGAAAGAAAATGGTATTCTTCTGGTAGGTCTTATCTGCACAACAGGGACACACACACACACACACACACACACACACACACTCCACTTGACATAGCAAGGGGTCAGGGTAAGAGAGAAAAAGAAGGACATAGAGATAATCCTCCCCAGATCAGCTCAACTCAACTTCCTCTGGAGAATGCTTGATGCCATTTATGATGTCATGACAAGCAATGACTAATGTGACTGTGCTGGAGCAGAGCAACAAAGACATGACCTGGACTTAAGGTGAGCTCCATCTGTGGGCAGAGTTATTCTCTTCTCCTTTATCCCCATGGCCAGAATCTCCTAGCAGAATTATTGTTTGTCAAATAGAACGTTCCTATCATCAAGCAATGAGCTGAAGAGAGGCTCATGAATAAGGAGATCTCAAGGGGCCACCGTGGGCTAGATGGAGTGCAGATATAAACGGCAGCTGGTTCTCCTCATACCTGTGTACCAATGAGCCACATCTTTAGATAAGGCCTTCTCAGCAGGATACCAGATCTTATCAAATGTTGTTACATACTATTTAGTATCTCGGGTGACACAAAAGAAATGACATCAACCAGCAAGGGTAACAAAACAACATGAAGAAAATCAGAGGCTATGCAGGAAAAGGGCTCAGAGGGTCGTGCAGGGATTATTGCTGGATGCTATTCCAAAAAGCTGAGTTCAAACAGTGTGTGTGTGTGTGTGGGGGGTCAGGGTTTTCTGAAGAGGAGATGTGAACATACGGGGAAGAAGTAGAAAGTAAAATTGTACCCTGGCTGCTGAGATGGGAATGATATTTGTTTTCCTGGTGCTGGCGAGGCGCCACACTCTGTATCCTGCTTTTGTCTTTCAGAGTCCTGAGAGCCCATGCTTTAATGCCTGCAGGTTGACCATGCATTGTTATTATACAGTCTTCATGTTCACATCATGTGTCATCTGACCAAAGGAGAGTCTACAAAGTGAAAGGGCTCATGCAAAATTTATGCTTATATGGCTGTTTCAGTCAGTGGAAAAATCAATACTGCAGGCTTGATGCGCAGAAATGACTGAGTACTCTCTGACTGACGCTAAAAGCACCCGGAGATTGAGAGTTGCATTTGCTGTTCAAGGGATCGAGTGTATTAGGGCTCTTGTAATAGTCTGCTCACCTTATATTAGCCTTTCCTTGGGATTATTTTTTGATAACAATTATGATTGTGGGGTTTAAGGCAATTACACTATTACAAAGAAAAAGCTGCTCTTTATGTCCTGTAAAGCTGTCATATATTTCACACTGCAACCGCCTTCCAATTATTTTGCTACAATGCACTTTGGAAGCAAAATGTCCTAACTGATATATATTAGTCCTTTATGTTTTATAAATAAAAATCAAAGCTATAATGTAATCCTTCAAACGGAGCTTCTCAGTTTCCCCAGATGTGAGTTTAGAAAGAGCTGAGCTGTAATGGGCTCCATACACTTTGAAAGAGACACACTGTAACGTTTGTGGGGGCTGTGAGAAGAATGCCATTCAGGACGCTGCTTCAGATGGGAGAGAGAGCAGGTGTCTAGGAGCTAATAGCTCTGTTAAGTGGAGGGGTAGGGGGGCTTTGATGAAGTAAAAAATAATCCTTGAAATTAATTCATTCAGAAAAGACTTCAACACGTTGTGACAGCACATAAGATAGTCAGCAACAACAACACACACAAAAATCTCGTCTTCGATTTTAAGCCCTGTTGCAAGGAAGGTTTTACAGCTGTGCTGGATGGGCCCCAGATACCAAAGGAAGGAATGTGTGTGTGTGTGTGTGGGGACACAGAGACTAGCACAAAGAACAAATATTTATCCAGAGAAAAAGAAATTAATAGGCTAAGATGAAGCCATGTAGTTTGGGCCAGGAAGCCAAAGGGAGCTGTATGGAAGCTCATTGAGCTTGGGTATATTCTTGTTCCAGGGGAGGTGGGAGACTCTATTGGTTCCAATTCCCCAAACCAGGAAACAAGTCAGACAGTTAGTTCAGAGGGCCTGGAGGTGTGGCTAGTACCACGGCCCACCTAGCTAAGCTATCTCAGTGAAATGGAGCAACAATGAGTACCCAGGGCAAGTAAGTTTGGCCTCCTAAGTTCATGGCAAGAGGATTGCTCTGAGCTTGCATTACCAAAGCAAAGAACAGCACTGCTTTAGATGGCTAGAAGCACAGTGGCTACTGTGATATGGACTAAATGCATATGTCTCGTACTATGTGTGCATTTCAAAAATTACCTACCAAAGAGACTCATCCCTACATGCAACAAGAAAAAGGGATATGAATCTGTAATCTTAGTTGCTCACTAGGCTCAGACAGGGGAATGCTTGAAGCCAGGAGTTTGAGGCCATTTATAGCAAGACCTTATCTCTTAAAATAAGTAAATAAATATATAAAGAAAATTAGTTTAAAAGAAAGTCGGGTTAGGGGTGTTTAAAAAAAACTCAAAGCAGAAAAAATTTCCATGTGCACTGGGATTCCCCACTGTTGCATAGAGGCATGGACAGATGGACACTAGGAGTGTCTTCATGCTGGGATGGGATTAGTACAGAAAGCTCAGGAGATAGCAGGGGACATCCTCTGTCTATGGGTGGTCCTCTGATTTTCTGATGGTAACTCATTTGGAAATACCTTTCTCTTTTAATCTCTCCTGCTGAGGATTCTTTCCTCAGCATTTTTTGTTTGTCCTTTGGTTTTTAATTGAGAATATCCTACTTTAGAAAGCTTTCATGGGTGGATATTTAATCTGAGAGTAAGCTCATTGGCCAGAAATACTATTTTGCTCTCATTTTTGTTAAGTATCTTTCTGGTGTTTGAGATGCCAACAATATTTAATAAGTCAATATGCCTGCTTCTCCCACAGTGGTAATGTCAGTGAGCTTTTTTATGAATATAGTTGCTGTGAGCTTTATGGAAACCAATGAACTAAGTCTCATTTGTAGTATTGGACCTCCATATGAGATACATACTAAGGAATAAAACATACTTCCAAATTCTTAGGTAAAGGATCCATTCAGATCATCAGGAAAGAAAGACCCAGAAATCACAAAATATTTTAAAAAAATACTCTAGAGATCTTGAGAAAACAGCAGATACTTAAGCTCTGATATGATCTAGCAGGTAGCTGTCCTGGGATATTAGACCACAGATGACCACTAACTTAAAAGTATAGAACCACTGGGTCTCAGCTGAAGGAAGTGCTAGCTTGGAGAAGAGGGTGTATTACGGAATTCCTTTATTGTCTCAGGAGAGCAAGATCACTCATTAAAAGGGTGCTGGTGACTCATGACATTTCTTTGGCTAGGCTGATGACTCAAGGTCACTGGATTATAGTAGAAAAGGCATTGGATTTAAAATCCTAAGTCACCCCTATGAATCTTTCCCTGTCTTAGCTGTTTGATAAGTCATCTTACTGAGCATCTGTGAACCTCTGCCTCTTCATCTGCACAGAGCAAAGGCAACCATCATCCCTCACCAGCAATGATTAGGAATTAAATGGTGGATTTTCATGGGGCTGTACCCAAATTGGGCAATAGACTATCAGAAGGGCATGGGAGACATTTTTGCCCCTTTTTCTAGTTCCTCTGTCAGAGTAATGATAGGCTAAAAGTTCCAGTCTTTTGAGCTAATATAAGTCTCAGAACTGAGCAGAGAAGAAAGCTTCTGTGCCTTTCTTTGTGGCTAGAAACATTCATGTAACAATTGACTCTCAAAACATGGTGAGGGAAAAAAATGGAAACACAATCCTGATTGTGAGAGTCATCATATCTCCGTTTGTACTTCTGCTTCTGCCTCCTCATCCATGAGGAGGAGTGACGGTGGGTGGCTGCTGTTGAGTAAGCATTTTCAGGGATAAGATAATTCTCAGAAAGTCATCTAATCAATACCCTGAGGTAAACAGGTTGTTCTGTCATACCAGTTTTCCATAGGA
This sequence comes from Rhynchomys soricoides, assembly GCA_019843965.1. Taxonomy (NCBI): domain Eukaryota; kingdom Metazoa; phylum Chordata; class Mammalia; order Rodentia; family Muridae; genus Rhynchomys; species Rhynchomys soricoides. The sequence continues at coordinate 2,549,985 of JADRCH010000130.1, read as the reverse complement.
GAACTAAGGCCCAAGCAGTTTAAGTAACTTGCCAAAGGTCAAACATCTAGGCTGAAATTGACACATGACACCAAGAATCCTGGTTCAATTGACCTTCCGATAATATTTCTAAGTTGTCACTTTCAAGAGGGGAGTTGACCTAAATGATCTCAATCTAGATGATATGTCTTCTATTTTTTCTGCCCTAGTGTTGGGCTTTCCTCCTTCATAGTGCTTATCCTAATTTTACATTACATGCCATTTGAGCACATCCTTGGCTAAGTAAGTTGTCTTACCAGTAGAATATCCACTCAGCCTTTGTCATCCTTGCTGAAGTTCCCAGTGACTATGACAAAGCCTGCTATATAAGAGGGACTTAGAACATATTTGATGAGGAATGAGTTCACTGACAGTGTGCCTAAAGGCTGGCCAATATTAATCCAGTGAGGATTTTGAAAGTTGGGTTTGGCCTTTATGAGGCTGAAATCTTGATACTTTCTTAGAGGTTACCTTAAGCAGCATGGGTTTGTAGCTCTCTGTAGTTCATGGAGAAGAGAAGAAATAAGCCATGAATGATATTTCAGATTCTCCCTCCATTTGGTCTCCCAATGCTATCTACATTTTGCCCCCTCTATCATGTTTGTGGAAGCAGTGGTAAAGGCGACAGAAGTATCACAGCATTGCTTACATGGTTAAATGGTTTGGAGTTCTGCTTTTCACAGATCAGTTCTTTCTCCACTGGAGTACTCTACTGAAAATCTAGATGCAGTTCTGTCCAATCTGGTATAAAAGCAGGGGAAACCATTACTGTAGATGATAATGACACTTTGTGTAAAAATTAAGCTGTTTCTCAACACAGTGAGCTTTGAATTAGTATTCAGGTATAATCCAACCTGCCAGACAAACCAAAGCACAAGGAGAGAAAGTGGTGTCTTTGCTAATAAGTATGAGGGAAAAGTGAGCACTCAATAAAAAACTATAAGCCATAAGGGAAGACTTAATATGAGAGTAAGATATATCACTACTGGGACAGCCTCTTGGGACAATGGCTTGGCAGATATTCTTACACAGAATCTGCCAAATAATCACAACAGAAAAACCCCAATTCCTATGATTTACAGAACAAAACGGACTTCAGTTTTGCTGGATGGCAATTCCTTTAACTTTGATATCTCAATTCCTAAGTCTCACACTATTTCTATGAATTACCTACAATGCTAGAGATACTACGTCTACAGGACGCTCTTTTCTTATTGGCTATTCTGATATTCAGAAAATTAAACTCTGCTTGGAGTCTATGTGGCTGCTTTGATTGCTTCTGTCTTTGTCCCACTAGGATGGACATCTTCTATAAAGTGAATCATTTTGGGCAAAGGGTGACTGCATACAGATGCTAAGGAAGACATAATGGCAATTTAGATCCTCTCAGAAGTAGATGATGACTCTGTCAATAGAATGAGTGGATGGTGAAGCCAGTTGAGGTGGCTCACACCTGTACCTTCAGTACTTAGGGGCTAAGGAAGACTTCTGAGAGTCAAGGCCATCCTAGACTACCTAGTGAGGTCTAGGCTACCTTTGATTGTGATGTTCTATTCTCCACAAAATATTTTTTTAAAGAATTATTTACTTATTTTATGAATATGAGTACACTATAGTTGTCTTTAGACACACCAGAAGAGAGGATTGCATACCATTACAGATTATTGTGAGCTACCATGTAGTTGCTGAGAATTGAACTCAGGACCTCTGGATGAGCAGTCAGTGCTCTTAACCCCTGAGTCATCTCTCCAGCCCCATTTTCCCACAAATATTTTTAAGTGTAACTACAATTCATGTTTTTAAAACTTGACTTAGAATCTGGGCCTTCACAGGGCAGGTAACTTTAGGCTTTGATCTATCATATATTAACATCATCCAGCATATTCCCCCCCCGTCTCTGTCTCTGTCTGTCTGTCTGTCTCTCTCTGTGTGTGTGTCTCTCTCTCTCTTTTTCTGTGTGTGTGTATGTGTGTGTGTGCATGCACATGTGCTCGCATACATGTGTACCTTTATAGAAATGAATGAATAGTTCATATGTGATTTTCTTAGATTTAATAATATAATTTTAGGAAAAAGGGAACTATCAGTGAATAAGTAGTAACTTTCTTCTGGGTATTTTTTATTTTATTAACATATTTAATCCTCAGAACAACCAAGGACAATTATTCTCATGTCTAATTTTTAAATGAGGAAACTCAATCATAGAGAAGAAAATTTGAAGTGATATAGGGGAAGAGAAGAAAACCAAAGCCCAAGCTTCCAGCAGAATCAAACTGCTTCCCACAGCTAAACAAACCCTCTAGCTTGCAGATTTTCTACAGTACTGGCTCCTCCTCAGGAGCCATTTAGAACCTGCAAATGCTTAAAAAAGACACATCACAGTCTAAAGTGAATGAACTTCAGGATTATTGTAATATCCCCAAATTGGGGTTTTATGACACTTTAATTGGGTTTCTGGTTTTCTACTCTGGTTGTATTTCATCTAGATATAAATAAAAGCATTCCCCTTAACAAAGTCTGCCTCTCATATTATCATTGGCATTGTTAGAAAAAAGATGTCTTGAGTAAAAATTTATCGATCATTAGTACCATTTTAATAAAAGTTTCTTCAAGTCTCTCTTGTTTTGTATTTTATTTTAGAAAGTTAAAGACTGGCGTAGGTCTTGAATTTTCAGTAATCTGTCCATTTCCTGGCTCCAAAAATCAGGATAACACTTGGGTATCACTTTGGACCATGCCCTTTCAAGGGTTCTGCTAGAGCAGAATACATTAAAAAATTCTTGCTTCAAAGAAGGCAGTAGTTAAGAAAGCAGAGGAAGTTCTCAGATTCCTGGATGACTTGAATACAAGTCAAATGGATTTGAGGAACTTCATTTCTGGAGATTAGCATCTTATCCTGACAAAGCTGGGCTTTTCACACTGTTACAATATAAAATCTCTAAAAATATGTCCATTTTGATCTAGTGGCACAGATTTGCCTTGTTCCTAGGCTAAATTATTGATGCTACAGTTATCACTTCTTATCTCTTCTTGGGGAACTCAACAAAATGACTTTCCTACAACTGAGCCAATAACTGTGGAAGGAGAGAGGGCCTTTTGATATTTTGTTTGTTTGCTCTTGTTCTTCTTGCTCTGTGGAGTGGTTTCCGAGGTGCACATTTCAGTGGACTTGAGGGGATCAATAATGACACTGGGTGCATTAGTTACTTGTTCCAGTGCTCTGACAAACCTGACCATACAAGCTCAAGAAAGGAAGGATTTATTTTGGTTTACATTTCAAAGGGGAGTCTACAATAGCAGGGGGAGCATGGAGGCAGGAGCACGAGGAGGCTCCAGGTCACTTGTGACCACAGTCAAGAAGCAGACAGAGAGTGATGAATGCTTCTGCTTAGCTTTCTCTGTTGTATTGAGTTCAGGATGATAGTCCATGAAATGGTACTGCTCAATTAAACTAATAAATGACCCCTCACAGACATGCCCATGGGTTAATCTCTGTGGTAATTTTATATCCCATTATATCCCATCAAGTTCACAATCATGATAAAGTATGACACAGGATCTTCTATTTGAATGTGGAATAGATCAAGATTGCATACAACTAATTGAAGAAATGACTCAGATTTGCAGTTGCTGTAGGAGATGAAGTGCAGACCAGAGTCTCTGCAAGACATCTATGGTGGTCCTTTTCCATCACCTAGAGGATACAGTTGTAATAGGTGCCATAGAAAATTGATAAGGAACCCAACCGTTTACCAAGTCTGAGGACCATTAGTTCTTATTCAACTTGACAAATAAGGAAATATGCTGCCATTTTGTTATTGTCCAAACAATATGGTAGCTGTGCTCCATACATACAAATCATTGTGTATGTAGCTATGCCTAATATGTCTGTTAAACCAGTATTTGCCTATGAACCAGAACCACCGAATAGGTATAGTTAGTGATTTCAGTTTTAAGGAATTCTTTTCATTTTTATTGGTGCATATAAGTGGACATATCTGTGTGGAGTGAGTTCTTGTCATTTATTATTTCAATTTGATAAACACAAATGGACATGTATCTATAGGGGAAGTATCATTTGGTGGTTTATGGAAATATTACCAATGTTCAGATTACTCAGCCAGCGCTTCCTAGTTTTATGATCTAAAGCAAGGAATTCAGTTTCCTCATATGACAAACAAAGCTAGTAACTGGTCGTCAGTGTTGGTCATGTGAAGATTGCCTGGGTTAACATGTGACAAGAAAACTAATGTTTCTGCATGCATCTGGGGCAGCATGGATAATGGTACTTATGATTTTCAAGATCCTGGCAGGCATTGTACTTAGTGCTTTTCATACTCAGTATTTGTCACTGCAAATATGCTGCTCAGTAGCTATAGACCTGGTACCTACTCAGCCTATTCATGCTTGCTTTATGTAGTAATCTATCTGGTTTTAATTTCATACCTATTTCTATTCCAGGCCTAGATCTGTCTTTCTATAGCTTTGATTTTTACTATAAGACAATCCAAGGAGAAGAAAATTTGTAAATTTTTTTAGACAGTTGTCAAAGAGGATATAGAGAAAGCAAATGAGACAATAAAAAATGTCCATTAGTAGTCATCAGAGAAGTTAAAGTCTCAATGAGATATTACCCCACACTCAGAATGACTAAACTAAAAACAATGGATAAGAAGAAAGGAAAAGCAAATTTAAAACCGATAACCCCAAGTGCTGGCAAGGGTATGAAGTCACAGGAGCAGTTAGACAGTATTAATGAGATTATAAATCCACTTTGGAAAACTGCTGGCACAATGGACATCTAACAGCAATCTTGTATTACCTAAGGGAAATGAAAAGTATATTTACAGAAAAAAAAAAACAAATGATTATAATGCCTTTATTCATAGGTGTTAAAAAAATGGAAAACTATCCAGATGTTCTTAAGCTGGTGAATGGGTTAATAGACTATATACTGCAGTCATGCAATGAAGTCCAGGGCTAAGGAAGTTACCCACCACTACGAAATAGGCATGCTTCAGGTATATATGCAAAATGAAGGGAGGTAGATTTGAGGAATACAATGGGTATGACTTTCAGGAAAAGGCAGACCTTTGAACAGAAGACAGATTGTTGGCCAAGAGTTGAGGATCATAGATGGTTAATTTCAAAAGGAGCTTGACAGGATGTTTTGGGGTAACTCTCAATCTTACTGTGGTAGTAGTTACACTGGATTATAGTGTCTTCCAGATCTTACAGAACTAAATACTAAAAGATAGATATAACATTATGGACCATGTAGGTCTATAAATCTAAGAAAATCTTTCTTAATATCAGATCTACAGGTCAATTAACTAAGCAATAGAATATATCCCTTCAAACAGGTCCTTAAATATTGTCCCCTAATGACCTTTGCTGTCTTCAGCCAATATCCCTCTGTCAGTAAGATATGCTGTATGCTATTTGACTTCTTTCTGTTTGGCCAGCTATCTCACACATGGCATGCATCACCAGTTCTTGATGCATGTCGATGTCACTCAGGTCTAAGTCACATGTCACTGTCTCAGTGACCTCCTCTTTCCAGTCCAGTTATATCTCTAGAAAATTCTTCTGTGACTTCTTTGGATCACTCACTTGAATTTTTATCTAGATGCTATTTGTTTTCAGACTTATTCACTCACTTATTCTTAGATGACTTGGACAGACATGTAACCCAGTAAGTAAGCATATAGATTAGTACCAGAGGAAAACTCCCCATTACAAGGAAGCCCTTCAGTAGGGTGTTCAAGTATGTCTAGCCCAGATCTAATGCATGAAGTGATGGATTTTCTAAATTCAGACAGAATCCACACTGAATAAAACTCCCTTTTAGTTCCTCAGGGAATATCAAGAAGCTGTATCCAAGAACACACTTTTCTGGTCTAAGGTCACTGGGAGATACAAAGTAAAAGCCGGAGAGACCCTGTGGTGAAGTTCTTTCAGGTGTTGACCTAGTGCATGGCTCCCCCTAGGGGGCCCCAGTTTTCACAACCTCTCTACTCCTTCCTTCACAAGTCTGCTGAAAGGATAACATATAATATATATATAATATATAACATATAGGCCATGATTCTTAGACCTTGACCTGGGATAGTTTTCGTACTGGTGTCAGCTGGCCCAAAGAAAAATCACCATCATAGGTTTCCTTGGAGTGAGAACAGAGAGCACAATAATAATAAGGTGATCCCTGTTAAGAGCTTGGATGGGACCCACTCTCATCTTCCCTCCTTGACATTCTCCTATACTGGGGGATCTAACACCCTCAGGCCCAAGGGCCTCTCCTCCCCCTGACGGATAACAAGACCCTCAGAGTTTGATTCTTAACAGCCATTTTAGGTGGCTTATGACCATCTATGATGCCAGCTCCAGAGGATCCAAGCACTCTTTGACTTCTGTCTGTACCTTCATGCATATGGATATGCTTGCTCATATGCATGCATACACACACACACACACACACACCTACTCGATCTCTCACACAGGCACACACACACACACACACACACACACAGAAATAAAATCTTAAAAAGTCCACCTCTTTCTTTTTACATGAAGTAAGATAAATAAAAATTATATATATCCTGATACAGGTTAAGAATAATTTTGCCACTAAAGGATTACTGAAAACATCTTTGCTTTGTTGAGAATTTTTGAATTGTAGACAAAGACACTCATAGGCTTACAGCCTTTGGCTGTTTTACAGTATGAGAAATTGAAGCATGGTTAGGACAACTGGCCCAAGTTCTCTCACTAATCGGTGGTACAACCAGGAGGCATACTTTGATAGCTCCAGCTCAGAGCATTCTCTTTCTGCATGTCTCTTTCTCTCTCCCTGTCTCTCTATCTCTTGCTCACACATGCACATGCACACACACATATACATGCATACACTCATACACATATACATGCAGGTGCACACAAGCACAGATACTCTTGTGCACACAGTTTAAAATTAGACACATCAACTACATGTAGAAAGTGCACCTAATTTAATCCAACTAATCAATAGAAACCCCCACCATCTTGACCTAACTGATGAAGGCGTATGAGAACTGAGCAGTCCAGGCACTTCTCCTTGTGCTCTTCTCCAGGTACCACCCTTCACACATTATTTGAACTTGTATCATCACGAGTTGGCTTTGTATGTCCTGGCTCTTTATAAAGGTGACCACTTAGGATGTAGCATTCTATATCCCCTTTTCTAGTTTCATCCACGTTCCTTGAAGTAGTTGCACTTTGTTCTTTTTCTTGTTGTGTGCATGTTTGCTATGCAAGTATATCATTGGCAGTTGGCCGTTTTTCTCTTGGTGAACATGTGAGGTTGTTCCAGTTCAGAGGAGGTTCTTACTATCATCAATTTTCAGTGTCTAGCTCAGGCTTAACCTCCATTGGCCGTCACAATAGAGCAAACCAGTTCCCCCAATCAGAATGAAGGCAGCTGGTCCACAAATGACCTTGCCTTCTGTTTATAGCTCTAATGTAGTGGTCTTTCAAGATAGACTTTTTCTTTAAAGGGCAATAGGGTAAACAACTTGGATCTTGTGAGCTGCATGGCTCACAAATATGGACTCTGCCACTATGGTGTGCTAGCACTACAAACAATTTGTAAACCAGTCTGAAAGATAAAATAGAATACCTATCATGTATTTGTATCTATCTATCTTCCTATCATGTATTTGTACCTGTGCACTCCAACACATCTTCAGTTTGAGAAACAGGAGGTGGTGAGACTTGATCAGTAAGTCACAGTAGGGCAAAACTTCCGAATGCTGGAGAAGTCATTAAATCACTGTGGCCCTGGTCCTTAATGTGGGACCCAGGACTTTTCTTCACTGTATCTGCTTTCAAGTTTATGATGTAGAAGGTTTGATTTGTCACACCCTGTGCCATGATGTGCTCTTCACCTGGGATCTCAGACTAATGGAACTAAGTGATCATGGACTGGAACCTCTAAAACTGTGAAAGAAAAGAACAAAACCCTTTAATGTGACAAGAAACTTATCTAGGTTATTTTGTTGTAGTGATGGAGAACTGGCTATGAACCATTTGAGCAAGTACTATTCTTGCTCATATAAATGTCCAGCCCGAGTTTGGAGATGCTTAACAGCATGTATACTGGTGGGTTGTATGCAGTGCTTTTCTGGTACATCTATGAATAAACCTCAGAGTATTTGTACGCCCTGAAATTATTTTCAAAATGCATATGTTTTGGGGAGCATATGTATTTTTGGTAACACTTACTATAGCATTAATTAACATTTAAGAGATATTTTTATCCTCCGATCAGGAAGAACAAAGGCCTAGAGAGAAAGAGATGAGAAATGGGAACATGAGAAATGGGAACATGAGAAATGGGAATGTGAGAAATGGAAAAAACCAAACGGTTTATTGCCACATATGTAGCCAAGGTATTTTTTCTAACCAGTAAAGGCAATGCATCCAAATTTTGAATTCAAATATAAATTTCAGAAAGGGATATCCTTCTTTATAAAAATTAGTGGTTTTTCACCTCAGAGGCATCTCCCCTTTTGTATGAGTCTTGCCTACAAGGTGTGTGGTCCACCTATGGCAGACTTACAGGTAGGCTAAATGAGTTTGATGCTGAAGCACTTGGTACCACTGCTGTTTCTGAGGGCCAATAATCCCACATGAATAATAATATCTGTAGCTCTAAATTTGTATATAAGTGCCCATGGCCAAAGTACTTCTGTATGGATTGTATGCTTCCAAAGTACTTCCTACACTGAAAAGAACAGCAAGACAGTGACCACATTATTGTTAGCTGTATTTCATGTTTGCAATTCCTTTGAGAAAGGTCCTAATTAGTCTAAGCAGTGTTTAATGTAAATCAAGTTTCACTTTCAAAATTTCAATGGCCCCATTCTGACAGAATGTAGATTTTTTTAATGCTATACATAAAACATAGGTGCTAGTAAAACACTGTAATGACAGGCAGAGAAGAGCAGAAATCAATACATAGAAAGTTGGTGAAATTAGGTAGGCATGACCTCCTGCAGCTGCCTCTGAAATAACCCTGAACAGCCAGACTTTCTGGGTAGTTGCTGAGGGCTGGGGCTTCTGCCTGTGCACTCACTGTACACTCTAGCCAAGCTTCTGCACGTGATTGCTCTGACTTACCAGGGAGGGAAATGCTGCTAAAGGCTGCCCTGCATGAAAAGCATGGCACTAGACAACCCTTGGGACACTGCTGAGATTCTCAATGCCCTGATTTATTTCACAATGTAATTCAATTATGGTAAACAGAGCGTGCTTTTATATTTTCCAATCCTCTTATACACCAAATCACAAAGCCAGATACCTTTTATTAGTGTTTGATAGCATGTGGTTAGCAGGGTATAAAGAAAATAAAGAAATGGGGGTACTTACAGATTTAGTATAAACTATGATTAATTTTTATTAACAGGAGACATTTATAAATCATGAGCTGACAATTTTTTCAAAGATCTTTTTTCTTGAGTTGGGTTGATCTTTGCTATGCAGAATGCAGAATTGTATATGAGATATTTGGGTGTCTAAAACGATGTATGATAAATGAAGTAGCATGCTACTTATACGCTTATCATGTTCCCTGACTAGCAACAGGTTCAGCAAAGGGCACAGCCAGTAAATGAAATTTTCCACCAGGACAATATATCATCACAAGAAATGTATGCGCTGAAAACTTACAAGCTTGCTCAAGATGCGGACAAGGTGTGAAATGGTAAAAAATGAAAAGCAGCCAGATCGTTCAGCAAATTTCAAATTCAAGTGAATATTCGTTGGAGCTGATGCCTTAGCTGTTTCAAACCACAAGAGTGAGGGAGAAGATGCAAACACTATCTGAAGGCAAGAATAAGTTTCTGTTATTACCAATGCCACAGAAGCAAAGTAAAGGGCATAACGCTGTGCATGTCAGCTGTGATATTAATTGAGAAAGAGGTTTCTGTTATATTTTCTGAGGAATCTTCATTATGTTTAACCTTGAACAAGTCACTTAATACTTCCACACTTGAATTTTTCTGGTTGCTAAATGCAAGGCAGGACAAATAATCTCATAAGTATCCTCTTTAAAAAGAGAATTTTGTGGTTCTCTGATTTTTATTTTGAAACCACCAAAAGAAATGGTCAGAGTAGAGGGTTTTCCATTCATATTATATTAACAGTTTCTCAGGAGGAGCTTGCAACTGCATTTTGCTGTTTAACCCAATAATAACAGCATCCACTCAAGGGATATGCCAGAAAATGCAAATGTGCTTGGTTAGTGTTTTCTTTCAATAATTATCATACCTTGTAGCTTATTCTTGCCATCTTTGATTTCCTTCAAAGCCACTGAACAATGATCCTGTCAAAGAAGTGTCTGTACAATCCAGGAGGTGCAAGCTAAGTCCCCTACACATGTTAACATCAGGAGACACCAAGGTCTGTTGATAGGCACCAGGCATCCCATTTCCCTTTGCTAGCTACTTCTGGTGACAGTGTGAAGTGACAGCTGCAAGGGTGAATTACCTGCAGGTAGTGTCAATAGGTATAAATTACAATAGACCTCAGTGACAGCTATTCTAAAGAAGGGCTTCCTGTATGTTAAAAAACTCAGTAGAGACAATGCCCAGGAAGTAAAGGAATAAATGCAATCTGATGTCCACGAATCTTGTCAACACCAAGGACCTTAGAGGAAAAACAGGCTGAGACTCAGTGACATTGAAGAAAAGGGGCAGTGTGGGCACCACATCTGAGTGATCCTAAATAGCTGAAATGGAGGTGGTAACAATTGCCTTCCCAAGTCACCATGTGAATGACTGGGTACTACCTGGAGTGTCCTGAGCATGCTGCTTGACATCTGGGAATCATTCTCTTTATGATATGCACTAATACCTCTGTGACATTGCTTTTGTTTCTTCTCCTGTTCTAGAGATGAATGCCTGTGAATCTGGGCCAGTAAAGATGGGCTTCTAAAATGAGTCAGGAAAGGGAAAACCCTATTTATAGCAAGGAAGAAAAAGATGAGAAGATACTAATTAGGATAGGAAAAGTAGCTGCTCCTAAACTGTAAGAGATAGCTTGAATCACCACCCTGGTGGTACAGACTCTAGGTAAACAACCCAGCAGGTTGGGACATGCACAGTATTAGAAATGTGTGAACCAAAAGTAGAAGGCAGAGCCACAGAGAAAAAGCTAAGACTAAAAAGAATTGTAGAGGACAGCCTATATTAAGTTAGGTCTGGCAACAAAGTTATTTTGTTAGATGGTGCCCTGATCTGGATGGTTTTCCTTGTAGAAAGATGTTACATGTCATAGAAATAGAAACAGTGGCATTAGGATGCACGGAAAATTCACTGTCCTGGCAAGAAGACTGACCTTAGCAGAAAGCAAAGCTTGTTTGAGAAGTCTCCATTAAATAGTCATTTTGCTTATGTGGGGAAGAGATAAGAAGCATGATTGGAACAACAGATGCATTGACACTTAGGGGGAAGGGGAAGTATTCTGCAAAGCAGGATAGCTAGAGACACCTAGAAAGGCAGTGAGCACACCCAGCAGATCCTCCTCTCCTCCCATTCTGCCTCCTTCCTAGAGATGAACACAAGGCTACAGTTTTATCTTCACCTGAAAAAGAAATCACAGAATCCAACAATTGATGGAAACTAATCTTCACAGCTAAGGCTCAGGAGCACATAGGGCCAAAGTACTATGTGATATCAGAGGATGCTGTCCATGTACACTCTTAGCATCCCGTGAAGACTTCCCAAAAGGGCAGGGTTGAAAGCATCCATGTGCTTATCAGAGAATATTTCCATTCATCTTCATAATCTTATTTTAATTATAAGAATTTCTGAGAGTATCATCTTATTCAATATTTAAGGAATCCAATTCATTATTAAAACAGAAATACACATTTTTTCCTAATAGAAAATTTCCAATAACCTTGGCTTACTGTCCACAGGATGGAGCTCATATGGTACCGTCTTTAGCATACACTAATGGTGGAGTTTCTAAACAATTTATGTTAAAACAAACAGGACAGGAGGTCCACATATCTATGGGTAGCAGAACATTAAAGATTCAACAATGCTCTTCTCTGTGCTGAATACCATTTAATGAAAAATCTCAGAGGAAATAACCACATGCTCTGATTTCACAACTGGGAGCCTGGAAAACACGAATGGGGGACAATTGAGCAGATGGATTGATATAATTAAAGTCATAAGGTTTTATGTTTTTTTAAAGACTGCTGTGCAGGAAAATGAGTCACTGGGAAGAGCTATAATGTAACCATGTGGCAGGGGTGATGCTCTCAAGCTCACGGTCCTGTCAGAACACTGGCTGCCAGCAGGAGCTTGTATGATCATGTGGAGAGGTCCCCAGACCAAGCTCTCAGGTACACGGTTCTATACTCAGCTCACAACAGGCCTCTGGACAGAATGGCTCCTCTGTGTAAATAAGAGGGGAAGGCATGGTCCTTGGCAAACTGTTCCTTCCAATTGCAGATAACAAGAATATAACAGTGAAAAAAGCTTCACACTGACTAGTGTCTGTAAGTTTTAAAATTACTGAGAACTTAAGTAACTTGAAAGGCAGCTAATATGATCAAAAAACAAATGGTAGAATTCAGGCTAAATACCACAATATTGAAACATTTTTAAAATAACCTACTTTTATGTTCTATCTTTCTCAGTAAACTCTGATTTTTCTGTTGCTCATATTGCTCTTGTTGGAATATTGCAATATTGAGAATGTGGGTCAAAGTGCCTTTTAACTGGTATCCTGGGGACAGCAATGAAATCTCTAGTTAATAAAACATCCAAGGAACAAACAAATTAGCTAACCATTAGTTAACAATTCACACTTTGTAAGAAAACATCTTAGATTTCAAGTTATAGTGTTTTTATAAGAATCCAAAATATTATTGATGATAAGCTTAAAAGCCAAGAAAAATAGTTCCATGAAAAATAGAAATATTACAGGCAGAGTCAAGAAATTTTGTAGATGTCCTTGAGAGAGCACAAAACTTTATTTCATGGGCAAATCCTAAGTTTAATGCCATGAAAATTGATCCCACACCAGGAGATTCTTTGCCTTTAGCATGTGCATTATTTCAGACCAATGATATGGGCCATAACTACTTCTGATCTTAGCAAGTCATGGAAACATGAAACAATTGCTACAGCAATAATATTTACTCCATGTTGAGTTCAGTGAAATCCCTGGTACTGAGAAGCTAAAGGAAGATCTGAGCAGTGTCAGCTCCTCATTCTATCCTGTTCTTGCCACCCATAGCAACATACTATTCAAATTTATTCAATAAATATTGGAAACCTACTCTAGCTGGAGGAACTGACATGTATTCTTATAAAATTGAATGCTTTTACCTTTAAATTAAAGAATTCTCTGTCTAGTGCCTACAAGCCATAGTCTTATGAGATGTTCTCCAGATTATAAATGCAAATGGCTATCATTCTAGTTGGTGACCTTGGCCACTCATCAAGAGACAGCAGTTAATTTTGATCTAGAAGAGGAGCAAGTAAATGCATTGATTATGTTCTTTCCTTTTATTTATTTATTTTTGTTCTTTCCTTTTTTTACTGAAATCTTTGTAGTCTATTTGTCTGATGTTTGTGTTTGGTAAAATGAACAATGAATAAACATCTAGGTAATATCTGAAAAGCATGTCAACAATGGTATATATTCAGATGGTAGTCATAAAATAATATTTTTATCTGATTGTAACATTTTAAACTATTGATGTGTTTCAGGAAAATATATTTATAGCAGCTTTTATCACCATAATAAGAAATTTCAATGATTTTTATGTTTGTTGACTTTTCTACCCTAAATAAAGGGAAGAATCTTAGACAACATTTTACATCCACTTCGTAAAAATAAATTGTACTTGTTTAAAAATGGTTGATAATCATTTATAAGAATGCAGTACTTGTGAATGGGGATTTGGGATCAGAAAAACATGGATTTAAATTGAAGTTCTCTTAAAGTTGCTATATATACCAGGGCACACTACTGGCTGACAGAAACAATGCTAAACATAATCTCTTTCTTGTGTTGTTGTCTTTTGTTTTTCCCTCCATACAATTGTCAGGTAAGGGCCTGCTCTACACAGGTATCAGGAAATCTTTAGGCCTTTCTCTAAGTTCAACAGATCGTCTGCATCTGAGAGATGGGGAGGGCTTTCACAGCACACAGCTTTAAGGGTAATTCTGGAAGAAGATACCCAGTTTCCCCACATTCTTTCAGCCAGAGATGTCACAGAGTCCTAATTAGCTGCTAGACAGAATAGAAAATACAGCCTACGAGTCCATGTGAAAGAGAGAAGGGGGGGTGTGGTTGCTTACAGAAACTTCTCTGCCATGTCACCCAGTTGTTTTCAGTCAAATTTCCATTTTGTTTAAAATGATCCAGCTATACGGACTCCATCCAGTATAGATGACTAAAGACCATGTTTACAAAGCATTTAGTGTCTGGTATCTAATAAGTGGTCAAAATGCTGTACTCTTGGAATTTTATTTAATTTCTGAAGCAAAAGTGCACAAAACAATGAAGGATACAAAAGCGTTTCAGCCAGGCTAAGAACATTAAGATCCTCTCCTTACCACAATTCCTAGCCAGGACATCTTTCACTCTGTGATGGGAACTCCAATCAGACCTTTTCCCCCATTGTCCTGCTTCTCCGTTAACATTTCTAAGGTCAGTGTCCTTGACCTTTTGGACTGCATCACTTTGGTGGCAGGGCTTTTCTGTTCCTCACATTCAGAATTGTCCCTGGGCCTTTACTCTGTAGACACCAGCAGCATCACCTCCTCCAAAAGGAACAGCAAAAAAATGTTTCCAGACATTGCCTGATATCCCTGGGTGTTGGGGGATGAATCACTATGAGCTGAGCATTTCTGTGCTAGATATTATTTTTCTGTATTGGAGATTGAATTGAGGGCCTTGTGCATGCCAGGCAATCTCTCTGCCACTTAGCTACACTCTCCCATCCTTTCTCTCCCTAGCATTTCTATACTTTATTAACACAGACCCATTTTGGGTGGAGGTCGTATTGTAACAAACATATGCCCGACATTCTGCTTTTGCTTATTATTTATTTCAAGAGTGGCTGAATCTGTTGATTCAGTTCAGATACTTCTGTGGAAGCCTGTGTGCTGTTCTCGCTTTCCTCGCTGTGGGAAAAGAAAACCCACCACAGTCAGAGACTGGAAGCTGTCCTCATCAATCACTTAGGTCCTCAGGCCTGGCTGGGATCTGTTACTATCTCCTGGTACCAGGGTTGCGCTATCCAGTCCTGCTACCTTGCACTTATTCAGAGCTTGTGGGAATTGTTTCCTTTTCCCTCAGTGTGAGAACTAATTGGGATGAATTCTGTAGGTGTTCAGCATTTACTACATGCTCAGCTGATGTGAACTAGGTTTGAGGCCGTATATGACTGCATTAAAAGTAGATACTTCTGTTAGAAACCCCCACTATCTTACAATGTTCAAGACCACACACATTGTTCAGGCCAAAGATGGTAAAATAAATGGAAAAGCACCAGTTATGAAATTCGTAGTGGGTATGTACATTTTCCATGTGAATGGCATGCTTTGTGTAAATAATATTTATGTAATTGCTATGAAAATTTTGATCAGTGGTGGTTCTTAATACATGAGCTTAAATGCTAAGTCAATCAGTTGACGTCAGAGTCACTGTAGTGAACATTTTATCAGTGGAGATATTAGGCAGTCAGGCTACAGGATGAGGATGAGAGATGGAGGAGGTATTGCTGCTTCTAAGATAACCCCTGATCCATTAGCATAGGCTTGGCCTGAGTGCTTGCTTCCATACCCTTCTGGAAAGACTGAAACTTGTTCAGTTTTCTCTGTGGCTGACCTTTTGTACAGGTTTGCCAGCTCTTCAAAACTGCCTCCTGACGTACAGCTGGAAGACCCACAAACAAAAGCCATCATGTTTTGTGTGTGTGTCTCTCTCCAGCCCTTTATGTATCCGAAAGTAAATGTCAAGGGGGCTGCTATCTTCCAACTGGAGCTATCAATCTACCAGAAGCAGCATATCTCAAGAGAGGCTCTCTTTACTAAACAGGAACTTGATGCTGAAAAGGATCTCTGCATCCCATTTTCATAAGCACTGCTTACCACTCTGTGGTCCATGGCGGTCACTGATGGATTAGCGGGGATGTACTTGTGGTTGCAAAGAGATGGAGATCAGAAGGCTTTCAGTGTCTGAGTCTGGTCCCCAGGGTATGTTTATCCCACATTCTGCAGAGCCCACAAGGCACTCCCAGCACAGCTATTGTGGACCCATCCATGAGCCAGGGAGCAAGGGTCCCAGGCTCAGCAGCTATTAATTAAGGGAATTGTTCCCAGGACTGCAATTACAACCCAAAAGATCCCACTTAGCATCTCTTCAGGAATCTCTTGTTTCTGTAATGCTGATGTCTCTAAAAGATTCATTTGTGGCCACTTACTGATTACATTTACTTCAGTATATTGTTTCAGATGGGCAGGACGAGAAGCCGATACTAGATATTGACCTGGGCAGCATCCTGTGATTACGTGGCTGCCCCAGCTATCATTAACCACACTGTTTTATTTTCTGAGTGCCACAAACACTACTGGTGACAGACCCATGACCTTTTCCCTAGAAATGTTATGAACTGAATACATGCAGGAATGACTTGAGGGATGGATGCCAGTTTGATTCTTTCAATGCTCTGACAGCACCTGCAGTGACAGTCTCAGGCTCTGAAGTGGAGCATTTTGGTGGGAGAACAAATTGCATTCCATTTGTGTAGAATATCTAGCAAACTGAAAGGTGAAAGGTGAATTCAACGGTCCTCCTTGGTAGATAGCATACTCCAGCCCACTCTTAAAAGCAGCATTAATGCACTTTATTTTAAATTTAGAAAAACACTCTCAATTTAAGTCACCACCATTAAGAAAAAAAATGGCCGAGCTAGGTAAAGTAATTTTTGAATAAACAGAAAGACTTGAGTTCAGATCCACAGCACCCATGTAAAAGCTGACATAGCAGCCTGCATCGACAGCTGCAGTACTGGGGTGGAGGGAGACAGCAGGGCTCAGGGACATGTGCCCAGTCTAGTTGAAATGGCAAAGTTCCACGTGAAGTAAGAATCTTTCCTCAAGACCTGGGAAGGAAGAAGGGAGGTCTGTACAGAAGAGGGGAGAGAGAGGAGGGGGAAATAACACTAAAAATGTTTGAAAAAGCCATAATGGATTACTTTTTAAAATGTTTCCCAAAGTATATACAATACATAAAAGCATATGTATTTATGCATCATATAGAGTTTAAATGAAGTTAAGCCACGTACGCTGACAATGTTCCCTCCAAGCTAACAAAATCCCTAAAAACAGCTTTTCAAGTTGTTTGTCATGGAAGCCCAAGAGAACCCAAAACAACATAGACTCGGTTGCCCTCCCAAAGGTGAAAGGTCTGTGCCTATTGCTGAAAATATCATACACTTCAGACTCAGGACTCAGTGGGCCTGAGCTGGTTCTGACCTGAAAACCTCCTCTCTGAGGATTAACTTTTATGGTATTAAAAGGTGGCCATGCAATCTTCCAAGAGACAGAAGCAAGCGCAGTCCTACACAGCAGTGGAGACCATGAACCACAGAAATGACCATCATGACAAGATGATACTGAGGGTACAGTAGTGGCACTTAAATCTTGGTGGTAACCAACAGCCATCTAATTTGACTTAAGGCATGCTTGACGGAAGAGATTGTACCCAGTACCAGAAATGTAGCCAATTGCACAGGACTAATGAGGTCATGGATCTTAAAGGAGAAACTACAGCCATCAGTTTACTAAATCAATATAATTCTTAACTACCTTCTAAATATTTGTTCTTATATCCACTGATAAGTGTATCTCTTAACTTTCACCAAAACCAAGAAAAGCTTCTCTTTGTAACAGCCATGGACCATTACCTAAAACCAGAACTGGTCAAAATTCAGAGAACAACTTAACTTGGGGTACCCTGCACCAGTGGATATATGTCCAGCAGTTCTTGTACCTAAGACTCAGGGAATACTGAGGAAGAGAGGACAGAATGATTACAAAAGCTAGAGGACCAGAAAGTTTGCTATGAGATTGTGTCTCCTAGAAATGCCAGGGAAGCGTTCCCCATGTACCTCAAGAATATGGCTACCTGAACAAGACCTGGAGCTAACGTAGAAGAAAGGTATCTCATAGGCTCCTACCCTTAGACAAAGAACTGCAGGAAATTAAGGGATGATGAGAAACAGAGCTGTCTTCCCAGAGAAAGGAACTCTCTAGTTGGTTATCTAATGCTACATACTCAGCCCTGATATCATGCACTTGCAAGAAACACTAAATAGACTTAGCAAGTTTTAATCTCTCTCTCTCTCTCTCTCTCACACACACACACACTTATGCACACACACACACACACACACACACTCACACTCACATACCCCTCGACATGTGCACCACCACCACTACCACAACCAACAATAACAACAGCCAAAAAGAGGAAGGTGACAATTTGAGAAGAAGCAGGGTGAAGGAACATGGAAAGAAAATGAAATGTGTGAAAATTATGAAATTTTAGTAAAAATATTTTCCTTAATTCTAAATAAAATGTAAAAATAATTGCTAAAATGTAAGGTGGAGAGAAATAGAGCAAGTCATCCAATGTTGACCTCTGGTCTCCAGATACCCCCACATACTGGTGTGCACACCCATGCATACACACACACATACACACACAAATTCATGCACATATTTAAAAATAGCTAATACGTAGTAACATTATTAAGTATGATATATAATTCCCTCATTACCTGGTTGTACATATGTGTATTTGGTTTTTTTTTTTGACATATACATAAATATAAGTGCTGTGGCTCAAATAGCCTCAGAACATAGAAGCTGAGGGAAAGCGGTAAAAGTGTGGCCCATGTAAGACGGATGAATTCATCCCTATCTCTCTCACTCTTTCTCCTCACCTCTCCACCTACAACAGCATAATTTCACCAATGGTTCCTGGAGCCTCTGTTGCATGCTAGCTACACACTGGTATCAAGTCAGGAGGTATGCTGGGCCCTTCAAGTCAGAGCTCTGTAACAGGGTGGGGAGGTCAACGTGCTTCTAAGGCTTCCATGCGAGGTCTTGGACTGAGCCCCACCTCTGCAGCAAACCAATAGCTCCAGCTCATTAAAAGAAACTTGTCACTTTTTTTATTAGGGAAAAATAGAAAAATCAAAAGTACCAAACTTCGCAAATGAAGTGTAGTTGATGAGAATTATGACGATAAAAGAGGTAGTCCAAACTGTCAACCTGAATGGAACCATTTCCAATACTGGGGGATTATTGAAATACAGTATAAGTGTCAATTTAGCCAAAGGCCTTAGATTTTAGAATTTTATTTATTTTATTTTTTAAAGAAATTGTACCTATCATCAGCTCTGCTTCATAGAGAAAGAAACAAAAAGAAAGAAGAGAGGCAGATAATAGATTTTTAAATTCTAAGGCAAATAATTTCATGGCTTATGCTTTGCCACGGGGATCAGAGACTTTAAATACATCAGATATTTAAGGCATAATAACTTAGAAGTTAAAGATTTGAAAAAGCCATGAGCAGCCGTTACTGTAGTAAGGAGAATGCGGGATGGACTAGCCCATCCTGGCTCCCTCTTACGAGCCCCACCCCACCCCTCCCCCTGTACTACCAAACAGAAAGAGACAGGCTTATCCTCTCCCTACTAGAATCTACTTCTCTGGTCACAGAAACAGTTGCAATTATTTCACAAAATTGGAACACAAGGACAGAAAAATGGACTTTTGAACGATCCATTTGTAGGAAGATATACATTTACCATTTTGCTAACACATTCTAGGTTTTGATGAGGTGACAATCATACTTTGGAGATAAAAAGGAAAGTGGTTTAAAATAAAACCTTTATGTTCACTGGGTTTGTTTCTCTTGTGTGCATTTGAGGGCTTTCCTGGACATTACCTAAACAATGCAGAACTAAGGAGGAGTGGTGGCGTGCCTCTAAAATGTACAGTTGGGTTGTGTTTGTGAGCCTTTGATGTTCTCTAATAACCCCAAGTAAAAGGCTGAATGCATTCAACAACAGTAGCTGAAAAAAGTGCAATGAGTCATATTACAAGAAAATGGAGAAAAGGATCCAGGCCTCGCCACTGAGCACAATCCTATATTGTAGGCAATCTGTGATAACACCCTTTTCATTTCTGTTCAGTCCCATAAAATTACCACTAACATTACAACTCATGCAGAACACAGATAAATGTAAAAATGTCACAGAATTCTTCCAGATGGGACTTTTAGTTCCACTAGATCACCATCTACTTTTTACTTGTCTAATATTTCATTACAACCTTCCATAAGTTAATTTTCTTCCCACTGACCATGTAAATCACAAATCAATTTTCATTTAAAATGCCTGACTACAGATTGCTCCTGAAAGCTTGGAGCATATGCTTCAGTGAACTCTCCAATGTCCTTAATGTACATTAGAAAAATGTTGTTTTTCTAAAAAAAAAAAAAAAATTCTTAAAAAAAAGAGAGAGAGAATTAATTCTAACTTAAAATCTGGCATGAGACCCGAGGCTTCCTATGCTGTCCTTAAAAAGCTGATGTATCTTTAGGCATGAAATCACTTGTGGCCAAACATTTACCATGAAAATAACAATGTTTTACACTAGCATAAAATACAACCTATTTACCCAAGAACATGCCTGGCATACTCTTCCACATATCTATTATACACATGTGGTATAGTTTTTAAAAAAATAAAATATGGGTAAAATTTGGGTTAACATCTTTTGTCATTGATAATTATGTGAATACTGTAAATATAGAAATGTTTTCTTGATAGTCACTTGAAACTCAGATTTCTGCTCAGCAGTGGAGGCAGGAGGTCAACCCCATTTCTCAAAACTATTACAACACCAAAGTCACTTTCAGCTTTTGTAGGAGAATTTGAAGCATTTGAGTTGGGGGTAAGTTGGGCAGTTACAAAGCAACGAAGTTTTTGTGATAGAACTCAAATATTTGCTCCTTAATTAAAACATATAATTTTGATAGTATTCTGCATTGAGCAGATACTGATGTCTGATAATGCTTTGAGTTCTTTTCCAACATTAAAAGAATTCAAAGAGGCTTAAGGTTTTGTTCTTTACATTTTGTAAGTGGTATTTACCTATGAAGGCAACGTTGAAGTATCCCAGATGAGAAGCAGTTGTAGTTTTATTTCTTGAATATAGTTTGCGAATGATTGTAACCAGAAAACTGTTCCAACATGGAATACTGTCCTAGGTTCCACAAAGACCTGGACTTGCAGAGTCAGATTTACTGAGCATGTTGGAATCCTAGTGGTTCTTGAGCATTCTACTCAGATGACCCAACTTCATTCCCCAAGAAGTTTTAGTAGTTTTGCAGAAATGCTTCCACAGAAATGCTAGCTGTGCTGGGAATGTTGGTAGCTACTTTTCCTCTTTTGTCTGTTTTTAAGTAAAGACATGTAATGGCATTAGCATTTTGAAGAGCAAATAGTCTCAGAGCAAGGCTTTGTGGGTTGGAAGAGCTCTACCTCGGAAACAAAACGTTCTTCCTGGAAGTTGGCCAAATATTAATGTGATTTTATGAGCCACCTATTAATCTCCTGAAAAAGATGCAATATCTTTTTATGAGCACATATGACTTTATGATCTGGAGGGGCCTCTGCACACCAGCTCTTTACTTTTGAGGTGACTTGGCTACTTTACCCTCTATTCTGTTATGGGCTGGTACATGAGGCAGGTAGCAGCAATTAAGCAAAAGCAAGGTCAGTCTTTTTGTTGTTGTTGTTTGTGTGTCAATGGTTTCAGGACTGTTCACTTTGTATTGTGTGATTAGTGAGGGGGCTCATCTCTGGGAGAGGCCAGTTCTCCCTCTATGGGCAGACATTAGTTGCCTGCCTGAAGTTGGTTGTCTAAGAGGTCTGACCCCCATGAGATTTTCCCTCTTCAATGTTAGCACATCTATTGATATTGTCATTGTTCTGGTCTTCATTATGCAGTCCTTTGTAGAAGGGACTGTTTCACAGCAGACTTCCTGGCACTTAGATATTTGTGTATACTTAAACACACGCATAACAATAATAATGAAAGAAAAAGATATTAGTTTGAGAGTTAGGAGAGCATGAAAGAAGTTAAAGGGATGAAATTTAGGAGAAGCCACAGGGGGAAAAGGGGAAAGGAAAGTGATATGATTACATTTTAATTAAAATTTACAAGAATACTAAAAATACTTAGCTACACCATTAACTCATTGCTCATTCTATTTTTTCTGAATGATACCAATTCATTGCATGTGAAAATTATCAACAGTACACTGGAAATGCCTAGATTTATTTTATTTTATATTATATTACATCAAATGTTAATGTAAAAACCAGTGTGAGTGTGTTAATAATACTTGAAGGCTCAATGACAGAAATTTAGGCCTATTATAATTGGTACAACAAAGAATTTACTAGAAAAGTTAATATTATATTCTGAATTGACCAGAAAGCACTCCCCTATAGACTGAAGCATAGCTATGGTAGCAGCATTCTAGGTAGTCAAAGAAGCGAATGAGGTACTGGTTGTAGCACATAAATATTTTTTACTTACTGTGATAATCAGTTCTAATTGACAGTCCTACACAGTTTAGATCATTGGAAGGTAGCCCCAATGAGGACTTGTCTGGATTTTATTGGCCTGTAAGCATGTCTGTGTGAAATTTCTTAACTGAGTTAATTGAGTTTGGAAGATCCTTCCTGAATGTGGGCAACACCGGTCAACGGGCTGAGCCCTGGAATTCAAAAGAGAGACCCAGCAGGGCACTGGCAAGCATGCATTCATTGTCTTTCTGCCCTTGACTTCGAGGTGACTAGCTACATCTAGTTCTTGCTGCCTTGATTCCCTACAATGATGGACTTTTGTATTGTAAGCTAAAAAATTACTTTCTCCCCAAGTAGTTTTTGTGAAGATATTTTGCTTTTGCAACTGGGAAGGACACTTAAACACAATTGTTAGGATTCAGAAAAGAAATGACATACTTCTCAAAAGGCAAGTGTAATTTTGATGTTGGAAAGGAACATCTCTGTGAAGGATAAGAACCATTGCACCCTACTGAGCAAAGCATTATGTGAAAATGTTCAAGCGAATTCTCTTTTATCTGTATGTACTTTTTGTTCAGTCAAATTTATTTTGGAATTATATTGGAAGTCAATAAACTAATAGAACTTGCATAGCAATAATTTCTTTCAAGGAAGAAATTGCTAAGATTGGCCTGTATGTCTTATGTGCTTGTATAGACCTGAAAATTTAAGTCCATCAGTAGTTGATAAATACTGTAAGGACAATATTTGACATTGGAAGAGCATGGAGTATAAAGTAGCTTTCAGAGGCATTTAAAAAAATATTCTTATTCATTTAGTATGATCAAGTTCCATCAACACAAATCATTAGGAAATTGTTCTCTTCAGATGCACCTCAACCACACTAAATGTCAACTTTACATCCACCAGGATGACTGTTACCAACAAATCAACCAACCAACAAACCAAACCTACCAACCCACTAAACAAACAGAACCCAAGACAAAAATTCAGAAAATAACAATGTGTTATATTGACTATTGATTTTGCTATCAGTTAAGTTTGGATGACAACATGAATAGAGTGAAGGATACCTAGATAGCACATATGGATTATTTAGGAGGATGTCTGTGTATGGATTTATAACAGAAGGTGGTTTTTAAGTCAGTATGCTAAGAAAGATCTCTACCATAATTGAATGGGGACAACAGCCAATTGTTTTTGAACTCAGGAAATCAAGGCAAAAGAAATGTGAATTATCCTGCTGTGTCTCCTGAACTAGGATACTTTTGATCTCCTACCTGTGGACAGAAGACCCCTAGGTGCCATGGTCTATATCATGCTCACTCCTCTAATTCTCAGACCTTCAACCTAGGCTGTGACTTATACCATAGCAGCTTTGCTTAAGTTTCCAGACTTGGCTGAACCACAATATTAGTTTCTCAAGTTACAGACAGACCCTCATGAACTTTTCTAGTCATTCTCAACTCATGTTTCTCTAGAAAACCTTCATGAATACATCGATCTAACATGAATAACTTCCCTATTTCCACTGTGTAAAAACATGAATTAAAACATAAAAATCAGTATACAGGCTGAAAGGGTAATAATCATACATTATAAAATTGTACAGCAAGCCTGGCATTTGACATCCTGGATTCATAACAATAGATATTGATACAGGCTTAGTTCCCTTAACATTGATACTTGTATACCAACTCTGAGATCTGTGGCCTTATGCTCAACCCAGTAAAGACACTGGAACTGAGGCCCATGTGAAAATCTAGAGCTCTCAAAGTGTTTTCCCAATAGTGAAAAAGATGCCACTATTCTTTATCCCAGTGAATTGACAAAGATGTTTGTTCTGTTAAAAAATGTGTTTAGGGAAAAAATACCCAAGGGAAATTGGAACCTAGGTTTAAATACTGCATGACAGAGATATGTCTAAGCAGATAGATTATTCATTGGACTCTGCTGGGCACTCCAACCTTATTATTAGCAATACTCACACAACCCCAAAGGTTAAAAGTATGCCAAAAAAAAAAAAACCACAAAAAAACAAAACAAAAAAATCTCTGCTTAAAGTGATTCCAAAATATAAAATTATTTACCTGCAATGAAACTATTCACTATGACAACTACAAGGATAGTACTTTAGTTAGCTGTTCATATACTTAAGCTAAAGGACAGTTGGATGCATGGAGGGAAAAAACAGCAAACAAACAAACAAACAGCATATTTAAAACAAAGAAAACTAAGAAAAAGTGAAAGAAGAGTCAAGTAAAACTTCAAAAACCCGACTACATTCTTTAAAATAAAAAATTTAAGGTTAAACAGAAAACAGTTGCAGAGAGAATAAGTGAATTGGATGTAGATCTAAGAAAATCACAGAATACATGAGAGCAGTTAAAAGATGCCAGAGAAAGCTTGCAACGCCCACTGTATGTATCAGAGAATCACAAATACCAAGCATGAGAAGTAGAAACCAATTCACAAAGGGTTTTCACAGTAAAATTGGAGAACCTCTAAGCTAAAGACAACATTTTAAAATAAAAAAAAATCAAAACTACATTTTATTTATGAAGGAATGATAAGTTGACATGGTGCTTATCATCAGGAAAATATCAAGGCTGGATGATAATTTTCTCAATCTCTAAAAGTAATAACTTAGAATTCTAAGCCCAGTTAAGCAGTTAAAGGAAGAGTAAATGAAAAAATTGTCACTTGTAAACCTTAATTAAAGACTGAGAAAGCTCTGGAAGGAAGGAATGTACTACACACAGAATAAAGACTTTTTGTGTGTGACTAAGGTTGAGTGAGCTTCAGAGTATAATGATATTCAAAATAACTGATATAGAGACATGCACAGCCTTGTCAGATTTCTTTAATTTCTTAAGATTGCAAGCAGGACGAGTAAGAACAACTGCAATGACATATGTCATACACTGCAGCACGAGACCCATTGCCTTGTACAATAACTTGAATACTGCTAAGATGTAGTATAAGCAAATGAAGCCATTGTTGACGTTTGTTATTTGATGTCACTTTTGTATATGCCACATATATCATGACATGCATACAAATACATATGCATTTATTATATTTTAAATATGACTATTCTCTAATTTTTAGAGAATTTCCTTTTAGAGTCTAAATAGAAAGATCACTTTAGATTCTGATGGATGGAAGCTTCTTAGAGTCCACCTCTGCTTTTCTCTACACACCCAAAGCCCAGCATTCTCAAACCACAGAAATGTATGCGTTTAAATTAATTCTAACCAACATGGCCTGTAACCAGTGCTGTATGTACCTGAGATGCAGGCAACTCCTTCAGGCTGTGACCAAGGCAAAGAATGTGAGACACACATATGATTTAGAACTCCAGTGTCTGTACTTTAAAAAGTGAAAAAAAAAAAAAAATGAACCAGGGAAAGTATCACATCTGGGTCTCTGACTTGTTTTGCCTGATCCTGGTGCTCTTTTCCTCCTATTGGGTTGCCTTGTCCAGCCTTAATATGAAGGCTTTTGCCTTCTATTATTGTATCTTGTCTTGTTTGGTTGTCTCTTGGAGGCTTGCTCTTTTTCTGAAGAGTAAACAGAGGGGGAGTGGATCCTGAGGAGATAGCAGGTGGGGGGTAACCTGGAGGAGTGGGGGGAGGTGAAACTGTCGTTGGGATATATTACATGAGCGAAGACTCTATTTTCAATTAAAAATGTATCATATCTAAATAAAGCAACATATCCTTAATAGATTTCACCACTTTGAACTGAAAAACTTGCAT
The DNA here is from genome assembly GCA_019843965.1 of Rhynchomys soricoides. Taxonomy (NCBI): domain Eukaryota; kingdom Metazoa; phylum Chordata; class Mammalia; order Rodentia; family Muridae; genus Rhynchomys; species Rhynchomys soricoides. Next base: position 2,523,528 of record JADRCH010000130.1, on the reverse strand, counting down.
TTTCCATTCATAGCATATTTCACCTTTCCACAGCTACCTTTTAACTGCCTAAAGGTCACATGTGGCTTATGGCTACCACGTTAGAGTTCACATCTTTCAGTCATAAAGGTAGCTCTCATTGTTGTGCACTTAGGCTTTGCACTAAGCATGTGCCATCTAGCATAAAATTTAATCTTTAAGACAATCTTAAAAATAGCCACAGAAGTCAGACAGTGAGTGGATGGCTAGAATTAAAGCTGGTCTGTATGATCCACACATCACTCCATTAATGTGCACACCCAAGATTTGCCTAAGGGCAGAGGCTGTCCTAATTAATCCTCTCCTGACCATTTAACTTTTATATTAGTTGAGCATCTCAAATCTTATTCTGATCAGGCACTTGGATTTCAGTATGGTAGAGAGACCTCACCAGGCACACCCCCTTCTCTGGGATCAAATATTTTCTCTGATTCCAAATCACTTTAAAATGAGACAAAAATGCACTGCAGCAGCAACTTGCAGAAGAAAGGGAGGGACGGATGTTGCGTAGCTTGGTACGCCATTACTGTCTCAGAGCCTCTGTCAACCTGCATTCTTCAACTACTTGACAAACTCCTAAATGTGCCTGTGCTCTCTGGAAGTCTCCACAGCTGGGGAAGTTGTGTACCTTTCATGGCTTCCTAATCAACTAGGAGTCAAGAACAGCACAGAATCAAAAGAAATAAAACTCCAGTGGCTGTAGCTGCTGGGGCTGCCTGCTGAACGTGGCTTGTACAGTATCTCATCTGTGCTGACACCTTTCACTCTCAATTATTTGGCTGCTGTCAAAACAAATCAATCAAATTACAGCACTGTGTCTTCACGTTACCATTCCATTGTAAGTTAGCAACATTAGCTTCGAAATATATAGAAGTATAAATTTTACCTCTATTATTTATTAAATATAACTTTCTCCCATGTGAGTTATTTTCCAAACACAGAAAACTCAAATTATATTTTCTCAAATGCTGAGTACATATATACGTATGAATTCCGCTAAGAATTTCAAGTGTAACAGTACTCAGGAGGACTGAAATGCATAAAAAAGATGTGCTAATGGACCCCAGCATACATGCTAAGCTTACTCCAGTGATAAACAGCAAACATACCATGTGGGATTTTTTTTCCTCCAGAATTTTGGCTGAATTCTTAGTAAGCATAAATGATAAATATATTTTGGAAAAAAAGATGATGCTAAACCAAAGTAAAAGGCTAACATTAGACCAAAATTTCTTTCAAAATTAATTTTGCTTACATTACTTATGTTTATCATATAAGTCACCTAAGAAACTATGTTTCTTAAATTATGGTTTTTACAGAGCACAGAAATTGCTATTGTAATTCTCTCCACCAAGTGTGATTTCCTCCAACTGATAGAACCATCATTGATGTGACCTAAGTGCTCTAAGGAGAAGAAAGAATAAAAGGGATTCAAACATTTTCATTTTGAGATTTTAGGGCTACAACTACATCTTTAAATAATAGATCTAAATCAATGCAGTGCCTTTCCAGCAACAGAGAAGGCACTGCCAAAGCTTTCATGTACAGGCTCTTAAGATAACTGGTTTACACATTTGGAAATGAGGCATGTTCTTAGAAGCTTAAAAAGACAACTGACAAAGGTTTTTTTTTCTCTTTTTTCTTTTTTCCCTTTCTTTCTTGCTTGGTTCATTCTGGCTATGTAAGGGGTAAGCAACAAGAATTCCACTATAAATGTGTTCATTCTGCCCTGGAAAGAGAATCCAGTGCTGACATAATTGCAGGAGTCCCCAAGAACTCAGAGTAGACTGAGCAAACATGCTGGGGAGTCTTCCTGCACCTATGCTCAGGCCTGGAATTGTGATGTTCCTTTTCAGATCTCTCCTTGCCCCAAACCCGCACTCTTTCCTCTTCAGTCTTATGTGTTGATGGCTTGTGAATCAGCATCTCCAAATATAGATTCCATTCTACATTCTGGATCCAAGGATTCTGGTAGTGCAGGTGTCTTCATTTAAGAAGTTAGCTTCTTATTGCTGAACTGACCATTGAATCTGTTCTTTCATTCATTTCTTCTCAGTCTATGTGGAACATTAGGCCTTTTAAAACCCACATCCCCAAGGCTTCTAAAGCTGCCCTCTGCTCTTTGTTGCTACCATGAGTGCTCTGTCCCTGTTTTATTGCAATAGCCTTTTAATTAGACTGGAGCCTACCACAGTACCTGTCAAGATGCTAATCAAACAATTGTGAAATAGATCCATCAATGTTTGGTCACCATTTTGGGGAGGAAATGGGGTTTATCTTTTCCCTAGAGGCAGCTGAGATACTATAGCTGTAATCTCTTGCTAGGAATGTGCCCCATTTGAATCAAATACATAAGAGATGATTTTCTTGGGGAAATGGTAGCTCCCCATTCTCTAAACTGCAGGGAGAAAGGAGCTAGGAAACATCTTCCATTTCTGTGTTTTTCAATATTTCTTCATTCTTTATGCCTCAATTTTCTCCCAGATAAAGAAATCCTCATTTGGGAAAAGGTAAACTGGTAATCCCAGCTGTCTTTCATCTTTCATAATGGTCTGGTCCTTTTCCAGACAGGAATCTAGCAGCAGCCATCTTGGGAAGGAGTTTCTCTCTCTTGCCAGTTCTGATGGCCAGCTTGGAATCTAATCCAGTTTTCACATCCTAGTATAGACAGATTGTGAGAAGCTATGGAAATTCCTGATGGATTTACAGCCTTATTATGTGCAAACTGGGGATCACATTGCTTTCCTGCCTTTTGCTTTGAAAGTAAATGCTTTGGCTCTGCTTTGACATTTATGTGGCAGCTGGAAACCATTATCCTTTGACAATGCTTTATTCCATTGACAGTATCTCTTAAATACGCAGTATACTAGTCAAACTCCTCATTCATGTGCTTCTAGTTTAATCCATGCCCCAGTGCCTCAGCACTGCCTGTTTCAAGGATAATGTACTGCAGAACAGGCTCTCTGGGTATTTTAAATAAAATGTTTGAAGCCTTGGAGATACAAAGGTATGAAAACTGCCAAAGTAAGACACATTGTAACTACCTCTCACAACTTCTTCATGGTGGATTTGGTATTATTGTACGATGTGTCATGTGGGACTCTTCTGACTCACAGTGCAAATATGAATTTATGCACTGGACATTTTTAATATTGTACTTGGTAACAACAAGCCACATATCACTAAAAACTAAAAACCAGAATCTGTCTCATCTCTGCTATAGCTCTTATGTTCATGGCGTCACTGGTGGAGGGCAGCTTTCTGAGTGTGTGTATCAGCAGGACAGCATAAAAGGAACTCCTGGGAGTAAGCAGATCTAGGAATTCCTTGTTTTTAAGATGAGCATGGGAGTATTCAGTCCATATGCCCACTATCCAGACACCAACAATGCCAATGTCAGCCACTCTGACGTGCCCCCTTATAGACATTGTGACTGACATGAAATCCTGCTGATACAGAGTAAATGCACATATTTTTATGTTCTTACTGCTTTTATTTTGAGAACTAATGAACTTTGGTTAATAGTTGGTTTTTGGAAAATGAGATAGAAAATTAATGTACCTAACCTTGGTGATGCTGGCAATAACATTTTTTGGATATGATCTTCCACCTTAATCAATACAAAGTATTTTCATTTTAAGATAATAATTATTAATGTAGACATTTTACTGTATTCAGATAATGAGCAGAAATTCCATTATTTATAACCTCTGACTATGTAGACTCTATTAATAAGACTGTTGTATGTAATTGACCCTTCATATCTACACATTGCATATCCTCAGGGTCAACTAAAATTTGGGGAAACATGGTTGCACATGTATAGCATTTTTGGTTATTACTGCCTAAATAATATAGTACAACTCTTTATATACTATTTATAGGTATTATAAGTCACTTGGAAATGTATTAAAAATTCAAGAGGATGTGCCTAGGAATTTGTAAATACTGCATCATCTTATGGACAGCATTTGAGCATCTGTAGATGCTTCTTAAAGGAGCTTCCTTAGGGGTCCCAGAAATAGTGACCCAGAGATACTGAAAAGTGAATATATCATACTATTTATTTTTTCCTCTTTGTAGTGGTGGTGGTGGTGGTGGTGGTGGTGTGTGTGTGTGTGGGTGTGTGGGGTGGTGTGTATGTATGTGTGTGTTTGAGCTTCTTTTACATAATTGAGTTAAAGTATGCATTTGAAACTTCCATTGTTTTACTGTTATCTTCTCTATCCACAAAAAATGGAACCAACAATGCTTTTAATGGGAGTTTTCCATGAGCTTTTTCATGCTTTAACCCCATCAGCAATTTTGTTCCCAAACATCTGTCTTTAGTGTTTCCAAATTAGTTCACTAATAAAGCATACGCTTACTTTTTACTTGCACTTGAACAATTGAAGTATATTTTGTATACACTGAAAAAACTCTTTTTTTTTCATACTTCATTTACATTTTAAATGTTTCTCCCTTTCCAGATCTCCCCTTTGGAACCTCCCTATTCCCTCCCACCTCCCCCTGCTACTATGGGGATATTCCCCCACCCACCCACCCACCCACTCTTCCCTCCTTGGCATTCTCCTATACTGGGGGATCTAACACCCTCAGGCCCAAAGACCTCTGCTTCCCCTGATGGCTAACAAGACCCTCCTCTGCTGCATATATGTTCAAGTCCTACATAGTTTTGTGACCACCATTATGGGTAGAAGAGAACAGTGAGTCAACCTCTGGATTCCCTTGTCTCTTTTATTGTTACTGCCACACCATACCCAGAAACCACCAATCTACTTCTGGTCCCTACAATTTTTTTTTCTTGAATATTAAATAATTAAAGGGAAAATAAGATAAAATTGAAGAGAGTTTTAATCGGGAAGGATAGGGAGGGCACTAAACATGTAAATATCTATATATCTATATCTGTATCTGTATCTCTATCTATCTATCTATCTATATCCAATATTTGTCTATATATGTAGAAAATTTAAATGAACTTATACCATTTGGGGTGATAATGCCCCCCCAAAGCCATAGACTATTTAATAAATACTCTAGGACCAGAAAAAAATCTCCTTTTTTTTGAGTTGTTACTTAGCAGGGTTCAGGAGATTCCCAGGACAATATAGGACACTACAGTTATCTTTGATTGCATTCTGGAAATTTAAGGTAAGTCCTTATTGCTGAAAAAACATGCACTTCAAACAGAGGACTCAGAGGATTCAAGTTGGATCTGACCAGAAAGTCTCTTGCTTGAGGACTATCTTCCATAGTACCGGGGGGTGTTATACAAATTGATACTGGAGGAAAAACAAATAATAGTCCTATCCTGATGCAACACAGAAGAAATCATAGTACTGGAAATCTAGCCAAATACCAGGGCTTAACAAGGCTATGAATCTTAGAAGAGAATCTACTACTGCCAATTTCCTAAATGAGCCTAATTCTTAAATACATTTTAAATACTGATATTTATACCTATAGGTAAGTATCACTCTTACCCCTCACCAAAGAAGTCTCTTTTTGTAGCAGATAGAGACCATTACAGAAATGCACAAGTGGCCAAAATGCCGGGAACAATTGACCACAGGGTGCTCGTGGTACATCTGAAGCACAATCCCTACATCTAAGGCTCAGGGAATATCACAGAAGTAAGGATAGAAAAAATTTAAGAGCCAGAAGACAAAGTCTGCTGAAAGATTGTGTCTTTCAGACAGAGATACATATCCAACACAGTCTCAACAATATGGCTGCCTAAAGAAGAACTAGACAATGATAACACCAGCCTGACATGTCAGTGTTGATAGGACACTATCACCATCCATAGATGAAGAGCTACAGGAACCTAAGGATAGCTGAGAGAGCAAGATTAGACTTCTCCAGGGATGAACTCCCTAACTTTAAAATCTGACACAAAGAGATCAGCCCTAAAAAGATAAAAATACAAGCAACACTAAACATACTCAGCAGGCTGCATGTACATGTTTATCAGTATATATGTAACAGTCATAATTAAAGAACAAGAGGACACGAATTCCTAGATGGATCTGGAATTGTGCAGATTTAGAAGGGTAAGAAGCAGGCATGAGGGGCAGAAATGATGTAGTTATATTTTAATTAAAAATAAAATAAATATTTTAAAGGGGAATACTAATTTCATAGATGCTAACTTGGTATTTTAAGTACTTTCTAATTCTTTTGAGTGATTATTATCCAATTTTATATTCATTGTTTGAATTCTATAACTTTAAGTAGTTATTGATGTATGTGTTCCATGGAGCCTCCATGCAGCCTTGTGTGTCAATCTGATGAAATTAGATGTTGCAGGAATTTTAAGATCATTGTCTTAGTCAGGGTTTGTATTACTGCACAAAACATGATGACCAAGAAGCAAGATGGGGAGTAAAGGATTTATTAAGCTTATACTTCTACACTGCTGTTTATCACCAAAGGAAGTCAGGACAGGAACTCACACAGGGTAGGAACTTGGAGGCAGAAGTGAATGTAGAAGTCATGAAGAAATGCTGCTTACTGGCTTGCTCAGCTTGTTTTCATATAGAACCCAAGACTACTAGCCCAAGGATGGGACCACCCACAACTGGCTAGGCCTTCCCCCTTGATCACTAATTGAGAAAATGCCTTATAGCTGGATCTCATGGAGGCATTTCCTCAAGGGAGGTTCCTTTCTCTGTGATTACTCCAGCTGTGTCAAGTTGCCACACAAAATCAGCCAGTACAATCACACAAGTCAAATGTTATTGCAGCTGTTGGAATGATGGAGCACTCTGTGATGCAGCTTACAACCACTGGCTCCCCTTCCTCTCTTTTTGGTTTTTCTTCTCCATCCACCATTACTCTGGCAGCATGCTTGACCAAGTGACTTCCATGGTCAAAAGGAGTTGAAGTGACGTTCAGGACAGCACTGGCAAAGCTCAGTGGGCAATGAGGTCCTGTCATTCTCTGTTCCTTCCTAATCAATGAGAATAGCACTTTTGGGAGATGGGTTGCTTTTTCAGTTTGAACCCTAAAGATGAACTGGTAAGCTATATAGCCAGTTTCTGCTCACTTGGAGACAACACATAATCAGAAATGAACAAAAAAACACATGTCAGTTGTTGGATGACACTAGGATTTTCTTGTTAATTTAGCATAGCTTAGTGAAAGCTAAATAATATTGACATCCTGTCCTTCAAGTTGTTCAGTGTTTCTGTGTTCCAGTTCCATGGAATTGTTCTTAGCTCTTAAAACTTTGTCTGGGGACACTCTCTCCCAGTTGTACAACTCTTCATGTTTTCTGTGCAATGTAGAGGCCATGACCTATTGCCCTATACAGTATACATTACACTTCTATCTCTGTTTCACTTCACCTGCTTTATTCTCCAGATAGAAAATGTGTGGGTTCCTGTGCCTTAGAGTATTGTTTCTGCTGATCACTATACCCCAAGTTTAGATCAAAATTTATTATACCATGTGTTATACTTTGAGAAATGTCCTCCACAGGATCATATAGTTGAACACCTGCTCCTCAGCTATTTCGGGAGATTATAAAACCTTTAGGAGACATGTTCTATCTAGATAACTTGGTTTGCTAGAAGATAGGAGTATGAGTGGAAGAAAGAAGGGTTTAGGGTTATAGCCTGAAGACACAAATTCTTCTGTTTCCTGACATTGAGTCCGATGTAACCAGATACCTTTCTGTTCTAGATCTCCCTGCCTCAAATTGTTCCTGCCACCATGCCTTCTTTGCTGTGGTGGACTATCTCTCTCCTCAAACTGTAAGCCTGAACCCATATTTACTCTTGTAGGTTGTTTCTTGTCAGGTATTTGGTCATAGCACTGTCTTACTTTTCTATTACTGTGACAAAACACCATGACCAGGGAAACTTATAAAATACAATGTTTAATTGGGCTTACAGTTACAGATGGTTAAAGTCTATGGTGGCAAAGCAAAAAATGATGGTAAGAAGAAGATAAGTGCTCACATCTTGATCTCCAGGTAGGAGACAGAGTGGATACTGACAAGAAGCTCAAGTCTCAAAGCTCACTCCTGGGAAGCACTTCTTCCAAAGGGGCAAAAACTACTCCAAGGAGGCCACACCTCCTAATCCTTCTCAAACAGTTCTACTAATTAGGCAGTAAGTATTCAAACATCTGATCCTATTGGGACCATTTTCATTCAAACCATCAAAGCCATACTGGAGGTTAAAATTTCAAAAAGCATTTTGTAAATAAACAAGTAAGCTTTGTGTTAGTGAAAAACAAAACCAAATATTTTTATATCTGTTTCTCATCAAACTAGCATTCTTCTTTATTATATGATTCAAACCATATAACCTAATATAGTGTTTGTTCTGTCTTCTAGTCTGGATTTCTCTGTTTCTAATGTTTTTGTCCTGTCATAATTCTTATATTATTATTAGAAACATTAAATTCTTCTAATTACTATTACCAATGCAAACATATATCTTTGAAAATGTAACACAATGCATTGATGTTAAATATGTCCACCTATAACATATCAAAGCTATGATTCCCATTCTTATGTTCAAGAGAAGTACACAAAGTCCTCCATGACTACCCTTTTCTTTTCTCTTTATTCTGATTCTTTCACGACTTGAATAAGAGAGATCTTCATAGACATGATGCACTCTGTTCTTCTCATGCCTCCTCTAAACTAAGGGATTTTTGCTTCCCTCTACTTGACCAACTCCTCATGATTCTTTAATTTTTATTGACCTATTTATCAGTCTTCCATCTATCCACCTACCCCCCCATCCAGCCTTGAACACCTCTGATAGGTGGTTCAATTCTGTCCTCCATTCTCGGGTCACATCATTGAACTAAATATTGATGATATTCACAGGAATTTCATTTTGGGGACAGAGTCAGATGCAAACAAGGCATATTTATATTTTCCAAACCTGAGGATCACAAACTATGCTGCCACTGCTCCTAGTGAGTTATCCTGCTTGAAGATAAAGAAATTAAAACCATTTAGAGGTTTATAGAGAGCAAGTTTTGATGGGTAAAGGAATAAAGAAAGCAGAAATGGGGACGATCACACTGAGAGCAGTTGAAAAGAACAGAGGTTTGCAGGCAAAGACCACAGTCTGTTCAGAGCCTTGGGAAATGAGTATATTTAAAACTGGCAAAGAGCCCAGCATTTCCTCACCCTGAGGTTGGCTAAACTGTAAGAAAAGGGTGTGGTGGTAAAGAAACAAAATACATTAGACTTGAAATTTGTGTCTTGGAAAAACTGACACATGGAGCTAGCTGGAAATAAATGGATCAGGAGATTGTCTGTTTTGAGAGAATTGTTTTAACCTTTCGAATTGTGTGGCAATCCTTTAGCCCCAAAGCTTCTGTGAAGCATACACGAATAGTGTTTACATCCTCTTTAAAGATCTTCATCAGATATTCTCAAGACAGATGGCAGACAGGGCAAGGACCCTAGAGCTTGGACCATGAGTAGAGAGTAGTGCCAAGCATGCATCTCTGGAAGGTCTTGTGGTGGTTGATATAGTCTACTTGGGTGGATTTAGCATCACCTAGAAGACATTCCATTAGAATGGGCATTCCACCAGAACACTTCTAGAGATCATTAGCTATTGCAGAAGACCTGCCCTCCATTAAATGGTACCTTACAAGGGGTTTAAGGTAAAAAGCAGTGATAATTGCTGCCATTGTGACTTCTTTCTGAAGGGAATATGTAGCTTCTGCTGACATCAGACTCTAGCTTCCTTGGTTTACCAATGTGAACTCAACACCAGTAGCTCTCTAGGGAACTTACAGTCTTTCAGAATTGAACTGGGACCCCTGAGCATCTAGTTTCTTGGACTGAGAAGGTACCAGGATCTCTTCCTCTACAAAGAATAGGCCTTGTTGATCTTTGCAAGCCTATCATATAAAACAGTCCAATGAATTCTCTGTTTATTTCTTTCATTCATGTGTATGTGTGTGTGTGTGTGTGTGTGTGTGTGTGTGTGTATGAATGTATGTATTTACATATTCTATTGGTTTTGTTATTCCAAAGAACCTTGACTAAGATAACTCCAACCAAGGATCTCCTCTTGGTTCCAGTGGAAGGGGTTTCAATGGTATCTGCATACTGGGATGTTGGAATGGCTGTGGCAAAATAGAGATGGAATAGTATGATGTTGGAAAGCTGCTTTGAAATTACACAAAAAGGGACACACACATATAATAGATGAATATCAGAGACGTTATGCAGTGTTTAAAAGAATATACAATATGAATCTGTTTACATGTAGTTCTGGAACTAAAAACATTAATCTATACCAAAGCTAGAGCTTCCAGATTAGGAAGAAAGGATTGGCTGAAAAGAGTAACAAGGGATTTTTGGTTGGAATAATGGAATATTTTATTTATTTATTGGTAGATGTATGTTTCCAAGTTGTATACTATCATCAGAGCTCATTGAAAGGAGCCATGTATTTTATTGCATGCAGTATAGCCTAGTAAAAACAATGCCACCATAAACAAAAATGAAATGCAATATAACTCACAAAAAGCATCCCTGAATTCTTAGTCATGTACAGATATTCATTTGGGAATATTATATGTGGGATATAGCTTATTTACCAAAGATTCTTGGATGGGAGTTTGATCTCTACATGGTGGTTTTGGAGTGGTGTGATTGTTAATAGATGAAAAGGCAAAGATAAAAGGTAATCATGTGAGGGGGCATCATCATCAGAAGGAATTAATGCTGGTCTTGTAGTGTAATTATCACAAGAATGGGTTGTTAGTGTGATTACTCCATATGCTTCCCTCTCTACACACAGCCAATTCCTTTCCTAGTTCTCCATGATGTGATGTAACCAGAAAGCCTTCACCTGAGACCAAACCTTCAAAACCACCAAATTTCAATCTTTGAATCTTCCCAACTGTGAGCAAAGGAAACCTGTTCATCAGGCAGCCAGCATCTGTGATTCTCTTATAGCAACACAAAGCTGACTAATTCAGGGAGTGAGAGAAAAGCAGGGCAGGGTTCCTGTCAGAGCCAAGGACAGGAAAACCAACTTTAACCTGCTTTTTTTTTTTTTTTTTTAAATCTTGTCTTGAACCTAATTGCCTTTTCGTGTTCATGTTAAGCTGCAATCTCTAATGTCTTTTTGGTCATTAATTTAAATGTTTTGCCTGACTTAACTGGAGTGTTCACACTTCGATATAAATCTTCTTCATGGCACATTTATATTCTCCATTTGTATTGCCGACAGTGATTAGTGGGTCACTGTGGTCTGTGCTGTAAGAACAAGTCACTAGCCTGACTCATCTGTCCTGACAGTCTCCCTCTGCTGTCCCATTAACACCTTTGTTGCAGCTGTCACTGATGTCCACCCTGTCTACCCTTATGTTCTCATTTTTTGCCTGAGTTTAGGCAAAATAAAAGACTCAACACATTCGTATGAGTTCCAGGAAGGAGATTTTACATTGCGATTTCAACTAATTGATTCTTTCTTGAGTAACTCAAAGCTATTTTTAGCACAGTATCTGTTTCACAAAGGAATTGGTGAAAGGAAAGATGATGACTGTTAAAAGAGTTTTAAAATCATGTGGCACACAACACAGTCATTTTCTTTCTTTCAGATTTATTGTCATTACCGGTCACATTTCACAGTTGTGGGTTTGATTACAGCCCCATGGAATGTAAGTCACCTGGCCATCACACAAAAGATCTAGCATGTTCTCTCAGCATGCTTGCTCAGATTCTATACAGTCTGTGGTGGTTTGAATATGCTTTGTCCATGGGAAGTGGTATTATCAGAAGATTTGGCATTATTGTAGGAGGTATGGCCTTGTTAGAGGAAGTGTATCACTGTAGGTGGGCTTTGAGGGCTTCCAGTGCTCAAGGTCCACTCAGTGTAGAAGAGTCAGTCTTTTCCTGGCTGCCTTCAGATCAGGATGTATCAAGATGTTGAACTCTTGGCTCCTTCTCCAGCTCTGCCCTCTGTAGCACTCTAGGCTTTGGTTAACTCCATTCCACTGATACTGCTGTTCTTTGTGGTCATTCCATCGTATTGGCAACTCCAATCCAATGGGGTCTTCTGCTGCAACTAGGCTTCACTAATAGCCTCTCATAGGCTCTCTTCATGGTTCCAAGTCTCAACTTCATTGCATGACCCATTTATTCCTGGTCTCTTACAGTGCTAGGCCTCAGCTGTTCTCCATGACCTCTTCATGCCTTCAAAACCTGTACCACCTGAGTGACTCTTTCATATTACCAAGTCCAGCTGCAGCATACAGTACAACTTTAACTATATCTGGAACACAGCTTCTTTGTGCTCTCAGAAAACACTTCCCATAAGATATCACCTCACTGATGCTGGTTTCTTCTTAATTTCTCAGCTCCAGCTAAATAGCATCAACTGTCCCAGTAACCCCTCTACCCTTGACTCTAAAGCCAGAGCCACATGGCCAAAGCTACCAAGTTCTGCTGCTTGCTGGGTCTGGAACATGCCCTCTTTGTTCTATTACATTATCTGCTTTCCAATTCCTTTGCGGCCTAAGGTTGGCTGTCTTGGAACATGCTCTGTAGACTGATTTTAAACTCAGAGATCTGAGTTCTGGGACTAACGGCATGAACCACCACACCTGAACCTAAGATTTTCTCTATTTGTAATTTGCTCTGTCCTAGGCTGGCCTTGAATCCAGAGATCTGCTTGCTTCTCTCTCATGGAATTAAAGGCATGTACCACCATGCCTGGGCTTAAACTCTTTGTGTCCACTATACCTCAAGATCCAGATTAAAGTGTCTGTCATTCCCTGTGAAGATACAGATCAAAAGCATATGTCTTCCAGCCTAAAGATTTGGATCACAGGTGTGTCCTCCATTTCTAGATTGCAGTTCATTTCAGATGAAAAGACCAAATGAAAACAATAACCAAGTAATAGCATCTAACATGCTATAATGGTCCATGGGAGGTGGCATTTTTAGGAGGTATGGCATTATTGGTGGACGTGTGGATTTTGGGACTCTGTAAAGCAGTGAAATGCTTTGAGTAGGGTTTCACGAGCCACACTAGTAGAAGCATGGAAGACTGTGTTCCTTAGATTTCTTGACCAGAAGGCAGCTAAGAAAAGACTGGCTCTTCTACAATGGATAGATCTTGAGCACTAGGAGCACTCAACGCCTACCTACACAGTGACACACTTCTTCTAACAAGGCCACACCTCCTCCAATAATGCCACATCTCCCAATAATGCCACTTTCTATGAACCAAGCATAGTCAAACCACCACATGTTCTAATACACATTGAATAAGAATGAACAACTCAACATGGAGCCAGTTAATCTTCCACTTGGCTAGTGAGCCTATAAGGTAATCCAGAATAAAAACATCCCTTTCTTACAGGCAATTTCTCTCTTGGATAATCTAAAATTTTAATAAATGCAAAGAAAAGGCTATAAGCACCATGAAGCTTGACAGTGGTACAAAGTTCCCCATAGATACCTGATATTGGAAAGTGGACAACAAATGAACCTAAGTTGCAATAGGGAAGTGGCCTGAAGGGAGCAGGAAAAGATGGAAAAGGGATTCTGGGTAAGGAGGATAGACATTTGCTTGCTGTATGTGATATTGGTTCAGCTAGCCTCCTCATTAGCCTACAGGGATCCTATATAATGTTCCCCATTCTCATGAGCTTCTTTACAATCAATACAATATCAGTGATATGATGGCTGTGAATCTCTTTTTGGAAAGGAAAGACCTGAAAGAGGGAAAAACAAAACCTGTAGGCCTTGCAGATGCATTTCCTGCTGGCTCAAGTTATCTTTATGGGCAATGTTAAGATTTTCCTGGATAAAATCTTAGGGCAGACAGTTCAGTAACACTCTCATTAAACAAGAACATTGGTTCCCTTGGCCTTTGGAACACAAATGTACTGACATAAACAAATACACCTTGGGATGATAACCTTTCCTGGGGATCTGGCGTGAGGAAAAACACAGAAGAGTTCATGAGGACACTATTTGGCCACATAGGCTGCTCAAAGTTTGTCAGAGGGGCCTTCTTGCTGTGTTAGGGGATGCTATGGTCTGAATGCTTGTGTTTCTCTCACATTTGTAGTAAAACCTAATGCCCCAAGGATTGGTATAAATAAGGGCCTCTGGAAAGTGGTTAGAGCAGAACTCCAGTGTCCTTAACCCACAGAGCCAGTGAGGACTCAGGTGACAAGCATCAGTGAATGAGGGAGTGAGCCTCTGTTAAAACTAAATTTGGTTCTTTGATCTTAGACTTCCAAGCCCACAGAACTGTGAGAAAAATGTCTACTGTTTGTTAATCATCAAGTCTATGGTATTTTTGTTTTAGCAGCCCAAATGGACCAAGACTGGGGTGAGGTGAGGAGTTGCCAACTGGAGATAAAAAGGTGTCTTAATCTCTTTTATTTCTTAAATTTGAATGTATACAATAAAACATCTAGGGGAAATTGTAAAGCTGCAGATTCCATTCAGGGATCTACTGAAGTCTGACATTCTGAGTTCAAATTCCCAGCTGCTATCTGGTATTTCTTTCTGAAGGGGAGATTGTCTGAATCTAGGAGGGCCATTTTTAGTGTTGCATCTCCCCACCAGAGCTCATCATAATTTATGTGTGCATTACATACTCCTCTGAGAACTATGCTATGCTGCTTGATAGGAGATGTAAAAGAATAAGCTCTTAATCACATTAGTATAAAGGAAAATACTTGAAAACTTATCCCTGAGTTACAAGCCATTAAGAAACTGATGCTGGCAACTTGTTTTTATCTTCTTAGCAAATCTATAGCTTTTGAATTAAATGAAGAGGCAGAGGGGGGATTGGATAAGAAAGCTAGATAAGTATCAGAGAAAGTTCTTGTTGGTTAAGTTAATTTATGAGTTAAAAACATAATACTTTACAAGGGGAAAGGGAACTACCCAGAAACAGTGTGGCATATAAGATTGGAACTTCATTTGATCTAGATGTTACACTTAAAAGCTTTACTCACATTCTCATTCCTCAAATCACTGGGAAAGAAGGAAGTCTCTTATAGACATCTTATGGCTTATTAGTCATTTTAAAACACTAAAAACCTTGGGCTGAAGTCAGCGTGTTTACTATGCGAGGAGTGGGTTCTACAAGGTGAATAGCTAGCCTTTATACTAGCTTTTGACCATAGAAACATGTGTGTAGATTGATTCTAATGTGTTCATTGGCAAGACTACCACTTTTGGGAAAAGTTACAAGGTGAGGACATCTAGAACTGTCATCTTCATCTCAAAGTTGATCAAACCTTTAAAGGCAGTTTGTTTGCTTCCAACCATCTCTTCACTCCCCCACATGGCAGTAGCTTCTGTAATGTGGTAGAACTCAGGAAGCTTGCCCACCCATAAGTATTGCCTAGGATCACCACAGACTGTTGAGCAGTGGTTCTCAAAATCCCCTAATTTTGTGACCCTTTGATATAGTTCCTCATGTTGTGGTGACCCCCAATCATAAAATAATTTTCATTGCTAATTTATAACTGAGTTTGTTAATGCTAATGAATTGTAATGTAAATACTTTTGGAGATAGAAGTTTACCAAAGGAGTTGCGATCCATATGTTGAGAACCACTGATGTAGAATGTTGCCTAATCATGCTAAGATCAGCCTTGGGCTGGGTGCTGATGAACTGATTTCAAGGTGGTGTCTGACTTTCCTCTTAAGGTAGTGTTCAATGACTGCCATTGATTGAAGTCACCATGAAGATAAGAAACTTTCTTCTTCTTCTCCTTGCCACACTTGGACGTCTCAACAGGACACTAACTAAATCCTCCACCTTTCCCTGGAAACTTCCTTATTTTAACACCGAAGGTATACTATGTCTCATTTTCTAGCAAACCAGGAGGGTTCCATCTTTGGTTAGTGAGGTCTGGGTGTTGAGAAATTGTGTACGAATATACAAGCATCAGAAAAGCCTAAAGAAACCAAAAGTAGAATTTCCTTATCTAGTGTTGCTTTGGACCTTAAAAGAAAGGAAGTTGCAGAAGGGTAGCTAAACTCATCACTACAGCTTGATAGTAAGACAAATGACGGAATCTTCCCCAAGTCAACTGACATGTAGTTGGGAGGTTTCACATTAGTGAGTTCATCATCTCCCTTCCAAGACCACTGACATCTTAAAGATGACTTCAAAGGGAGAAGTGTTTGGTCACGATTCTGTGTCTGACATGAGCTTGTCTAAGAACACAAATATACTTCTTAAAGTGATACTGGTTGGAAGATTTGCCAAGGGGACCAAAGGATAAAAGAAGCTAATATTTTCTATTGCTCCCACTGACTCATCCAGGGCACAACACGCAGGGTTGACATGAAAACAATAGAGCCAAGATATCAAGGTCTAAATCCTAAACTCATACTTAAACCTGACATCCAAACAGAATGGAGAAAGCTTTGCTGCATCACAGACCAGCACTGACTAAAACCTGAGGCTAACAGGCACTAAAATCTCAACAACACTGACCTACAATGAAAGTATAAAAAGACTTCTTTCCTTCAGTCTGACTTTGGTGTCCATCTTAACCAAGCAGAATTAATTCACAGCCCAGGAGCTCCACAAGCTGATGTTTATTTATAATATTCAATATTCCCATAAGCACACATGTTCCAAATGGAAGGGCACATTTTGATAATGCCTGTTTCTTCATTAAGATTTCATCATCCACCTACATTAAGAAGCCTGGCTCTACACTTTGTTACTTCTGCTTTCACCTTGTGGATTCCTGCTTTATTTGCTTAATCTCAAGTTCCTGGCTTCCCAGGCACTCAAATTTGAAACAAGCAAAGTTCATGCATTAGTGTATCCTGAGCATGCATCATTTATGAATGGCAAGGTACTTGGCACAATTTAATGGTATAAGAGAGACTTTGTTTTAAACATTAAAATGAAAGTTAAGAAGTAGCAACAATGGGTGGAATATCAGAACACATAGAGTGCATAGAGGGCCAAGGGTCACTAGTTCTTGGTTGTCCTTTAGTGTTGTGTATTGACACTCTAATCAATTTGAAAAGTCAAATAAACACTGACCACTTAACCAATTTAGAAGTAATTTGAATTATTATTCTGAGTACTTAGTCAGACAAACCTTCAGTATGTAAAACAAAATAACTGCTTACATTTACATAAATGAAGAAGTCAAACTGTTTTAAGTAACCCCAGAGTCTAATTGGGTATTTTTGTGTTTGGTTGTTTGTTTGTTTTTTCTTTTTGTTGGTTTGGTTTGGTAGTAGTCATAATATTCTTATTCAGAATGGTTTTCACTGTAGTTATTTTTTCTTTGATGAATAATTTGGAAACCAACCAGTGCTAGTATTATTGAATTTTTAAAGAAAAGTTAAACTTTTCAAAATATAGAGAACAACTTCTCTCAATAAAATTACAGTCTGCCTTCTACCAAAAAGCTCAAATAATATACTTTGTTTAACATTTATATCTAAAGCCTATTTAGTGGCAAAATAATCATTATATTAATCATCAAATGGCACTTTGTATTTGTAGTGTCCCAACCACTCCCACAGATGTAAATAACATCCAACCTTTTCTAGCTTGTGGGCAAATTGAAGACCTTGTCAGATTATAACTATGTCTTCAAATAACAACACAGTGATTTCACATTTAAATGATGGTATGTCCCACAATAATTGTGCTTTAATAAGTGCTTCCAGAGGACCTGAAAGGCTTTGGTGTTCGTGAGAGGAAATGCAGGTTGATAAAACCATGGCTTGAGCAAACTCATAAACCACTGGAAATGCAGCTTTCTGCAGAAGCCTTTCATGTCTTTCATGGTAGAAGCAAATCACAATTCCCCCTCAGTGTGCATTTTTTTGTCCATTTCAGAAAACTCAGCCCATGAGTAGAACATCACCCAGCATCTGGGCATGATGGTTACCTTGTAGATTTTGCAATGGCAGAGTCATAATGCCTCCAGCTGCAGCTGCTGCTACCAGCCCTTGGATGTTTGTGAGATTCGCAGTGGGCAGTGTGAGGACCAGGCCTTGCTGACCTCCTAGCTGTCCTGCCATGTTGAAGGGGATGAGGATGGGCTGATTGAGGGCTGGGGGGCCTCCCGGCATCACCCCGGCCACAGCAGAGGCTAACTGCTGTGCTGTCAGAAGAGGCTGCAAAACAAGAGAAACCTGGCTCACTTTCTATCACAGCAAGACATGCCTTTCAGAGTACTATCCCTCCATTAGATCAGGTCAGAAAGTTTCTGAAGAGGTGGCAAAGAAGAAATTACATTTTTAACATTATGTTTCACTTATTTCTTTGAAAAATTTCAATTTCTTTTAGAATCTCTGTGGAGCTTAAATACCTTTTGAAGAAATACTGTACCTGTGTATATTGCAAATTGAATTGAAGTTTCATTTGATCCTGATTCTCATATATTTAAAGTGATCAGTTAATTCATTCTGCATTGTCCCAGAAAAGTCATTGATATTGGTAGGGTTTTTATTATATTTTTTGTTCAAAGAAGGTAACAACACCCGGTTTTTAAGTATTACATTAACAAAAACAGTATAAAAGGTTTTCTTGATGCTAGGCCTTTAGTGATGCCTTTATATACCTCTGTGGCTGGAGGGCATGGATGCTAGCATAATCCTTTTGGAAAGCAATTTGAAAATACATGCATATCAAGAATGGTAAATATATGTATCCCCATTTGACTCAGAATACTCCTAGAATGTAACTTCACGATAGAATTCAAAGGGAGAAGACAAAAAATGAAGTTATGCAGTACACTTTAAATCACATAAATGTTGAAGCAGTTCATGTTATAGTGCCATCATGATGAGATATTATATAGTCATCAATATGGATCATTTGGGTACCAATTTAGGAAAGTTTTAAGAAATGTTTCCCGGGGGCGAGAGAGGTGGTTCAGTGTTTACGAGTACTCACTATTTTTCCAAAGGTCCTGAGTTCAATTCCTAACACCCACATGCCAGCTCATTAGTGTCTGATGCCATCTTTTGGTGTGCAGAAATACATACAGAAAAATACATATATGTGTACACACAATAAATAAATAAATAAATATTCCTGATATGAAAATAAAAAAGATAGTAAATGAGTGGTTGCTATTAAAATGTCATACATATCTCTATATATGCTCTCTATATGTATATATGTATAATGTCAAGTTCTAAAATGTGATAGAAATTAAATACTTATATTTAAGATAAAATACTAAAAAATGCCTTTCTGTTAATTCTTTCATACTCTTTACCCAATTAAGATGTTACTATAGAAACCCATGTGTATGTCCATCCTTGATTGAACAGTCATGGTTTGGTTTGAAAGGCAGCAGTAGATCACAAACTTGTTTGAGTGCTGGGCTAGGGTCTTCACTGGAGGAACATACTAAGATTTTGGTTCTGGATTGCTACATGACAGCAAAGGTCATTTGAACTTAGAGTCCTTAAGCCAGAACATCCTCTACATTCTTACAGAAGCTGGGGAGTAAAAATATAATCCCACATCCTTCCTCTACAGGATTCAAAATGAAACTTTATGTAGAATTGACTTTCCTTTTGATGGAACACAGGAAAAGTATTTAAATACGGACATGAAACAATACCAGATTATATCCACCAGGCTCTATTGATATGCAATTATTCTACGAATGGGACTTAGAGAGTTTTATAACTTGCTAGAAGTTCCATATCTAGTGCCTGGAGAGGTCAAGTTTAAGACCAGATAGACCGTTCTAGAGTCATCTTTATGCTCCTTCTCCAATACAAGGAGCAGATTCAGAGACATGGGGCTTCTAGATTTGAAGAATGATGGTAAGGGTGGGTGCATCCTCTGGCTAACCCTCTAGAGTACCCTCCAGATCCTTGCAAAGAAAGCTCTGGGCTCCCAGTGTATTTGTTGCTGTTACTAAATTCACACCAATAACTTTGCCTCTCCAGTTACAAAACACAAAGTTACTCTAAAGAACAATCATCAGACTTGGGGAATAATAATGAAATTGTAGCCTGGCCCCAAGGTTCCTAGTAGGGTAACCAGCCAATCGATATGATGCTTCAAGGGAAGATATGTAGTAGCTCTCAGATTATACACAGGTTTGGAGGCTTGACATGCAAAATTTTACGATTGGAATTTGGTCTTAAGATAGGGTACAGCTACTCCTGGTTGTCACAGAGCCATGCTTCTTCACTGCCTGAGTCTGTTATTCTAATCAGAATTAGAATATTACAACATATTTGGACTCCTGTGCTTCCAGGCACATCCATGCACACAGATAGGCAGAAGCACAAAAACATATGAACATGTGAGATAAGAAGAATGACATTATAAGGGTGTGACACAAAGAAACCAATGGCTCATGTTGTATGAGCTCTCTATACTGCCCATTCTTCATGTCTATGAAGTTGTCTGGGCTCTGAGGTGGATGATGGGTTCTGAGGCCATTGAAAGATTCCATGGTGACTAGAGTAAGAGTGTCAAGTCTGACCGAAGCTTTACATTTGGGCAAGTGCTCCTTGTCCTGAAAGTGGTTAATTTCTAGGAACAACAATGACAGCAATCGGGAGGGAAAGGCCCAGATATTTCTCTCCTTAAAAGCAAATGAACTCTGAAAGTTTCACAGTAGATGGCAGAGGTTAAAGAAAGCCCAGCCTTTTATAATTGTGTTCTACATCTCCATATAATCCGTGCCAGGCTGCCAAAAACAAATATTGGACTTTAAAAAATAATGAATGTATTTCTTTATTAATGCAAGAGCTATGTGTGATGTACAGTATTGTCAAACCCAATAAGCTGAACTAGCATTAAAATTGCATTAACTTTTTTATATTAAATCACATCTTGTATTTCAAAAATGGCTATAGTAAGGTTGAAATAACTTAATTTTCTTCACACTCTAGTCATTAAAGTTTTACTTTCAAGAAAGCAGCATGGTAACCCACAACCTAGATATAGATGGTTTTAAGGGAAAAAAATTTTTTTTCACATGATTAAAACCAACTTTTCCTTTAAGAAGAGACTTTTGCAAACACATATTTTCTTGAGAGTACTTAATAAATAATGTAGTCATATAGCTTCCCATACAAAAATTTATCACCATCTTTGCTCTGTTGGAGTTAATTGGATTTAACTCATTATTATTTATTTGGTTATTTATATGGTAAAGGCATCTTAAATGCAGCCTAATGCAAAACAGCTGAGAAATACTGACCTGTGGCCCAACTGGAAAGGGGGGGTGGGTCTGACTGGCCTGGTGCTGTTCAGGAGTTCCTGGATCTGGTAGGACTGTGTTTCCTCTGGCCCCTAGAATTTAAATGAGAAAAGTTCCCTTAGTATCAAGTCCAGCCTGGGAACAACATATTTCTGTGATGTCATAGGACAGACACTGAGGAATAGATGCTTGTGAAAGAGTAGTTCTTCAATAGTTTTCAAATCACTTGACAATGGCAAAAAAATGATGCTATGGTACATTCAGGATGACCAAAGTTAACAGGAGGTAGAAAGAACAGACAGGAGAAAAAGGTATACTGCCATATATATACATATATACTAAAGCCATACACACACACACACACACACACACACACACACACACATCAAAAGACTTAACATTAGACATTAGTTTAGATAGCACACTCCAGTTCAGTGTGTGTATATACACATGCATTCATGCATATTTGTGAAACTGAGTCTGTTATGCAGAGGTTTGTAATAGATAAGCTGATTTTCCAAAGCCTTATTATAATCTCAGGCATGATCATGTCCACTCATACTGTTCCTTAATAGGAATTCCTCTCTTTACTCCGTACCCTTGGACTATCTCTTCATGTTGGCTTTGGGTGGATTCTTAAGAAAAACCTTTCTAAAACCACAGCACTTTTCAGTGCCTCCCTCTCCCATCACAATATTCTAAAAGGTGTATGAGTTCTCTTAGGCAAATTTTCTGGGTACAGAGAAAAAGAGATGTCTCCCCATGAATTCAGAGACCCACCTCTGTAAACAACAAACACATCATATTCCTAAGTTGAGATCTTGTTGGATTTCTAGCACCCTGACAAATCTCTAAAACCTTTTGGTATTGTCTGCATGCTTTTGTGCTTTGTTTCAGGACAAACCACAGTGGTTAAGATAATGGTGGAAGCCATAAATACTTAAATAAAAAATAAACAACACCGTGAGCCATTTCTGAAGTGTCTCTATTGAGAGCTTCTGTTTTTTTGGAGTTTTCTAAAGGAGTTGAAATCCAGTTCCTAGCAAACCTGAACAAGATCTACTTTCCTGATGTTTGTCCTATAAATAGCAAGTGGAAGAGATTTCAAACTCTGTTTACTGGCATGCTGCGGCCAACCAATGAAAAAAAGATATGATTCTGTCATGCTTATAAATTTTAAAGAAGCTATTATTGGCTCATTTAAAACAAATTCTTCTATATAGTCTCTTAAGGGACAGACTTATAAATAATGGAAATGTGGAAAAAATACTTCAGCACATTAAGCTACAAATAAAATTGACTGCTACATATTATTCAATTGACTTCTATCTCTACAGTGATGTGTCAATCATAACAGCATTTTATAATAGGATTAAGCAATAAATGTGCAAAGCCATTATACAGAAATTTGAAAATCTGATTAATTTGTAATTTTTTTTTGTGCAGAAAGTCAGGAATGGACATTGCTTGGGGAATACTTACAAGCATTCTATTGAAATTTCTAAATTGATTTGGAGCAAACTAATAAAAAACATAGACGCTGACATTTTATAAACTGAATTCTGTCAAGATATGTTTGGCATTATAATGATCACTGTCATTTAATAATAAGGGTAAAATGACCTATTAGAAGATACCAACAATCCCCATGTATGCAAAAGGGCTTTCTTCTAAATTTTATATGTGGTTTATTTATTATGTTTGAAAGCCAGGACATGTTAAGCTAGACAACGCTTTATATAATATAAATCCCATGGTCTCCATTCAGCCCCCAAATAGTGCTTTTGGTCAAATATTAGCATTAGGCTAATTTGCAAATGGCTAAAAATTTACTTCTTAGAAAAACATAGTTGCTTCCCCAAGTTTGTCAGACCTAGACTTTTACACCAAACTCTGAAACAAAAGTTTTATAACATGCAGAAAAGTAGCAAAGTCCTTTAAAACAACCAAATATACACTTTGCTATTAAAATGTTTTATAGCAAGACAGGTGCCTTTGAACCACAGTTTCTTCATGTTTTCAGAACAAATTTCTTCCTCTATTCTCAACAGATCCCACTGCAGTGTTGAGGACCTGTCCCATCTGGTCACTGTGCTAACACAAGCGTATGTCTGTTCTCTATATCACTGTGCAGATTACATTTGCTTATATTTACTTTTTGGTGCTCTGAGACCCTAACTGGTACCCAGCATCTCATTCTGAGAATGGCTATTCTCAAAAACTGTGTTAACCATAGTCTGTGGCAATTCCACACAATTTCAATGTGTAAAATGATGTCTTTCACAGGCTCTAGAGGAGATTATATATGCCTTCCTGCCTGGATCAAAAAGTAATGTTACTTCTTAATGTGCATCTCCATTTTCTCCAAACACATGTATCACTTTTAACCTTGTAGGACCATAAACTAATCTGTTGGAAGGAAGTTCCTATACAGAGGCCTTCCTGTACAGCCAAAGGGGAATCCCTCCGTCAGAATGAGTAAAAAGCATTGGCTAAAGGTTTTAGTGATTTGAAGCATCACTTACTGTATGATAGCAAAGAATTTGAGGTTAGGTATTTCCATGGCACATCAAGCAAACATAAACATGGGTTGAGCAGGTGTTCTGTTGAGGTTTGTTCTGTTGCTATGTATTGCAATGCTAAGAGCAGGGTGGGGTGGTGGGGGCTCAGACCTGGTTGTCCCTGATGAGAGAATCCACCAGTAGACTCAAATGAAGCTATGTGACCTTGCCCCGAGTTATTTCTGATTGGTGAATAAAGATGCCTATAAATAAATACAGTCTATAGCTGGGCAGAAATGAGATAGGCAAGGCTTGGTGTTCCCAGCTTTGGGGTTGGAGGAGACCACAGGGAGAGAGAGAAGGTGGACAAAGGAGAAAAACGCTATGGGTTAGAAGTCAAGAAAGCATGGCCCTTTGGAGCTTAGAGCAGCCTAGATGAAACATAGTAAGGAATAACTCAGGAATTTCAACAGGAAAATAGATTTTAATAGAGGATAGTGCTGGTTGGGGCTTATTGTAAATAATAAAAGTTGTGGGTCTTTTATCTTGGAACTGAATGATCAAATTTGGGGTAGAAGACTCAAACTGAGATTAAATATTTTCTAAAACATGTATCTTGATCAGGAAACCTAGGAAACACAGTACACCCCTGGAGACCAGGTGTCCCAAGGCAGCCCTCTGGAGTGAATGGCTCATGCTTTAAAACTTTTGTATTTTGATTAGCAAATAGAAAATGTTAAAAACAGTAATGTGCTTTGTGGTGTTTTCCTAAAAATGCAATGTGTTTTGATTATATTCACTCCATGTCATTTCCTTCTCTACTCCATCTTCCATGCCCTCATCCTCTTTGTTAGTTGTCCTCTTTGACTGTGAGCTCAGCATTTCATTCACTCTTGGTGACTATTCAGTCAATATGAATAGAGAGCTGGCTTAAGATACATGTTGCCATCCACTTGATGACTTACTACTGTTTAGCATGAACCTTGGGAGTATCTTTCAATTATTAGCTTACTGACAAGTTCTGTCTCAATCCTAAATGATATCTACAGCATGGATCTAGAATGTCTCTATAGCCTATGTTAAAAGCCTTGTTGTCAGTCTGTGACACAAGGAAGTGGTAGAACCTTTATGAAGGGTGGACAAATAGAAGGAAGCTGAACCATTGCGGGAACATCCTTGAAAAGGAGGGTGGGATGCTGGCAACTTCCTCCTGCTCTCTTTGTTTTCTGGCCACCATAATTTTGGTATTTGTGGGGGTCCTGTCTATGATATGCTGCTTTTCTAAGGTCCCCAAACAAAGGAGCAAACTGGTTATTGGCTGAAACTTTCAAAACAAAAAATGAATTTGGCACAGTAACAAAAACCTTCCTGGACCAGATATAGGAAGCAGTTTGGTATAAAGATTAAAGGTAAGGTTTCTTACAGTTTAAACATGGCCAGGTTTAAATTTAGATCTTCCCCCTCACTAGGAGTGTGGACTTGGAATTGTTTTTCAGTTACTTATTCATCAGCTTTCTCTTATGAAAGTCAGGTATGGTGACAGAACTTCCTTCACAGGTAGGCTGCCGTGAGTGCCATGTAGATAACATACATGTAAATTCACTGAAACCCTGCAAGCTTGCTATATAAATGCTAATCTTTCAGTTATTATACCTTAACATTTATGTTTAAGGTAATATTTCATATTACTCAATTTGTTTGTAATGTTCAACCACCAAAGCCAACTAATATATATTCCAATCTCTATGTGTGCAGACCTCGGAAATATCTTATACACAGCTAATGGTATTCACTGACCTTAACTATGTACTGTGAACCATAAGATCCATGTTTGGAGCAGAACTCAGTAGTTGGGTCTCTTGGAGCTCACAAAATGTGATATTTACAAATAGTCTTCCCTCAATATCTAGAGAGCTGTTTCACAGACCCAGTAGATACCGAAATCTGAGGATATTCAAATCTCTTATCTAAATCTGCATAACATTTACATATAACCTATACATAGTCTTTCATTCACTTTAAATCACCCCTAGATTACTCATATTGTTGATGCAATGAGCATGCTAAGTAAATTT
Source organism: Rhynchomys soricoides (assembly GCA_019843965.1). Classification (NCBI taxonomy): domain Eukaryota; kingdom Metazoa; phylum Chordata; class Mammalia; order Rodentia; family Muridae; genus Rhynchomys; species Rhynchomys soricoides. The sequence continues at coordinate 2,497,746 of JADRCH010000130.1, read as the reverse complement.
TATGCTATATTGTTTAAGGAGTTATGACAAGAAAAAAGTCTATATATATTTAAGTGTTTCCCAAATAGTTTCTTTTAATCTACAGTTGGTATTTTTAAAATCTGTAGATGAGATGCTGATGATATAGGGGTCTCATTATTGGCTGTTAGTCTAGAGTAACACACAGACAGTGTGGTACCAAGAGGTAGCTTTTAAATTCTCCCACAGACCATGGTTCACACAAGTGCCCCATTCCCCAAGTCTGTGAATCATTATTGGAGCTTCTTAAAGCATTTCTCAGCCCACAAAAAGCTAGGAATAAAGAGTGGAAGAGGGTGTTTGTATTGGCAGTTCTTAAACTCCATGAGGGTTAAAGATGGTGTGAATAATGGTGGCTTCACTGATATCCAGGAGAGTTTATGAACATCCTTTCCTCTAGGAACAACACATGACTTGCACCACCAAATGCCACCTGTGTGATTGTATGCCACTGGCATCAGCACACACCACTCACATAATAACAGAACACTGTCTTCAAGTGCAGGCATTGGGCCATCATCATCATGACCCCTCCTGCCTTCCCAGTTTCCTCACTCTGGATGTGCTCTTATCATAATCAGATTGAGATTTCCATCTTGGAAAGGGGAAGAATCAATTGTGGATACACATTCTGTAATTGCAGTCTATTTGCGGTTCATTCACAAACTGTAAACCAAGTGTTAAAGTGTCACAGTATGGAATTTTAAATTAAGGATCTTTGTCAGGGCCCCCAATTCTCAACTCCATATTTCCTACTGAATCTTAAATCTGAGAACCACAGTGCTGCCTGCCTGTCATTTTTGGAATATAAAGGAGGAGGAGGAGGAGGAGGAGGAGGAGGAGGAGGAGGAGGAGGAGGAGGAGGAGGGGGAGAAGGAGAGAGAGAGAGAGAGAGAGAGAGAGAGAGAGAGAGCTTTTGGTTGACATAGTCCGGCCAGGCTTAGCATCTCTTAGTTATAAAGCAGAAGATATACACCCTAGTATAGATTTGAATTTGCTCCCCTTTATGGACTAGATTGTTCCACACAAGTTAAGATTCAAATATAACTGCTTTCATCTTCTGAGGGGGAACTCCTTTTCAGAGTCTCACCACACCATTTTATAAAGAGGACACTGTGAGGGCTGTAGGCTAAGAAGGAGAAGACTGCAAATCAGACTGTTCATCCCAATGTGCTCCCCTATGTCTTCCATCTTTCCAACAGACAGCACAGAAAGTTCCCTTGTTAACAACCAATGCATTTTTAATGAGTCAGGTTCTTTAGAAGTCTGAATGTGGGTTTTTTCTCCTTCATGCATTAACACAACATAGTCCCATGAAAGTCATGGGGACTTGCTAGCACCTTCCTGTTTTTCATACAGTTCTTACCTACAGTTTCCAATTTTCACCAATGGCAGAAGGATGCACACAGCTTATTTAATAGAAGTTGGGCAGTTGAGTGCATTACTATTTCATATTGAGCAGGGGGACCCCAGCTAAGCAGGGCAGAAGGTCCTTCTAAATTAAACTTCCCTTTCTTTCAATTTCTTTAAGATTACTCAATGCCAGAGAGGGAGTGGAAGTGTTGGAAGTGTCTATTAAAAAAAAAAAAAGACCCTTCTCAGAGCCACTTCTACTGTTAGACACTTTTTATCGTTGGTCTGGACCTCTTTCTGACGCTGGACACACATGTACTTATGTACAGAGCTCTACAGTCTGCTGGTGGAATTGAGACTCTAAAGTAATAAGCCCAACTCTTCAGAGAGCACCTTAAATCCCACATTCATTAATCCACATGTCTTTGTGTGCTTTTGCAAATTGTGTTGTCAGATACCTATAATATCACCTACTGATGCTCAGAGACTAGAGAATATCTGATGATGTTAATGTGAAAAAATTATTTCCCTTTATTGGCAGTGACTCACGTGGCCTCTGGAGAGAGAATCTGAGCTTTCACTGAGTGAAGGGTCTAGGTTCGCAGCGGTACTGAGTAATGACCTTTATTTTCAGGCTGTATGTACACATGAAACTCAAAGGGAGACTTGGGATATTGAGATAAAGCACAAAGTACTCCCTACAGATCCATTATTTGGACTTGGTTAGCAGATGATGATTTTGTAATATTGACCAAAATCATTCACTGATCCATTCATTTTTACATGTAGTTTTTTAGTTTATGTACTCTACAGAGATTTTAAAAATTTCCCCTCAGAATTCATCAAATCTCCCTTAAGTTTTTCTCCAACATTTTTTAATCACTTGTTTTCATATCCATCTAGTAAAGGTAGAGACCAATTCCTTTGATATCCAGAACAATTGAGGTTTCAGTGTCTGTAAATGCCTGTTGAAGAATCATGAAAAGAGAGCTGTTCAACATTAACATAATTCCATGACATGCTATGAAGTGATAAAGAGCTTTGAGGTAGGCAAGACCCCTTGAGTATTGCTGTCTCCTCCCAGGTAAAGACTGTCATCTCTTGATATACTGCAGGCCAACTCTGGTTGTCTATCTGTGGTGTAGATGTGTGTTATACACATTCGAATGTCTGTATACACTTTGGTATTTGAAACTCTGCAGTGAGCTGATGTTCTTAAAAGGATAGAACAATTTAATCACAGATTTTTAAGCCACTTGGAAAAGGTGTGATTTCTGAAAGGTCTTTTAAATCCAGCAAGCCTTGCTCGTACAATACATCTTCTCTCAACACACAGGTACTACAGGTAGTGCTTCCTCTTGTCTGTGGTATTCTGGTGGTATACGGATGAGGTAGATCTTAAGTGTCTGGTGGCTTTATGTTCATCTGTGGAGATTTGCATCATGATTCATCTATGCCTAGCTCTATGCAAGTGTCAGCTTCACATGGTGTGATACTGAGTGGAAATAAGATGTAGGTCTCTGGTCTGGGGCTGGGGAATCCGTTTCCTTCTTCTTTGAACCACCACCTCAACCTACCCCAGAGAGATAGATTCAAAGCTTGCAACCTTCCCGAGGCATGGACTGGCTTTCTGGATCAATGTTAGGCAGATAACCAGGATGAGAAATACTTAACTTCGCCATTTGAGCTCACGTCCTTTAAGAAGAGCAGAAGGAAGAAAGGAAAGGCCACCGTGGCAGGGACAGAGCAGAGGTCTGGAGGCCATGGCTCTCCCTTCTCTCCACACCTGCTCTGCTGTATAAGTGGAGTTTACTAATGAAACACAAGTCAAGCTGGAGCCTAAGGAGACCCCGCCCCGCTTCCCTCAAACCCTCCAGTCACTCAGTTGCTAAGCCATTTGGAGTTCCTCATTTTTCATCAAAAGTCGTCCCCATAAAGCATCTTCAGTTTTCAAAAGTTGCACCCAAACTTCTACCTGCTTCAGGGAAACCTCTTTTTACCTGTGTTCAAATCTGAAGAATGCTTGTGTCTCCAGAGAAATTTAAGTGTATTTTTATCTCCATAAAGAATCAAACCTACAAATCATCAACTTGGCTGTTATCACAGGTTATGTTTGGTAGTAAATTAAGCTAAAATAGTATTTTGTTTTCTATTAGCTAAATTTCCTATGTTAATAATGAATTGACTGCATGTAAATCTTTCCAAAGAACATATATGTCAAATGTCACATGATCTAGGAGTCATGTGAAAATGTCACATTTCTAGGAGTAGGGATAAGACACTATTTTTTTGTTTTGTTTTGTTTTTCTTTAATGTTTTGTTTAGTTTTGCTACTGTGTAGATCAGGCTGAGCTTGAATTCGTTGTTTTTCTGGCTTCAGCCTCCCAAGGGCAGGGTTATGCGGCATGCCAACAGGTCTGCCTTTTCCATAGACTCACCTTTCTAAACTGTTAGGCTTCACCAACACCAATTATCAAACCATCACCATTTTTGACAGCAAGGGACATGATTAAATCATTCAAGGCAATGCAGTTCCTTTAGTTTTAATTTTTTTCAAGATACCCTTTTATAAACAATGAACAAAAAGCACTGAAGACCAATTTAATTGTACTTAGAAAATGGAATATTAAATAAAATCTGAAATGAAGGGGCTGTGGACAGAGAGGGGAGCAGGAGAGAGGGGGTGCTCTTTCTTGGCTAATATGTACACTATAGTACTGTGGTGTCCAAGGGGGAGGGTTAGACACTGTTGGAGAGATTTTCAGTGTCCCATCTTCCTGTCTCTTTCAGGGACATTCTGCTTTGTACTAATATCATAGCTTTTTTGTCTTAGAGAGCCCAAATGAAGTTCTCACTATGAGATTTTAATCCATGTTCAGTTTGTTGAGTCTTAACTTAGTCTCACATGAATACCTGGAACTGAAACCTGAAAAGCACATTAGGTCCACTAGGGCTAGTTAGATGATGATGAGTCCAATCCCCTGCTGCAGTCTGACTATGGATATTGTGGTGCCCCAGTCATTCCTGACTTCTCTGACTCTCAGACACTGCCTAAGCTCTAATCTGTGCATAGCCCTTCAGTGGCAAGGAAGCACTGATAAGACATGCAGAATACAAGTTAAACATGAGTCATGACAGAGTGCATCACTATTTCATTTAAATATGTTCTGTGTGGTCACTTCTGATAAGGATGTGGTAGAAGATCTCAGAGACCTCTAATGAAGAGCTGGTGGTTCTCAATCCAGTGTCTGCATTTGTGACATGCAAGGGCAGGTAGTCCAGCAGTCACAGACCAGTCATTTTCCTTGATTTGGAATTTCACAGGACAGTCAAATGAAAGAACATTTATAATGAGTGACACTCTTGGGTCCTATTTTTTCCTCATATTTGGCTGCATATCCAAGGAGTAAAGCATCCATTCATCTTTAACCTAAAGGATAGCTGCACTCTCAGGGGCTTTGTGGTTAAGGCCTGACTCCATAACCAGCAGCATCAGTGTCAGCTGCAACTCGTAAGAAAGGTTGACTTCTGTTTCCCAAATCCCAGGCCGGGGCCCCTCATTAGTCAGATCAATATTTGAAAAAATCCTCAATGTTTTCCACACAGAACAAAAGAGAGAAAGCACTGGGTTTGAGTTTAAAACTCTGGCCTTCCCTACCTCATCCCTTCTCATATCTACCAACCTCCTTTCCTAGGTAATTTTTTTTTTTTATGAGTGGAATTAATATCTTTGATAGACTTTCAAATTTTATCTGCAAGAGTCTGAGGGGTGAGAGGCAAAGATGAAGAAAACTCAGGAGGAGGGTTCTGCAGAATTGTCTTAATCAGAGCCATCTGGTCCTGAGCCCAGGACCGCAGGAGACACCTAGCCAAGAGGTTTCAGCAGGAGGAGCTGTCCCATGTTCTTAAAGGAAAGCATATTTGCCCTTCACAAATAACAGAACCAATGCCAAACCTAGCCTGATATCATAGCTATGTGATATATAACAAATTTTCTGAGCACTTTCTCCACTGTGTCCATATTTTATCTGTCCGTTTGTGAGGATTCATGAAGAGCCTGGCTTATCCATTTCAGGTATTTTCTCTCAGAATGCCGCATTCCCTACAGAAGTAGCCAGAGTGACACTTTAAAAAAAAAAAAAAAAAGGAGAATAAAAATTTAAAAACCCTTAAAGATGAAATACAACTGCATTTCTGCTCAGATGCTCCTAAACGGTGGCATTTGCTGCCAGTCTTGCATGTGGCAAAGGACTGGTGAAAGTAGGGTCATTTAGGACTCAGCAAAGGACAGGAGGAAACACCCTAGAGGAATCACAGTGCATGAAATTGTAGCATCACACCTAGTTAGCAACCCAAGCCATAATGGAGTCTCTCGAACAGCACAACAGAACACAGCTGGAAGAGAAGGCTGCTGCTCAACACGGTAGGAATGAATCACTATGACCACCAGAGATGGGGTAATGAAACACTGCATTCTCAATAATACTGAACATTTCTCCATTCTGAAAATGCCAGTCCATGCCCTATCAGTAAGCTGTTCTTAGATTCATTTTTACTCAAGAGTTGGTTATTTTTAAAAAAACATCAGCCAAAGAACTAGTCCAATTCAGGTGTCTTCTGACCATTTTTCTCTCCCTTAGTCTATTTATTTCTTAGCATCACTGTAATTGAAAAAGTAGCGATTTCTAAAAGATGCTATTAACTGGAGCACATTCATAGTGTGTGTCACTAATAGAGTGGGTCATATTCTTTATCCTTTTAGCAAAACATCATTTTATTGTCCTCTTCTTCTGTAGCTTTTGTTCCACTTAAATGAAACAAAGGCTCTGCAGAAATTGTCCAGATTATTTTTATCACTATGTCTTCTCCATTGCAGGAAAAAGTATGATGTGTAGTACTTTTCATTCACTATGTTATCATATCGAGGCATTATTGGTCCCTATTTATGTTATAGAAAGACACCAAAAACCCATCATTGGTTCTACTCATAATTTACACACTCTAAGTTAAAATATTTTAATGATCCATTTACTGAGTTAATATTTGTGTTTAGAACTTTCCTGTTGAAATTAGAATAAGAACTATATGTAAGTCCTAAATATAAGGGGGTAATAATAGAAATATACACTAATTAAACTATGATACTTAATGAAGATGCTAATAATGTAAAACTAATGAATATTGTGTGTTGCAATAAGAAAAGCTACTGGGAAGCCCTGGCAGACACCTGACTGTAAGACTCGTATCAGCTCATCCTCAAATGGCTCCCTTTAAGGTGTCACATTAAAATGAGCATGAGGAAGAAAATCTGCAGATATAAGCGTAAATAAAATATTTTAGTTCTCATTACTTACTGAACTTCTCATATCAATAAATTATGACACAGAGAATAGGAGACAGAATAAACTGGAAATTTACATGTAATCTGGGTGGAAGATGACAATTGAATTGGATAGTTCATGTAGAAGAAATGAGTTGACATAAGGGGTCAGAGAAAGAAAGGATGGCTGAGAGTCTGGCATAGGACTGAAATTTCCACAGCTATTTGTCATTCACTCTCCATACCAACACCGAATGATGAGAATTAAAGCCCAGAAGATTTAAGTAAGTCAAAACCAGAGTCTGTGGTCATTGCTATCGTTGCAGTGTTGTTCTGTTTTGTGCAAAAGGAGGGAGCAGAGGAGTCATGGCGTAAACTTGTAATCCTAGTACTTGGGATGCTAAATAATGTCTGTAGAAGGACGTCCACAGTTAAGCCAACATTCCTGGGAGTTTGTGAAACAGGTTCCCCTCCATCTAAAGAAGTCTTATGGATACCTGTGATGCTTATCAAAGTCCATTCTATCTAGCCTCCTGGCTCTTTCTTCCCCAGGTACTCTGTATAAACATGGTTTGTTGGCCGGCCACTCTTTGTTGCTATTCTCTTGCTCTCTTCCTATGCTTTAGTCTCTATCTCTTGCTGTCGCCACTATCCTCCTTCCCTGCTATGTTGTCTCATGTGTCTCACAGAGAGCTATGGCCACGTCAGTCTGTTTTCCTCTTTCTCTCTACTCTGGACTCTTCCAGATACTTCTGGATATGTGTTCTTTTTATTATTCATAATATCTCCTAATATCATGTCAGCAGTGTCTTTACTACACTCCCTCTCATACTACTACTACTACTACTACTACTACTACTACTAATAATAATAATAATAATAATAATCTTAAGAGAGTCCTGTGAGATGGCTCAGCAGGTAAAACCACATATCACCAGCTTTGACCCACAAAGGAGAAGGAGAGACTAACTTCTTCAAGTTGTACCTGAGCACCAGAGCACATGCCTGTCCCCTTAGTGACATAGGGTAGAGTTGAACAGTTTTATGCTTTTGTCTATATTTTACCTTGTAACTGGCCTGGTAGAAATAAGAATATTTTAAAGAAACACTTGTAACTGTCAATCTACCAGATTATTGAAATAAATGAACCTCAGAGAAGTAGAGGTCTCCCCAGAAATTTCATGTTGGAGAAGGTAAAAGGCACCAGCCAGAGAGGAAACTTGTCCCCCAGAAAGAGATTTCATATAATTCTAACAACGTGTCAGACCACTTTACAGGATGAGACTGATGGCTCAATGGTGAGAGAGACCACAATTTGATCCAGACTGCTTAGACATGCACATCCCTTACTTACTTACCCGCTATCTACACTTCAGTTTGACTCAAGAGTTCAAAGATGAAGTTGGTGGTTTACTGAGTCTCTCTGTCTCTCTTCCCAATGTTGCCACACCAAACAAATTTCTTTTTCTGCTTTCTGCATTTTTTGGTTTTTTTTGTTTTTTGGCTTGTTGAGGACACATGGCTAAACCTGGCTTGGGGCACAGGATGTGAGCCCCAAGTTCAATAACAAAGCCAGTTGGTAAAGTAACAAAGTGAATTAGGTAAGTTAATTAGCCCAATATTAAGTTTCTTCAGCTGTAAAGTGGGGTGATGGTAGTATCCACAGGGTAGTTGGGAGATTTAAAAGGATAACTGGCAAAAGCTTAGCACAATGCCCCACCCTAATGTGGTAAATGCTCTATAAGTATTATGGGAGTGATGTTGTAACAACTGGACCTACTGTCCCATCACACAAAATTCTGGTAAAGAAAGTAACAGATGTTATACTGTGGCCACAGGGGCTTCTCTCTAATGAGGGAACCATTCCTCTAAAGTTTAGAGCAAATATCAAGCCAAAACCAGAAATGAAGGAAGGTTTGGGGGAAGAAATTCAAGAAGCCTGGACAAAGGCGAGATCTCTGATGGTTAGCTCAGTGTCTGAAGTTCTTACAGCTCCTACTCAGTGTTTTCACTGGTGGATCGCCCATAGGGCTCCTCTGAAAAGTCCTGGTTCTTCAATTTACTCTATCTCTTCCCCTGCTCATCTGGGCATGTTCTGTTAGCAAATGTCTATCATCTCTGCCATGGTCCCTGCTCCCTCTCTCTGTAGCTGACCTCACTTCTCCCACTCCAGTGTTACTCATGACTTGCCTCAGAGGGCCCTCATAGGCACCCACATGTATCACAGGCATGCCTTTCTCTGTTCTGTCTCCTGCCCATCAGCATGTGGATGACAAGACAGCCTGTCAACACTGCCACAGAGTGAGGTGCCCCTGATGCCTTACCTTCATCCCCTATCTCCAGAAGTAAAAGCCATAAGGGAAAGATGAGGAGCAGGCAGGCAAAGATGCTGCTTGTTTTAGACTGCTCTGGTAACAAAAGCCAGCCCAGACAAGGGTCTACAAGAGCGTTAGCGCATCAGGAGGAGGAGACTACTCTAAAGTGAGATTGCCTGTCTCAGCGATTTACCAGGTGTGTGATCTCAAGCAAGTTGCTTAATCTTTCCAGCTCAGTTTTGTCATCTGTGAAACCAAAATAAAAAACAGTACCTGCCTTCTAGGGCAAGGATTAAGTCCACTAATCCATATGAATAAGCCACATAACCACTGATTTTGGCAAAGATGAAACACTCAGTAAATGGGAGCTTTCTTAAAGTTGATCTGTGCAGGAAGATAGTGACCACTGTGCAGTACAGAGGAGAGGTTACAGGCACCCTGCCTCCAGAACAGAGTAGACCCAATAATGTGCTAGCTGCTGTTTGATCTGACTGAGGTTTAAGAGCCTCAAGCATTGTCAAGATCTGGAAGTGGATAAACCAGAACTTGCAGCTAAGTTCTATGAAGACAGCGGTGGATGGAGAGAACCCAGAAGTTCCCCTGCCCAGCCACTCAGGAGGTCTCTGTGGATGGGAGACAACTGGAGGCCGCAAAGCTTCAGCACAGGGGTAAGTGATAGAGGCAAGGGGAGGCAGACCTGCTCCTATGTGAATGAGAAAGCCTGTGTTTTTAATGTGGAAGTGAGAATGTTCAAGAAAATGACTAGCAGTGATGACTTTGGCCAAAAATTGTTCAACTGATGCAGAGGAATCTGCACACGGGCTGAAGTGGAGCTGCCATGAGTCCACAGAACTCAGGTCTGTGGGCAACACAAGCATGGATGGATTGTGGGTGGATTCTAACACAAGGACCACCATCATAAACAAGGCTGTATACGGGAGCCTTGGATACTAAGCAGCTCTGAGCCCAGCCTGGTTTTGTTTATAATTTCTTGCCACTGTCAATTACCTGCATGTACTTGCCTGGTCCTCCAGGGGCTGTTCTTAAAGGTTCTGAGCCCCAAACCTATTGTAAACTTCCTCAGCTGAAAATAGTTCATTCATTCATTTGTTCACCCATTCAACAAATCTTTTTAGTTCTCACTAGGTGAAGGATGTTGTGCAAGATATTAGTGACACAGAAACACTTCTCATATCACACTTCTCAACTACTCCATGAATTCATTCATTCTCAGCAGAACACCAGACATGGCTGCTGAGAGTATGGTATATACAGCTTAGCAAGGGAGTTACACACTGAACTAGCAGTCAAGCAAAGAATGGAAACCACAGAATTGATCCCAGGGAATCTCCAGGGAACATACAAAACAGGACAGGATCAAGACTGCCCTTTTCATTTCCACAATCCTTGTGTATAGTACTCTGAATAGGGACAGATCAGATAAAGGTTGATAAGTTATCTAATTTTAAAGCCAGCCCCTGCCCCTGCCCCTGCCCCTGTCCCTGTCCCTGCCCCTGCTCCGGCCCCCCCACACCTGCATGTGCACTGGCACATACAGGATCCCCCAACACATATGAACCCTTTCATACACATGTAAATTTGAAATACAGTCCTGTAGGAATGGACAAAGTGGAACCGAGAGACGGGGGGCGGTTGCCTCCTGCTTCTGACTGCTTCCTGGTTGTCATGCTATAGCAGGAAAGGGTAGTTCCGAAGCTCCCACCTGGGTGTGATTAGCTTGGGATTCTTTGCAGGGCCACCCCCTCCTCCATGCGATTGTGGTGCTTCCTAATAACTGCACTGAGATGCCCCAGAACCATCACTTCCTCAGGTAACAATGGATAAACATCAGCTTGAGAAATTCCAACTCTGTATTATTTATGAAGCCGCAATTCTCCTGTAAATAACCCAGTTGTTAAAATGATATGTATCTATGTAATTGAGTCTTCTGTATACAAATAAATAAGACTTTATTGCAATGTCAGAAGTTAACAGACCGGTCAATAAAATCAATAACTCACTTTTTCTTGCTTATATATCTAACTTTTCTCCACCTTTCCCATGTCCTCTGTTCTGGTTACATATTACAGCTCAGGAGAAAATACAGCTCTTGTACTAGTGTTTATGACATGCTGGGTGAGAAGAGGTGGAAACAAAGGGGAAAAAGAAGTCACGAAGGTTTCCATTTGTCTGGTGTTGGCAATTTAAGAAAATAAAGAGGAGGGAGAAATGCTTTGTTTAAAGTCCAGCACATAGTTTCCATGATGTCCCATTAAAGAGAGGAAACCTGGATGACAGCCATGCCTTTGGTGAATGTCTCAGGTAATGTGACCCTATCTTCCCTGTGCTGTCATAGCGGGCAGCTGGAGCAGAGTGGCACATGGATGGGACAGTGTCTGCATCTCCCTTGTCAGTCCTTCATGCTGAGACATTGCTATGCCTCATCTGGGAAGCTCTGCTCTGCACAAGCCTGGCATATACTATCCTTGACATGGGAGTAGCTAGATTTGCCAGTCTTTTTTTATTATTATTATTAAAGCAATCTGCTTAATTGATGTAGCCCTTGTTGAGCTCACTATAAAAGCCTGAAAGGGCTTTTTGAAAAATGTTTTTCCACTTACTAAAAACCCAATTAAGAAAGATGGCATCATTCCAAATGTTTTTGTACCTGAATGGGGAGAGACAACCAAAACAGAGAAAATGAAAAATTAAGAAGTTAGTAAGTTTCATGACATTTTTATTTCGGTGTCAATAATGTATTGGTCTATTTGCATAGAACAGCTTGTCCTCTCCTGTGGACTCTATACTTCGACTTGGTCCCCTTCATCACTTACAAAAACAGAAAGAGTATTCCCAAGAAAAGACCCCTAGCATTTTCAAGATTTGATGTGGAATGTGGATATTATCCTAGACAGGTATCAACTTTAATCAGATAGTTGCAATGTTGTATTCTGTGTAGTTTTATGGTTTGTCCAAGTATGATATTTTTCCTGTGACTTGAAGCATGAAATCACAATTCAGATTTGAGTAGCACATTTTGAATTATGATGAATAATTATAAGACTGTTACAACTACATAGCATGAATAGTAATGTAAACTGAAAATCCACTCTTTGGCAAGTGGAAGCTCCAGCAGAAGATGGTCTGTAAGAAGTCACGGAACCATCAAACCTGAGAAAATGCTCAGCTTTTTTTTTTTTTTTTTCCTGGAGGACATATTGACTTACGCCAACTTAACGATTTTCATTTCTTTGGCTGGAATAAGAGATTCAGGCTTAGACATAATCAGTATGAACTATCTAAGAGACTGACTCTGAAGGAGGTCTTGATCCTCAAAGAAGGAATAAATGGATATGCAGACTCAAGGACAATCAATAGCTTATATTTACTATCATAGAGTGGATGAGGCTGGAGAGATGGCTCAGTGGTTAAGAGCACTGGGTGCTTTACAGAGGGCCTAAGTTCAGTTCTTAGTACCCACATGTTGGCTCACGACCATCTGTAACCCCAGTTCCAGGGAATCTAATGCCCTCTTCTGGCCTCCATAGGCATACATGGTACATGGTACATACATGTATACATGCAGGCAAACACTCATGCACATAAAATCAAATCAAATAATTCTTTGAAAACATCATAGAGTGGGTAATTCTAGGAACAATTATCAGGACAAGATTTAAGGATGAAATTCTGAAAAATGACCATCATTTACAGTAGACTCACAAAGGAGCAACTACGAGGTTAAATAAGAACATGAAGGTCACAATAATCTGGTGGTCTTGGAAGGGGTGGTTTTGTAGGACAGTAGAATTGATTGTTTCAGTAGCTTCACAAGTTTCAAGTAAGGGAAAGAGAGAAATATGCCCATTAGCTGTGTTCATTTGTCAATTCGCGTTAGGTACTTATACTATTATTTGGCTGGGTAAATTTTTATATGAGCACATGTGGTCCCTAAAGGCTTTTTCAGATAGACCTGGTGTTCCTAGAGATTAGCTTGTGTCTGTTCCCGATTTGGTCCTAGAATCATACAAGACTTGGACCTCAAGATTTTACTACTCTTCTAAGGTTCTCTTCTTGGGTTAAAGCTGCTCCACAGAAGGTGATCAAGGCACGTGCCCAGGGCTTCAAGCTTAGAAGAATCTGTCAAGAATAGTTTTATTAGAAAAAGAAACACTGTACAATTTACTGAGTAGTGGAATTTATAGTGTATTTAAACAAACAGGATAGTTTAGATGAGTAGTTGTCAATAGCAGGTAGGAGACTATTAGTTGGATGTAAAATAAAATTTATGAGTACAGCATATATTAGGTAAAACACAATACAAAGCTAAGGTAGAATGAAGTAAAATCATATAGGAAATAAGAAAGTCCTTTGTGGCATATCAGAAGTAAATACTATTTCATGCCATTTTAGCTTTGTTATGTTAGTGGGCATGATGAACTCTAGTGTGAAACATGATATATTATAAGTCAAAGTTAGAATGTTTAAAATCTTGATTACATAGCAGGAAATGGTCAGTGTGGAGTATAGTTTGTTGTATTTATGGTATTATAATTGGAGTCAAAAGAGATAATGAAGAAATAAAAATTTAAAACATTAGTAAGAAAGCTGCTAATTCTACTGAAGTGAGATTCTCAAAGGAGGTGTGAGGTAGGGGCTCAGCTCACAGAAAGATGTTTTTGAAGAGGAGGAAGGGAATGTCATCCATGGAAGAAAGGAGAATGAATGAACATGGATGAGGCTGACAGAGAAGAAACCTAATGACTTCAATTTTCTAAAGGAAGAAGATACCAGATCATCGGCTGTGTGAGACATAAAAATGACCTGAATTTGAGAGGAGGGATTGACACTGTCTGAGACAGCTACTGAAATGGGTGGGAACCAGGGCTCTTTGTGAACATATAATTTGTTGGCCGAGAAGACAGAGTTTCTGAGGCTCCAGACTTCAAGACTTAAAGAGTTTGTGTAGGGAGATGAATGATGCCTCCTGAAACAACATTTTCATGTCTCAATCTACAAAACAGTGGAATATGATGTAGGAAAAATAGCATGATGGGAATGGCTGAGGAAGGATACAGGATGGGGCTTTCAAAGTGGAATGGTTTGGACAGTAGCAGAGCATCTGTAGAGAGAAGGTGAGGGTCTCTGAACTGAGGTGACTGAAAAACCTTGTGTTTAGTACAGAAATGAGCAAGCAATGTGATAGTACACAGAAGCTCATGGTACTCATGGAAACATGATGGAGAAGTTGATGATATGGTACCAACATGCAGGAGGTACAACGTTGCTGAGCACCTTCTGAACTAGGTTGGACAAGAATAACCAATCTCCACTTGAGAGGACTGTAAAGGAAGTCAGGTTCCATCAAGTCTGGTGGCACAGACACTCTCATCCTAATTAAAAGACTGAAATGAGAGGACTAAGAATTCAAGCTAACCTGGGCAGCTTACCAGCTCAGCAAAGAGCCTGTCCTTGTCTGAAAAACAAAAACAAAAACAAAAACAAAAAAATAATCTGGGGATGTGTTTCAATGGTACATCACTTCCCTAGCAGTCATGAGATGCTGGTTTCTAATTTCTACTACTGAAAAAAACAATCTAGATCCACAGAGAAAAACCAAGTAAGGAGTTAGAAAATGCTTCCAACAAAAAAGGAAGTGATTTTGAACCCTAGGATGGATGTGAACCAGACTTGCACATATGTATTTATACCTGGAACCAGTTTCTTATAATTCTGACCTTACTGCTTGCACTGGACCTCAGACATTAATATCATTTAAAGTACCTCAGGTCATAGATATGCAGTCAGCTGAGAACAATGGATGACACTCTTTCTCATGATATGCTGTTCTAGAAGGCAACAAGTAAAGAAAGGCTGGTAAGAGTGTCAGCAGTGGGGCACTGCTAGAGAGAGAAGAAAATCACAACCAAGAGCTGACACCTGGATAAAGTAAACATGCAGAACCATTTGTTCAGAAATCACTAATTATTTCAGGACACGAGAGCAGAGAACTGGACTAAATATGGGGTCTTTTTAAGCCTGAAACTTTATGCACCTATGACAACCTTCCTTAAAGTCTTAAAAATACAAATCCTCAAGAGCAGCAAAGACAGAAGGCTAAAATTTCCTGTGCCATTTTGGAAACAATCTCATGATGCAGTCACAAGTTAATCCAAAGGCCTGGTGAAGACATGGTGAATGGCCAGAAGTGTGTATGTCATTGGTACTGTATTCATGATGATCTTTGCTGAGAGATATTGAAGTGTTTTGTATTGGCATAAAAAACAGAGAAGTCAATCAGAAGAACTAAACTGAAGACTCAGACATAAATCCACATACCTATGGATATCTGACTCTTGATAAAAAAGCCAGAAATATACACTGAAAAGAGACAGCATTTTCAACAAATGGTGTTGGCCAAAGTGAATGTTTGCATGTAGAAAAATGAAAATAGATTCATGTATGTGAGTACACTCTCGCAGTCTTCAGACACACCAGAAGAGGGCATGAGGTACCCATTACAGATGGTTGTGAGTCACCATGTGGTTGCTGGGAATTGTTCTTAGGGCCTCTGTAAGAGCAGTACATACTCTTAACCACTGAGCCATCTCTCCAGACGAAAATAGATTCATATTTATCACTCTGCACAAAACTCAAGTTCAAATGGCTCAAAGACCTTAACACAAAACCTCATATATTGAATGTGGGGACAGAAAGTGGGGAATATCCTTGAATGTGTTGGCACAGAAGACAACGATCTGATCAGAACACCAATAGCACAGGTACTAGGATCACCAACAATAAATAAATTGGACATTACGAAACTGTAAAGCTTCTGAAAGGCTAAGGACACTGTCAACTAGACAAAGTGGCAGCCTACTGAAAGGGAAAAATTTTCTTTTTACTAACTCCACATCTGGTAGAGGACTACTATCCAAAATATATAAAGAACTTAAGAAACTAGATAGAAAAAAAATCCAAATAATACAATAAAAAATGGGGTAGAGATCTAAATAGAGAATTCTCAATAAAGGAATCTAAAATGGCTGAGATGGCCTTGTCGGGCATCAATAGGAGAAGCAGACCTTGGTCCTGTGAAAGCTCGATGGCTCAGTGTAGGGGAATGCCAGGGTGGAGAGGCAAGAGTGGGTGGGTGGGTGGGGGAACACCTTCATAGAAACAGGGGAGGGTGGATGGAATAGGGGGTTTCCGGGAGGTGGATTGAGAAAGGGGATAACATTTGAAATGTAAATAAAGAAAACATCCAATTAAAAAAAAAGAGAAATGTTCAACATCCTGAGCTGTCAGGGAAATGCAAATCAAAACTACTTTGAGATTCCATTTTACACCTATTAGAATGGCTAAGATCAATAACACAAGTGACAGCTCATGCTGCTGAGGATGTGGAACAAGGGGAATAATTCTCCATTGATGGTGGGTGTGGAAACTTGTACATTCACTGTGGAAATCAATATTTTGATTCCTCAGAAAATTGCAGATAGATCTACCTCAAGACCTAGCTGTACCACTCTTGGGCATATACTCAAAAGACACTCCATCCTACCACAAGAACTCTTGCTCAAGCATGTTCATTGAAGATTTATTCATAATAGCCAACAACTAGAAACAACCTACATGTCTCTCAACAGAAGAATAAATAAACAAAACGTGGTACATTTATACATTGGAGTATTTTTCAGCTGTTAAAAAATGGCATCATGAAATTCCTAGGCAAATAGATGGAACTAGAACAAATCATCCTGAGTGATGTAACCCAGACCCATATGTAACCTAAATGTAACCCAGAAAGATAAATACGGTATATATTTACTTACATGTAGATATTAGCTATTAAATAAATGATAACCAACCTATAATTTGTATAATGACTGGTGGTTTGAATATGGTTGGCCCAGGGAGTGGCACTATTTGGAGGTGTGACATTGTTGGACTAGGTCTGGTCTTATTGGAGGAAGTGTGTCACTGTGGGAATGGGATTTGACAGCTTCCTTTGACAGCTGTGTGAGGATGTCAATCTTCTTCTATCAGCCTTCACATGAAGATGTAGAACTCTTAGCTCCTCCTGCACCATGCCTGCCTGGATGCTGCCATGCTCCTGCCTTGATGATAATGGAATGAACCTCTGAACCTGTAAGCCAGCCCCAATTAAATGTTGTCCTTATTATTTTTTTTTTACATTAAGCACAATACAGCAATTTATTTAGATGCTTAACATGAATACAAAGGGAAAGACCACAAAATCAGACTACAACAGTGTGTCATATATTAGACTGTTGACAAAATGTTGTCCTTATAAGTGTTGCCTTGTTCATGGTGTCTGTTCACAGTAGTAAATTCCTAACTAAGACAATAACTAACCTATTGGGAGCTTGTGGGATGGGAATAGGAGAATCAGATGGGGATTGGGGGCATAGTGTTGAGGGAGGGAATGCAGGGAAAGACAGATGTAATTGGGGAGCATTGGGAGAGTGCAGGGGAAACTTCCTGGAATCTATGGAGGAGATGCTAGTGAGAATTACTAGTAATGATGGATACGGAGCCTTAACTGGCCATCTTTTGTAGCCAGGAAAGGCTTCCAGTGGCAGGGCTAGGTTGCATTTTGTTGAGTTGTTGGTCAAGGGGGTCCTGTGGTGATCCCCCCAAAACTCAGACTGATATTAGGACAGAGGGTTGCTCTCCATGTCCCATTGCTAAGGTCATCTACACAGCAGAGTGAACGTGGAAAGGTTGAGCTGGTGCTTCATAGAGCCTTCACCCCAACATTCATGTTGCTTTAGTGTGAGGGAAGGAATTCTGCAGGTTACTAAAAGAGAACCAGAACACTAATGCAGTCTCAAAACATTCGACCTGTAATGTGTCCTGCCTGAAAGATGTGCTTGGGTAATGGTGGTGCAGAACTTGTCAGAGTGGCCACCTGATTTGACTTGAGGACTATTCCACAAATGCGAGCCTATGCCTAACACTGCTTGGGTGGCCAGGAAGCAGATACTGGATAGCCAGAGACAAAGAGTAGAACCAAACACAACTGGTCTAAAAATAAATAAATAAAATCAATGTAATGATTCCTTATAATATTCTGCTATAGTCATAGATATGTTCCTTTTCCAGTCATCATCAGAGTTGCTTCCTCTGGCAGCAAATGGAAGTTGATATAGAGACCCATAGTCAGATATTAAGAGGGGAGAGAGAGTCTAAATTGGATGTATTTATCAGGTCCTTCCCCTTGGAGTTCAAGGAATCCCAAGGAAGAGGGGGTGGAAAGGTTGTAGAAGTCTGAAGGAAGGGAGGACACCAGGAGAACACTGAATCTGCTCAACAGGGCTCATATAGGCTCACAGAGATTGAAATGGCAAGCATGAGGCTTGAATGGGTCTGCACAAGGTCCTCTGCATATATGTTGTAGCTATTAGTTTGTTGTTTTCATGGGACTCCTAACTGTGGGAGCGGATGTGTCTCTGACTCTTTTGCCTGCCCTTGGGACTCTTGTCTGGTTGGGTTGCTGTGTCCAGCTTTGGTGTCAGGGTTTTGCCTTGTCTTTGCCTTGTTTTGTCATGTTTGGTTGTTGTCGCTTGAAGGCCTGCTCTTTTCTGATGTGAAGTGGTGGGGAGTAGATCCAGGATGAGAGAGGAGATGGGAGGGGGGAACTGGAAGGAATAAAAGGAAATACAAGTTTAAAAAAAAGTTTAATATAAGAAATAAAAAAGAGTGTTTTGAAAAGTAATCCCTCAAAAATCTCAATAGAGATTTCAGGAGGGAAAAATCCCTTGCTCTTTTCATGCTCTTTTCTATGACTTTGTATGTCAGAGGATAAATACTGCATAAATTCTCCTGGGAAGGTCCTTCATGGAGAAAGCTCGTGTTGGCTTATCACATATAGACGTATGCACTTGGGCAGATTCTTTCTGGCTTTGTTCTGAGTCTCCTGGTGTCAGTGATTTCCTTACTAGAATAACAGCCTCTGCAGTCTCCCTCAGACCTCTGCTCAGAATTTACCCTTCTGGCAAGCTCTCCATTACCAGCAAACAGCCCTGAACCACCCCTCCTTCTGCTACTATTGATCCCTTTACAATTGGGCAGCACTTTTAATTTTTCAAAGAGCTTTCACATACATTTTCTCATTTGACCCTTCCAACAATCCTGTGAAGTAGGTAGAGTAAGTACTATTATCCCCATTTGGAAGATGGGAGAAACGAAACACGATGCACTTAAGTGGTGGGCCCTAAGTGATGGCACACACAGCCAGCTGGGAGGGCTGAATCTAGGCATTCCCATTGCCCTCCATAGAGAAAGCTTGTGTTGCTTTTTTGTGTAAGGCCATATGTACCTGGGCTGACTCTTTGTCTTTATGATGGGGACTTTCTAGTAGACAACGAGTGACTATCACCAAGGCCACCCAAATAGCTTGTTTTTAATAATTCCTACAAACAACATTCTTTGTTTTCTCTGGACTCCTTGTGCTCACCAACTGTTTATTTACCAGTAGCCATAGGATATCAAATCACCCTGGACCTATCAGAATCCATATGTTAAAAGCAAACTCTACAGTTGTTGAACACACACACACACATACACACACACACACACACACACACACACACACCCGAAGCTTTATTTATCTACTAGAAGCCATCTGAAAATATCCAATACTTCATCAGCTAGCCTTCAGGATGAAAACAAATGCTCAGGTTGAAATTTCTAGGTAGACTATATTTTACAATTAAGTACGTATTTATACTGGTAATTTAAAAACTATATTGAGCTATTTAATGCAATAAATCTTAATATAATTTTGTTTTTCTTATAAAATATGATATTTATAAAATAAAGAATAGTTTTATAATAAAACTGTACAATGTGATACCTATACTTACTTGATAAGGACATAGGAAGGAAATTGTCAGAAGCTGCAGTTGTACCTTGGGGAATGCACAGGTGGTTTAGCGGTGAAGCTGGCATATTTAGGAAGAACTGAGTTCTCAGAAAAAAGTTGATTCAGATGGAGCTATATGAGATGCACTTGACAACCACATATTAGGCTTTTTTATATTCAGAGAAATGATTAAGTTTAAAGTGCAACATTTTAGATAAAAAGTGCTACATTAATAGTATTAATTCTGAGACACTTCTTAATTTGAAAATGTTAGAATTCTTACAAGAATAAAAAACTGAAAATGTTATATTTGGTGACATCAGACTGTGCATAAGCATATGGAGGAGCTAATGGTTCTTTCAGATCAAGGTCTTGGATGACACCTACCAGCCTGTGTAGAGTTCTTGAAAGCACACTGTCAACTTTTGATCAAGCCAAAGGGCAGTCTGTTGAAGATGGCACTGCCTGTTTGTTTTCATCAAACAGATGAAATACAACACAGTGCTTGGCAAAATTCAGATTGTCTGACACCAGAAAAAAAGCAAGCAATATTCTTCTGTCTTAGGGAGAGCTTGTGTGTTAATCATAAGAATGATAGGTTTTTGTTCTTGAGATTTACTTTGATTTTTAAGAAGTCTCTTCTGCATGGTTTAAGAGGATTTTCCCATGCAAGATATACATAGTAGTCAGTTTGTTTCTGGAGACTTCTTGGCATTGTCTTCTGTCTGGTGAATTCTTCCCTGGTGATAAGATGAAGGAAGAGAGGACAGGCACTGTCCATATACTATTAACAAAGAGGAGAAGGTGAATGGGTCGCAGATTCTAGGGATTAAGGGTATGAGAAGCTATGTGTCTAGCCTTCAGAAGTGTCTCTATGAATTTTCTTCTCTATTTAAGGGTTTTTTCCCCTATCATTCTGAAGTGTTCTGTGTGGTGAAGTTCTAACTTCTAGGACTAATGGCTTTATGGCTGAGTTGAAGCTATTAGTTTCATCTACCAGAGAAAAAGAAATCCTTGGAAACTTGGACTAATTGGCAAGAGGATGGACTCTCTTTTTGGAATGGATTGATAACTACACTGAACATCAGCCTGAACTGGAATTAATGAAGTCTAGCAGACATAAATTGTGCAAGCATTTTGAATAAGCATGGCCAAAAATCAAGATTAGAACAATGGTTCCTAAGAGCCCACAAAATGGTAAAGGCTACTGAGACTGTTGGTAAGCATGACTGAGCTTCCCCAATGTTGGAATTGCCCATGGCTGACATCACAAGTCAAATCCAACACTCTTTCTCTGAATTCAGCTTGCCTGTGTTTTATATGTAGGATGAAATAAACTTTCCACCCTTGTTCTGAGTTCTGTGGGACATTTTTGTAGCTTCTGAGAAAGATAAAAGAATCCAGTGTCTAGGAGATTAATTCAATTTATCATGGCATACAATTATGTATGTATGTATGTATGTATGTATGTATGTATCCTTCTATATGCACTCTGTGTGCACACAATGCTTACTCTACCATCATGGTATTTTAAGAGTAGATGCACATACTCATAGCATTATATGTTAAGGATGACAAGAGTGCTAAGACTAGATACACTTGTGAGGCATCATTATTTTTTCTGAACATACTCTATTCTTTTTAATGTGCATGGAATCAGTACGTTCTAATTGTGCCTTCTGTCTTCTATTCTGCTAGTCCTCAGTATCTTCAAAACTCAGAATATTAATTTATTTCTTATGCTCTAATTATTATGATTGTGTGGTATTTAGAAAACTAGAACCATGTAAAATTTGAAAAGGTTCTATTTCTTGCTAATGTGGGATGTAGAGAATATGTTTATAAATGTATCTTTCCTGTTAAACTCTTATTTGTTCTATGCTCATTTATGAATGGAAGAGAATTTTGAAATCAGGATGTCAATGCTATTTCCAGTCAGATAAGTATAGAGAAGAGATGATCAAAGGAGCATGTTTTGAGAAGGGAAAGGCTCTTCTGTTTTCCTCCCAAGTATGACCTTATTAGTTCAATCTATGGAGCAGGTGGAAATTTACCCAATAAACCCCACAATGTAGGGAGCTTTGTGCAGGTGTGGAGTATCTGCTTACAACGGCAGTGCCTCCATGCTCTCTCTATAGTATTCTTGGTCTCCTTATTTATAACTTTAAAGGTGAAATGATCTCTCTTACAGCTAAGATCTTTCTTAAAATCAAATGCTAGGTTTATAAAGACAAGTGTCCAGCTCTTTTAGCAGATGAGGCAGGCTCATTCATTTTGATACCATTTCCAAATTCTGTACTGGTGAAGGAAGGTCTTCCTTTGCCTACCACAAACAGGCTCACTGCAAGTTAGAACCAAGCCTTGCCTGAAGATAGCTCTGCAGACCAGTGGTGGTTTAAGATAGAAAGAAACACTTTCTGACTGGCTAATGAAAGGATACTGGAAATTCTGTAGGAAGAAGGGGAGAGTAGGTTCAATCAAGAGAACAGTGAAAGATAAACAAGAAATCACTTGGCTTAAGAGCATGGCTTAGATTTGCTAACTGACCAGAAATTAAAGTAGTTTCATGGGCCTCTAAAAATGTCACAGTCTATTAGCACTGTGCTGGTTGTGCCTAAAGAAGTCACTTAAAACTCCCAGGACAGCTTCTGATTTTAACTGTAACTGTAGCTTAGCTATAAGAAATGAAAATATTTTTCTCTAATATTAAAAATGACCTGGCTTAGCAAGTAAAATACATGTTCACTCTGTTCTGTTGTACTGAATTTGGAGTGTGATTAATTAGAGAACACCTGTGTTTGTGTGTTGGAATCAAAACTGTCTGGTAGGAAACAGCAAGTTTGGGTTAGAGTCAGAAGACAGCCCTGAAGTGTGCACCTCGAGTGTTCTTATCGGCATTTATATCCTGTGGAAAAGAACACATGAGAGAAAAGCAGGGCTGTGGAAGCAGCACTGAGGGCCTTCTGGGCTGAATAGGCAGGAGGGGAATGCAAACACATAAAAGTTAGTGCAACATCTCCAACTGAGGCTAGTTGATTTGATAAGGGAGGGAAAAGAACGACTGGCAGCATCAGACGCTGAAGACAGATCCTGTGAAAACAGACAGTTCTTGTGGGCCTTAGCTCCAGGAAACACGTGTGAACCTTGGTGAGAGCAGTGTCCTATGATAGAAAATGATGCATGGTCCAGGTCTCTGATTCTGGCGAAATACATGAGGTGGAAAGGGGGTGACACACGTAACAGCAGTTCTTCCAAATATTGGAGCTAAGATGGCAAAGAGATAGACTAGAAAGTATCTGGAGGTACTCACACCCTAATAACATATGAAGACCTTGAGAAGAGGTAGAGAAGCCAGCAAAGAGTAGTGGGTTTGAAGACAGGAGAGAGTACTTAATTAGTAGGGTGCTGTAAGAAAGCAGAGGCAGGACATAGGATTACAGACAATACATGTTTGAGTACCCAAAAAACACAGATGTGATCGTATGTTAGCTTTTAATGATTTCTGCACTATGTACAAGACAACAAGGAGATCTTCACAGTACAGGTATATAACAAAAGTTGGGTGTAGCTCATCATGATTTCCTAAATATGGTTGTTTCCCTACTTACAACTCTAATTTAAGGATTTTTTTCAAATTTACTCTTGCATCAGAGGGATATGTATTCAATAGAAACCACACTGAATTTTCATGTTTTCCTTCCTTGTGATCCTAGGAAGTGCCAATGAGCCTTAACTCCTAGTCAACCACGAGATCATTAAGGAGTCCACCTTATACTGCACAGCGTACTGTGTTATGTATACTGTGTTACTAGGCTACACTGTTTGGAAAGCTTGCATCTTTTTTAAAATATCAACACATAGAAGTCACTTAAAGTAATACACATTAGGCTTTCCTGACTATGATTTTTACCTGCAGCATTTCAAAACAGTGTTGGCCTTTAACATAACATTTCTCTAAATGTAAAAGATTTGTGACTGCAGTCAGGGTCCTCCTGCTGGAAGGAATCCAATCTATGTTCAGGGTCAGCAGAAGACTTCCCCATTCACTTCTTGTACATGGGATGTGTCAGGGCAGGTCTATCTTTGTACAGGTCAGAAGCATTGAGGCTCACACACCCAAGGCAGAGTGAAAAGCTCAAACATCTATCAAACACTTTTTAGCTATCTCCGCATCCACTTCAGGCTGAGGAGAAAATTAAAAATTGAGGAGAGATAGAGTGGGTCACATTCTTCACTAAGTATCCAGACATGCAAAGCCAAGTATACATAGCATTTAAAAGACCCATGACTCCTGATATATTCTCTCCTCTTACTTTCAGAGTATATCATCCAAAAGCCATGGGGGAATGGTGTTGAGTACTTCTGGGAAAGGAACAATGTGAGTCACAGAGGACAGTCCTCAACACACATAAGAAAGAATCATTTGTGAGGCATGGTAGTATGAGTTATGGATGAAATACCAGTTCCTTTATATGGTGGTTTTATAAAAAATGTCCTCCATAGTTTTGGGCATCCAAACACTTGGTTTCTGGTTGCTGTTGCTGTTTAGGGAAGTTTAGGTAGTGCTTTGAGTGTTAAAATACTCCCAGCATTCCCAGTTTGTTCTCTGAGTTTTGTTCTTGAGACAAAGGGTAGGCGCTCTCAGCTTCCTGTTCCTGCTGCAGGCTTCCCCAACTTTATGGACCCTACTCCTGGAACTGAAAGTTTAAAAACTCTTTCTTCTACAAGATTCAATGACCATGGTGTTTTATCACAAGAACAAAAATAACTAATATTATGAGAAATAATAACTGTTTTCTAAGTAATTTACACATAAGGAAAATAGTAACGAGATCCCAAATCAAGGCTTAGGATATTAAAATTAATTTTGTTAGATTGCTATTTATGCTTTTAAAAGACTGATGTATAAAACATTTGCTAACTATTACTCCTAAAGTTATCCCATAGATTTCTACCTCAACTCTGCACGGTTTTATTGCTATGATTCCCATTTTACTTATAGACGAATGAATGGAAGCACAGAAATATTAAGTAATCTGTTTATAGTTTGTTAGTAAGAGACATGGTTCAAACTCCAGATGGAATTCACTTTCTTAACTTCCATCTACTCTAGTGCCTTACATCAGGGCTGTCTAACAGAACTTAGCACATGCAATATTGAATTTTAAAAATCAGCTATATTGAATATAGATTTTAAATTTTTAATAACTTTAAGTATATTTATTTTATGTGTGTAGGTTCTTTGCCTACATGTATATCTATATAGCACATGTGTTCAGTACAAGTGGAAGACAAAAGGGGCACTGGATTCCCTAGAACTGGAGTTACAGTTATGAGTTGACATGTGGGTAATGGGAATTGAACTCTGGCCCTGTAGAAGAGCAGCCAGTGCTTTTAACTGCTGAGCCATCTCTATTCCAATTTTACTATTTTATGTTTAATATGTATGTATGGTATATTTGTACACGCTCATTTGTGTGTGCATATATAAATGTTTTGTGTATGTATTTTTGTATGTAGATGTGTGTGCATGAGTGCATGTGTGTGTATGTTGTATGTGTATGTGTGTGTGTGTTCATGTGGCGGCCAGTTATCAGTGATGTGTGTATTTTTCATTTGCTCTTTGCCTTAAAATTTGAGACATACACAGCATTTCTAACAGTACAAAAGTGTATATAAAACATCTCATTTGGATTTTTTTTTACCGATTTCAAATTTGAAATATCAAGTATATAATTCATATTGATTTCCTCTATTATATATTTTTTAAATGTGGCTATTAGGAGGCTCAACAATTACATATCTGATTGCTTTTTGGTTAATCTTTCCAGTGGACAGTGCAGGCCATGGGTAAATCCTAACTCCTATTTTCTGAAACATGGAGATGGGTAAGTGAATAGTAACTAACCCTCAAATATCATTTTCCTATGATTCCTGGGTTACAAATTCCCTGCAAATGAAGACATCCTGGTCAAGAATCATCTTTAGTATATTAACTTCTAGTCAAGGAAATGTTGTTAGTTAAGCAACTTATGTAGCTAAGGAGATAACTTTCAGAGAAGTTCAGCTGTAAAGCAATGCTCAATGACAAGCTATGTATCCAGTGATGGAGAAGGAGAGGTAATTTGCAGGACACACAGGAAATGCCACAAGGACTGAAATACTAAGCATGCTACATCGAAAACCCTGGCATTGATACTGGAGAATGTTTGTGACCTAATGTCTAGTGTATAACAATAGCCTAACTGCAAGCATATAGACGCAGACAACAAAGGGGAGATAGAGCACTAACTTGTTTACCATCTCTTGGGTAAACATGAATTTGGATGGTTAAAAACAAAAACCTGTCTCCTTATACTTTGCTGATGTTTCCAAAGAGGAGGAAAGTTTCTTTTGTAAAAGTGATACTTTAGCAAAGACAGCCTCCACTTCTCTGCTGGAAGCTCTTTGTTCTCTTAAAAAATCAAACAAATCATCAAGCAAACAATAAGGCAATTGCAAAAATTACCTGAGGCCTTGCTTTTGAGGATGTTAGTTAGGCATAAGGGAGTTTGCTCTTGACTTTAAAAGTTTCACCACTTATCAGTGCTAAAGAGTGACTTGCAGAGAGAAGATTGCTTCCAACCCAGCAAAGGACAAGGTGACATCTCTTTCCACCTGAGAAAGCATGGGAACAGTGACCAGACTCCTATGGCTAAGCACTCTGAAATGTGGATTCCTTGCTGGGGTCTAGTAAGATGGCCATTAGCCAATTGAAGGATTATCTTTGTTTTAAAGTTGAGTATCTTTTTTTGTTTTGTTTTTTGTTTTTTATCCCAAAGCCTCCTTTTCTTCCTTTTTGGACTCCTGGTTCTTGTTCTATGTTTTTACTAATCCAGAACACATTAAAAGATGTTTGGTAAAATGCCCAAGAAAAAGTTAGGTCTAAATAACATATCCATTTTAACTTACAGTGTACTTCCTTATTTAAATATGCTTGTGTTTTAATGGTGTAACGTTTTGTCTTTAGAGGCTGTCATTATGAGACTGATGGGCATCCTGCTGTGCTAATGGGGCCAAAGATTTTCTCTTTAAGCACAAAGTCTAAAAGGCTGTAACAGAAAATTTGGTTAACTTTCAGTTTATAATTTTACACTATCGCTTACAGTAATAATTTAATAGGAGAACTTAGAATGAATACAGTATTAAATAAACTTCAGATATAGAAAGTCCATTTACATTCTGGTCTTTGGTTTAAATTTGCTGAAACTGTTTAAAATATTAATGATTTATAGAAAGATATGGTTTCTTTAATCAGTTTAATGAGAATGAGATAATTATTATCTATTAGCCTAGATTTATGATAAAATCTACATAATAAATTACATTACAATATTTAAACTGCATGCTTCTGCTATTCAGATATAGGACTCACGGGAAGTTTGGGGGCTTGGCACTCAGCTCCCTTTCAGTCTCCAGGCCAAGGAGGTTATTGCAGCTCATGTGCAGCAAGTAGTTTATAAAGAACTCTTGTGTTTTCTATGTTCTAACTTCCTTTTCCTCATGAAGAGTTAAAAAAAAAAAAGCAGATGAATACATAATTCTACCACATAACTCAGCATTAAAGATGGCAGGGCTAGTGAGGAGGCTCAGTGGGAAAAGCTCTTGCCACTGAATCTGACAGCCAAAGTTCAAACAATTTGGACCCACATGAGGGAAGGAAATGACTGCTTCCTGCAAGCTGTCTTTTGACCTCCGCATGCACACACAAACAATAAGCACAATTTAATTTCTGAAGTAGTAAGCAATAAAAATATGCAGGGACTGAGCCGAAACCTGCCAGAGAATAAAATATTTAACCTCAAGCTTCACCTTAAGTTGACAAAAGGTGATAGAACGTTTTATGAATGACTGCTTTATTGAAGAACTTGGTTATCTTGTTCCTGACACGTGCCTTCAGTTTATTCATTTAGCCATTCAGTAAGGGATTGTTGTATCATGAACTTCTGTGTGTTACTAGGGGTCAAATTCTAAGAGGCTACAGCGAAGGTCCAGGCTTCTTTGTTCATAAGTTGACCATGTGTTTGTGTGTGGCTCAATAAAAGAATTTATGTTTTCATCACAGAAAAAAATTAAACTTATATGATTTGGGCCAGTTTCCCACCCTATAATGGATGTATGTGTGAGTGTTCTATAGGTGCTGGCCAGGAACTGCATTCACACCAGTTTTTGTTATTTTATTGTTAGTAGATTTATGACATACTTTATAACCTTCTTTGATCTCATACATATGCATAAAAGTACAATTCTCCCCACGACTCATTCTCAAAGCATAATGACTTTAAAATGTTGAGATGATAAATGAGAGAAACAAAAAAGTTTTAAGTCTTCTTTTTTAAGAATAAGCATTTTCTCTGTGGATATCATCAAACGTTTAAAAAAATGGTATAAAAATTAGATGTTTTATCTAATCAGATCCCAAACACGGTCATTTGACCAAGATAAAACCCTTTCCTACGATTCAAACCTTCTCTCCATAATTTGCATTCCTTTCATAGTTTCCAGTGAGTTTTCAGACATCACTGAAATGTGCAACTCAGTTAATTCCACGACTAGGATTGTTAAACATAAAATAATTTACTGAGGTAGGGCAGCCCGCCATCCATCACCACAGACACCTTGGGAAACAGAAAAACGCTGCATTTTTCGGAGTAAAACGCAATGTAATGACCATTGCTTGGAAATGGATCAATCTGGCCGCACTGGCGCTCCTGCCCAGCATTCAAAGCAGCAATCACGCTGCTCTGGTGTGGTAGTTTTCTTCCCGATGTCATCTCATTTTATCCCCTCAGAAAATGGCAGTGGGGACAAAAAAGATGTAGGAGAGACACATCAGGTTTTCCTTCAGCGTCCTTTCTATTGTGTTAACAACTCTCAATTGGGCTAGCAATTTTCCACTGTCTTGTATTAGGAATTACACTGGCACAATTTGCACCTCTCCAGTTAAGCTCGTTCCTGGCACCCACCCCAGACCCATTTCCAGCAGGTTTGCAACTCAGTCACGACCATGTGTGTTAGGCCAGAATAAGGAGAAAGTGCTTGGGACCAGTGCCTTTAACAGGTCTACATTGCTTCTTCTACTGCTATTTTTGTTTTTTTTAATGTCTTCTCCTTTTTATAGGCAAGTCTTTCTGTCTTGAGGTTTTTCCACATGCAAAATAATGCTTGGTGGGAAGTTTATGAGTAGAAAGAACACTTGAAATCTGAAAAGCAAAGTAATCAATACAGCCCTTAATTATCTTAGACTAGTCATTTAAAACAGGTAGCACCACCTGCTGTAAACCTTAGGTAGTTGTAATCAGGTAGGAATGGAGAACGCAGGTACTGAAAGGTTTGGCAGTTTAAGGTGCTACACAAATATAATGTGTTTTGTTATGTGGTTCCTCCTGAGAAAATAAAGAGATCAGAACTGATACATGCTGAAAATGTCTATTTTTATATTTTCTTGGACTTTAAAGAATAAAGTATGATGAATTGTCTTTCTATTGCAGTCATGATTTTTTGTGTTATCCTTCTCAACTTGAAAATTTCTACACCATGACATCCACAATGGAATATGTTCTATATAAACTAAATATTTATTTGTAGAAAAAATGGCAAAGTTTATAGAGCATCAAAAGGAAATATAGTGATCTTTTATACCTCTGTTCGAAAAGATTTTTCTTAGCATGACACAAAAACCTAACATCATAAATACATAAACATATACATATATATGTATACATACACACATATGTATATTCCACATAATACGCAGATCAATAGCATTCGTAAACTATACCTCTGCCTTTATACCCACAACACAATGAACTTACTAGAAAAGCAGACAAAGTATGTGAATAAACACCAGTGGAATAGAAAGCTCTAACAGAGAGAGACAAGGGTGCTTCAGACCATTAGGCAGTGAAGACCAGTGTGAAATGGCCAGTCACTGCAAGGGAAAAGCTTATAGAACCAAGTTAAGCAAACCATACATGTGGGCTAAGAAGTGTTATTTCAAGGTGCTTTCCCCTTAACAAATGTCACACTCATCAGAAGATGAGGGAATAAGGGTTTCCATGAAGAGTGAGCACTGAGCAGTAGATTCCTTACAAATGATCAGAAAGTGAATCTATCCGTAGGGTACTATCAAATCTTAATTATATGAAAGGTGACACATCAGGACACTATGGAGATGGTAAAAGCAACCAACACTATAAATAGATGGGTGTGGTGTTTTATGAGGAAGGATGAAGAAGATTCTAAATTATATGCATAGGATGAGCACAGTTTGCAACAAAGCAAGACTGCTTCTGTGTACATTGTAAACTGTATGTCTTCATAGCTACAAACATTGTATACAAATGCCATTATACTCTCCATCTTTATATAAATCAATTGTAAAAAGTTATGAGGCATAACCAGAATTATTAAAAAAACACTGGCAATAGATATTAAGGGAAGCATTAAGGAATTAACCTGTTTTTTTAAATTTTAGTGTATGTTCTATCATATGTGTGAAGTATACATATTTATTAGTGGAGGTGTGCGTACCTGTGTCTGCACGTGTATGTGTGTATCCACATGTATGTGGCTAGAGACCAAAGATAGACTTTGGGTATCTTTCCTTGATTAGGCTTCATCATTGTTATTTGAGGTCCAAACCATCATTGAACTTGAAGCTTATGTATTTTGCTAGGCTGGCCAGCCATTGAGCTTCAGGGGTCTGCCTATCTCTGCTCCTCTCTTTACCCCAGAGCCAGAGCTCCCATGACACCCCACCATGCCCAGCATTTTAGGTGGGTTCTTGAAGATCCAAGCTCAGGTCCCCACTCTTGCAAAAAAGGCATTTTACTGGCTGAGTCTTTTCCCCAGTTTTAATATAGTACAAATGTTGTTTGTAGTGTA
Organism: Rhynchomys soricoides; assembly: GCA_019843965.1. Taxonomy (NCBI): domain Eukaryota; kingdom Metazoa; phylum Chordata; class Mammalia; order Rodentia; family Muridae; genus Rhynchomys; species Rhynchomys soricoides. The sequence continues at coordinate 2,466,923 of JADRCH010000130.1, read as the reverse complement.
ATAACAGCAAAACCCACAAAAGTTTCCAAAGAGCTTATGCTTTCTTTACCTTCACATGTAACACTTACTGAGTTAAATTGTGTGCAGACATTTCATTCAAGTTTGAGGCATGACTAAAAAGAGAGTGTCTCCTTTATTCTCTGGAACATGGACCTTCTTTGAATGAGGCTTTTTGTCTTTCTGTGGGAAGGAGAGCACTCAGGAACTACCTGCCATCAGAATAGTTAAGAGTTCCACAGCCATAGGAAAAGATTCGAGTAAACAAGGATCAAAAGGGGCCAGAGGATAAGGCACCAACTCCAGAGCACCCAGAGGTGAGGACAGATGGAACAAGCTCCCACTTTCCATGATGTCAGATTCCTTTAATAACAGTAATATGATCTGGCTTTCACGGGTAATAGTTAAGTCAGGCTGACACTGGGCTCTGTCAAAAATGATGTGCACTCACTTCTTAAACACTTTTACTTTTCCCTCAGAACCAGCTCCCAGTCAGGGTCTTGCCCAACATTAGTTTCATGGAATCAATTGTTTGCCAGGAGAAATCTGTTCGCTATCAAGTAAGTTTAGAAGATACTAGATGAAACTAAGCTAATGTGGCAAGATAGTCTAACTACTCTAACACGAACATCTGTAACAGATGATAATATGGGAATTTTCTACCATTGCATTTAGTTGTGCAGCTAATCAAGATTTCCACAATGAAATAATAGTTTGGAAAATAGTTTGGAAAAACTTCTCATGATAAAACATCTCCCATATTGGCACAAGGCTCATTCATTTATAAATTAGACAACTGGCAATGTACACATTCGATTTGTGTTGGACATTGTTCTGGGCACTGAAACTGTCTGGAGGTATGGCACAATCTGGTGGGTGAGATGAAAACAAGCTGTAGGGTGGCAAGGTGTGGTGGCAGAAACATGGCAAGAATGCAGAAAGGTTACATAACCAACTGGTCCTAGAATAAGAGGAACAGGTGTCCTACAGGAAGGACAAGGGTGCTCATTACAGAGCGGGACTGTCACTAGGAGCTGCACTATTGGCATAGATTTGGTGGAGTAGGGTTTAAAAAAGAACTTCTCTCACTTACAGTTGGTCTGATTTTTGTTCTATTTATTAATTAGTTAGTACTTTTTCTGTCTGGATTCACTCTTCAGAATGCTATCCTCTCCCCTTTCTCTCTTTCGCTCCATAGGTTCTCATGATTTTCCCCATCATGAACAAAACTGCTTTTGTCGCATAGATATTCACATCTTGGGAAATTTCTATGTTAAATAAACTGAAGCTATTAAAAATAAACAAAATCTTATTTTCCTTCATCAAAACATTGGTAAGGATCCTCCAGACTTTCTTTGAATCTTGCCAGATGACAGATCCCCTCCAACCCCTCCATACCAGGGACCCTCATCTAGCCTATGTGGCATGGAGACAGAGGTAAACTATCCTTGTAGCTTTATAGGACCTCTTCATTTGGGCTATTAGTTGGCTGCTTGTCAGTATCACACCTTCCCTGGCCCCTTAGCTTGTACTAGTTATCAGCCTGCTCCTTACAAGGGTGTCTCCAGACAGTTCAAAAGGTAGCAAGACCCAGGCTATGGACTCCATTCATGAGTTAAAAGAGCCTGCCACCTACTTGGTGTGGATTCTTCAGTTGTCCTACCCAGGTTTTGGACCCAGGATTAGTTTACACTGCTAGAGGGAACTTGTTCCAAGCTCTTAATCAAACCACCAAAAGCAACAAACAGACTAAGCAACAAACAAAAAGACTTAGGATACGGACTTTAGCCGCAGACAGAGGAAAATCAGCATCTCAACTTTTCTATGAATTATCCCCTGTTAAATATTTTAAACACCTACAATGAATGAAAAACAGAGGATCAAAACAAGAAAGAAACACTCAACCAATAAACTAGCGCCATATACACAAATCCCACTGCAGAAATAAAAACAGCACAGAAAACCAATACAACATGTCTCTTCTAGAAATACAAATCCCACATTAACCATCCTTATTGAAAATAATCTGTTAGAATTCTCAAAGAACTCTATAGAATGATCATAATTATTATCAAACAACTCAAAGAAGACATTTCATTCACAAACAGGTGAATAAAAAAAAGGAAGTTAATCCTGGATACAAAGAAAGAATTTGAAGTTTTTTTTAAAAAATGAAAACTGAAAGACTCTGGAAATTAAAAAAAAAAAAAAAAAAAAAAAAACCTCAAAAAGCCACTTAAAACCACAACTGGAAAACCTCGCCAAATAATGGAAAGACAGAGTCAGGGATGGAAGGAATTAAATCATTCAAAAAGTCAATGAGAAGTTTATGGGAGAGTTTGGAGGGGGCAAACATGAGAAGATCCAATCTCTGTATTATAGGCAGAGAGGAAGAAGACTTTAGCAAAAGCATACAGGCTGTGTTTAGTAAAATCAGAGGAGCTAATTTTCCAATCATTCCCCCCAAAAATGCCTGTCTGAGTACAAGAAGCTTGCAGAAAACCTCATAGACATGAACAGAGAGAAACTCTATACAACATATTGCAGTTAAAACATTAAAACCATAAAGAAAAGGCGTTGAGTGTTTCAAGACAGAAAGGTCAAGTCAGTTACAAAACTAGTCCCTTTAGAATAATACTCTAGAGAAACCTTTAACTCTAGAGGGGCCTGGAAATATGTGTTCTGAGTCCTGAAAGACTCCCAAGAGGCAACCTAAATTATTTCACCCAGTAAAATTATCTTTAAAATGGAAAGGGAAATAAAATCTTTCCATAATAAAAATATATTTAAAAAATTAATGATGACTAAGCCATCTCTATTGCTGATAGTAAAAAGATCATTCAATCTGAAGAGAAGAATAAACATGCCCAAAAAGTTATAGGGAATAAAGAAATAATTTTAGGAAAAGTAGTCAAAAGTGATCTGAGAAAACACTACAGAATCAACACAATGACAGAAATGAATACACATCTTTTAATAACAGTGAATATTGATGGTCTCAATTTCCCAATAAAAAGAAACAGACAGATTGGATTAGAAAACAGGGTCTATATTTGAACTACCTCCAAGAACTATACCTCATGATCAAAGACAGATGCTATCTTCAGGTAAAAGGATGAAAAAGGTCATTGCAAGAAAATAGTACTAAGAAATACTCAACCATAGCTATTCTAATATGTGACAAAATAGACTTCAGATCAAAATTAGTAGTTAATGTCAATCCCCCAGTCTTACAAATGGATAGGCAGGTCATTAGCAAGAAAATTCATCAGAATCCAGATGAGGTAGCCCGCACTTCTAATGCTAACACAGCGGAGGCAGAGACAGGTAGATCTGTGGGAGTTTTAGGCCAGCCTGGTCTACACAGTGAGTTCCAGGATAGTCAGAGGTACATAGAGAGACCATGCCTCAAAAATAACAAAGTGAAACAAAACCAAAGTAAATAGAAAATCAAACAGAAACACTTGGAGTTAAATGACATTATACGTCAAATGAACCTAATAGAAAACTGCAGAAAAATTCATTTAAATAGGGAAGAATATACATTCTTCTCAGCATCCTTTGACACTTTCTCCAAAATGGACCATGTATTATAACACAAAACAAGTCTCAAGAAACATAAATTGAAATAATATCCTGAACTTTTTTGTGGATAGCAACAGTAATAGACTATACAGAGTACATAAACTTGAGTAAACTAAACAACATATTACTGGGTGTTAATTGTGCCAAGCAAAAACATTAAGTAGTAAATTTTAAATTTTTCTAGAACTGAGTGAACATGAAAACACAACATACCAATATGAATTCATGAAAGTATAACTTATGTTGTGGGACACGATATAGGCAGCTCTAAGTTGACTGTTTACAGCACTAAGTGCCTACATCAAAAAATTTATGAGAACTCGTATGAATAGCTTAAAATGCACCTAGAAATATACAGGAAGAGATAATCAGAATCAGGGTGAAATTAATGAAGCATAAATAAAAAAATACAAATCAATAAAATGGTGAGTTGGTTCTTTGAAAAGATTAACATTGGCAAACCTTTAACAAACTGAACCAAAAGAATGATAGAGGTTTTTAACTAATAAAATTAGAAAAGAAAAGGGAGACACTACAACACTGTAAAAATTCAGGGAATCATAACGACATACGTTATAAAAATCTGCATTCTACCAAACTTGAAGATCTAAAGAAAACAGACAAATTTTTAGATCTAAATGTAAATCAAGATATAATCAGCAGCTTTCCTTTATACAAATGACAAATAAAAAACAAGGGAGCCAATATTATTTACAAAAGCCTCAAAAATACCTCGAACGAAATCTCAATAAAGTGAGACTTTTGCTATGAAAACCTCAAAACATTAAAAGAAAAGAAAAGGAAAAGAAAATGAAGAAGATATCAAAAGAAGTAATGGCCTTCCATACTCATGGATTGACCATCCTATCAAAAGTTATATATAGATTTAACATACTATTCAGTAAAATTCCAATGTAGTTCTTCATAGAAATTGAAAAATTAGTGTTAAGTTTCATATGGAAAAGCAGAAGACTCTGTATAGCCAAAATAATCCCAAACAAGAGGAGGTAACACATGGTAGGTTTCAAGCTATACTACAGAGCTTAGTAATAAATTCATCAGGGCACTGGCATAGCAACAAATTTCTTATTCTATGGAATACAGTTGAGGTCTCACATGTAGGCTTACACTACTGCAGACACCTAATTTTTGACAAAAGGTTAGCAATACACATTAGAAGAAATACAGCGTCTTCAAAAAAAGTGCTGACCTGTATGTGGAAGAATGAAACTTAACAGACACAGGAAGAAAAGGAAGAAAGATGGAGGAGGAAGACAATCCAGATTCTGTGTGGCTTTACATAGCCACAGGTAGCAATGAATATCTTGTAGGGGATGGATAATTACAGGACAATTTGTCTTATCTAGGTGGGCAATTTATATTCACATTAATTGGTTCAGAGTTCTTTGTGTGGGCATTTTGTGGGGTGAGAATTTACTGTTATAAATCTGACTTATAAATTCCAAGCCTCTAGAGTTTTGATTTTACTGGGTTACTGGGATTTGGGACTGCTGACCACAGGGCATGGATGGTTGGGAATGTGAACAGAATCTGCCATGAGAGAATCTCCGTTGGTCGCTGCTGGGACTAGCCTAGAGGCAGAGGCCCCAGGTCAAAGAGGAGCTGGGTATAGTGCAGGAACTTGCCTTTTTATTTTTTTTCAATATTTCCTGCAACAAGTGGTGAACCAACTTGCTAGGCAAGAATCCACTAGAAATTTAAGATTATTAACCTGAAGTTAAAGGTTTATTATCTAAGTGAGAGAAAGGGGGCACTGGAACAAATCTCATGGACTCAAGCACAGGAACCTTGAAACAAAGAGGGCTCTGAGGTCCCCTTCTGTGAGAAGAGACAAAATGGCTGCTCTGAGTCTGAGAGCCTGAGAATGGAAGCTGCCTACATCTTGGGGCAGATATTGTTTTAACTGAATTTATAATATTAGGATTATTTGCTTTCAGGATAGATTTATATAGAGATTTTGTCAGAATCGTGTGGGGAATTTCGCCTATGGTTCGGAACTAGGATAGGGAAAATTAGTCACTGACTCAAGTAGAGAGGGCAGTGATAATTACCTACTATGTACAGGTAATAATTAATAAATGTCTGTGGCTCCAGGTAGAGAACCCAACAGATAGGTGGTATAACAGGATGGCTGCTCTAAGCAGAGAGTTTAACAAGTAAAAACTATCTGCTTCCTATAGGCAGATATTAGTGAAAGTTTGAATTAATTGCTTTAAAGATGGTATAAAGATATATTGCTCTAACAAGTCTTACAGGAATACTCAAATTCTATCTAACATGGCTCCACAGGAATTTTGGACTTAAATCCTGGTTTGACTAGCTGCCCGCTTATAAGCAGGTATAGATAGAAGTGTGACTCAATTGTTTTAATGATGGTATAAAAGGGTCTGCAAGATAACTAACTCATATTCTCTCATGTGGGCCCCAGGAGAATTTTGGGTTATTATCCTGCATAGCAAAATAGAAAAGGCCTAAGAATGGGCACATACAGTATTTTAGTTTACTTCATTTGTTTTAGATTGTTTTAATTTTCAAACTGGGTGTGATTTTGAGTTTTGTGGTTATATTATTCCTCTAGGAGAGTGGCCAATATAAAGATTTTTCTGCTTACTGGCTCAAGGATATGCTGATTTGGGAGAAAAGTTTTATCTTTACATTTTAAGAAAAGGTAATTAGTGTCTATACACCTTCCAGAGTAATATGGATCAGATATGAGGAAGGGAGACTCCCTCAAAAACTAGATTCCAGAGAATCAAACAAAAGAGTTATCTTGATGATACTAAAATTTTGTTTTGAGATTTGTATATTACAGAATATACAGCCTTGGTGAGTCTTATCATCAGACATGCTGAGCTGACATGCTTGAACTCCTGAAGTCTTGGACTTTCAGCCAGATCCAGTCAGGACACAGACATCAGAGACTAAACAATCATTGGTGTGGCCTTCTTAAGGGCCAACCAACTCCACCGTTTCCCCTATCTTTCCCCACCACCCTTCAAAAAATATCTTAACACCCATATTCAGCTTCAAGAAATTATAAAGAGTCATTGTTTCAGTTCCCTGGGCTTTGGGGCTGGAGGTGGTTATTCTAAGATAGCCTCTCTAGTGAATTTAGAAATGGTCATAATTGGAACAGGGAGGAAATAGCTAGAATTGATTTTGTAGCCATAATCTCATTTGGTAGAAATCTTTACAATAGGTACAAAGTTGAAGTTATAATCTCTTACACTGGTACAGAATTTGTTTGATACAAATTTAAAGTTTTTATTGGTATGAATTTCTTATTGATATAAAATTGGGATTAATATTGTTACTCTCATATAGGCATGGTGCCTTTTAGGATACAAGGCTTAGACCCAGTCGTCCTATAAATGCTATTATAAATTGTTTTTAGATGATTAAGCAATATAAGTTAAGGGCCAGATAGCAAATTCATGGTTCTGAGTTAATTAAAAGGGTGTTTCTGAGATATTTCAATTAGAAATGGTAGAGAGTAGTCAAGGCTTAACAATTCAGAAATGTTTTTGGTAGAAAGTCTTCAAAGGTGTCAGAAGTCCACAGAATATGACATTTATGGTCATGTCTTTATTAAAGAAAATTTGACTTGAGACCTGTCTGCTCCTGACAGTACCACTTTCTTGAATTCAAAGAAGAAATTGAGCATCAGTGGAATTGCTCTAGTTGTGGCGAGACAGCCAATAGGCAAGGATTACCTCATTTCATCTATAGACAAAATGCTGTCCAGAACAAGGACACACTATGCGGAATAATCAGTCCTATAAAATTCTGCATTACAAAGGTCTGTCAGATGATCCTGGGCCAGAAGGCTGAAGACTGATGCTCCAACATTTTGAAGTATAGGGACTGTCCAGGTGATCAGCTGTCTCTATAAATTGGCTAAGTTTTGGAAGCTATATTTTGTGCTTCTCATATTTTCAGGTAATATAAGTCATTCTTGGATTTCTGTCGGGGTTGAAGACTGGTAGTCTCATAGCCAACCCAAGCTATTTAGCATTGAGAAAGATGATATAGATTTGAGAGGATGGTTTTCAGATAGCATACAGTCTAAAGCCAGGACATAAGTCAGGTATAGAATTATAAGTCTTTTAAATTAGGAAAGATCACAAAGTGTTCTATTTTATTGACAAAAATGATGGACTGGGTTTTTGTCCATCATTTTTGGATGATGATCTATCTTGTACTTTATAAATTACTAAATTGTAATAGTTGTGCTCAATTTATATTTGAAAGAAGTTTTTTATTTTTATTTGAACAGAAAGGGTGATATGTAGCAGAATTTTCCCTGTCCAATTAATTTAAATATTAATACAACAAGAAGCCTGTGATTGGACAGGGAAAAGGGAGGTGGAGCTAAGAGTTTCAGAGGCAGGGACAGACACAGGAAGAAGAGAAGAAAGGAAGATGGAGGAGGAAGACAATCCAGATTCCTAGTGGCTTTGAATAGCCACAGGTAGCAATGAATATCTTATAAGGGATGGATAATTACAGGACAATTTGTCCTATCTAGATGGGCAATTTTATATCTTTATCAATTGACTCTGAAATTATTGTGTAGGCATCTTGTGAATTGAGAATTTATAAATCTGACTAATTATTAAAAAAGAGGAAAAGAAAGAATGAAACTCCTCAATCCTGTTTCTCATTTTTCGCAAACCCCAACTCCAAATGGATCAAAGACCTTGTCATGAGACCTGATACCTCAAACCAAATATAGGAAAAAGCAATGTACTCCTTGGCTAGGAAAGGGTTTTCCGAACAGGATCCCAGTAGCACAGATATAAGAGCAACAGTGAATAAATAAGACTTCATGAAGCTAAAAGGCTTCTGCATAACAAAGGACACCATCATTCCAGGGGAGAGACAGCCTACAGAATTAAAAAAAAAACATCTTTAACTGCTACACATCTGACAGAGAATTAGCATCTAAAATGCACAAAAACTCAAGCAAAGAGGAAAAAAAAAAAGAAACGCCAAGAAAACTAACAATACAATTTAAAAATGGGACACAACACTCTGGAAATTAGTGAAGGTAATACTCAAAAAGATAAAAGCTATTTCATTCTTCTCCATATGTCCAAGGACTTGACATCCTACTTCATAGCTACTTGCTCAGATATGTTCATTGCCACTCCAATCATAATGCCTAGAAAATGGGATCACCCTAAATGTCCTTCAACTGATGAATAGATAATGAAAATGTGGTTATATATACAATATGAAGTACTATTCAGCTGTAGAGAAAAAACAAAATTATTAAATTTGTAGGTAAATGGATGGAACTAGAAAAGAACATATTGAGTGAAGCAACACAGAACCCCAAAGATAAATGTTGGATATTCCCTCTCATATGAAATTTCTAATCCCAAATTGTCAGCTGTGAGTATATAATGTGGAGTAAAAGCCAGGAATGTAAAAATGGACTATTGTGAGGCTGGGTGGCTGGAGAGCAATAGAAAGGGGAATAGCAATGCAGAAATGATTTATATGAAGGAGAAAATGAAAAAAAAAACAGGGGTCTTTAATTAAGGGAATTGGAAATGAGTACAGAAGAATAAGAGTGTAAAATAACTAAGGTGTCTGAGAAATTACAATAACTCTCTAAAATACCTATTATTGGAGATTTGATTTGTGCTTACATGGATCCTTATCAACAGTTGGGTTTTTTGATTGGTCAATAAAGAGCCAGTGGCTAATGGTTGGGCAGGGGGGCAGAGGTAGGACTTTGAGGATTCCTGGAGAGGAAACTCAGGACAGGGAGAAGGAGAATCACCAGAGCAGAAGGAGGGAAGAGGATACAAACATGAGAGCTGTGGAAGACATAGAACCAACCATTTAAGTATCAGGGCCAAATGGCCCCAGGGTCCACTCCTCCAATTGGGTCTGGGGTAGCAGGGATAAATTATAGATTTTAGAAAGTAGTAACTCAAGAATATCAGAAGGGAGTGTATTAGCCATGTGGAGGTTCAGGATTGGCCCAACCATTGACCTAGCTAAGGCAGATTAAAATATACAGGCAGTGTGTGTTTTTTGTCTGAGATCCAGAACATCTGGGGTGGTTGGCATGAAGCACACCACTACCCACTGGGAACTTAGAGCAGTTTAAAGACTTATAGCTTCAACCTATAATATTTATCTCTGTATATACATACAAATGTATGGTTTAAATGAAATTTTAACATCTGAACTGACAATGCTTCCCCCCAAGAGCCATATACCATCTAGCAAAAGCCCTATTACCAGAAATACAAAGCCCGCTTTCGAGTTGATAGAGTTCCCCAAGAGACTTCCCAAACATTATATAGGTTGTTATTATTGCCTTTTGTAGTTCCCTATCAGAGATGGACGATATGTTTTTGTTCCTGAAGATACCATGTACTTTAGACATAGGATCCATGTGACCTGAGCTGGATTTGACCTGAAAACATTCTCCCCAAGAACCAGCTTTCATTTTACAGAAAGGAATATGTAAGCTCCTAAAGGAGAGAAACAAGCAACAGTCATACCTGGCTATAATGCCTAGGAACCACAACAATGACAAGTGTGACAGGATAACCCTAGGGTGCATTAGTGGTACACATAGCTTAGTGATAACAAATAATTCTCTAATTGGACTTAAGATGCATTCAGCAAGAGGGGATCATGCTTAGTACAGAAAACATGGATCTTGGAGGAGAACCTACAACTACCACTTTACTTTTTCAAGGAAATTTCTCTTTGCAATAGATGGAGACCATTATGGAAAAATCACAATTGATCAACATGCAGAGTTGTGGAGCCCAGTTTCAACTGATATATTATGACACAACTTCTGGACTAAGGTTTAGGGATCGCTGTGGAAGAGAGAGTAGAAAGTAAGAGCCAAAGCAAAAGGAAGTTTGCTGCGAGACTGTATCTTCTAGAATTGTCAGAAAAGCTACATTCATGAAGTTTCACAAATATGACTGCCTAAACAAAGATGACACTAATACACATGCTAATATGGACAGTGAGTGATCGCAAGGCCTTTATCATAAACAAAAAACTACAGCCAACTAAGGAAAGCTTTGAGCAAGAGATATAGTCTTCCCTAGGGAAGAACACACCAAATGGTTATCTAACATAAAATGATCAATACTGAAAATATATACGTACAAGAGACATCAGACTGAGCAGGATATATTTATGTATTTATATATGTAGACATATATATACATATATGTGTGTGTGTGTGTATGTGCATGTGTGTGTTTTACCTTATAGTGTGAAACTTATATCCAATCAGAAAGTGTTTGGTTACTCCCATGATACATGTACCACTGTTGAACCAGTGGCCATGCCTTGCCAGAGCAGTTGTTAATATAGCTCCCATGGTTTGTCGCTAGATATGGGTGATGGTTACTTTTCTTCGTTAGTAATACACATTGTACTTTCAAGAATTAAAAAAACTATCCACTAGGAATGAACCTTCCAGGTTAATACCAGATTAATTTTATTGTGTTCTATGATTGAAGTTAAGAAAAAAGAGGCCATACATTGGAAAGATAACAGTGAAGGTGGGTTACATAGGAGGGGTTGGAGGGAGAAAAGGGACAAGCGGAGGTGATATCCTTATATTTTAAACTCAAAAAATATAATTAAAATGGGACAGATTTCTCAAAAGATGAATATAAATGGCTGAGAAATAAATACTTAAAGTAATGATCAACATCCTCAGCCATTAGAGAGATGCAAATTTAAACTTCAAATTTAATTTAAATTTAGACTTCATTAAGTTAGGACGACTAAGATTAAAAACTAAAACAAATCAAATGATGAAAAATGTTGGTGAGGATGCAAGCAAAGCAGAAAACTTATTCACTGCTGGTGAATATGCTGACTCATATAGCCACTGTGCAAACTATAGTGGAAATTCCTCATGAAGCTTTAAAGAAATTAGCAAGTCGTCATGGGGTTGGTTCAAAGAAAGAGCGTTATAATACAGTGGTATGTCTGAAAGATGAATAGTGCAACAGAAAGGATCAAGTCAATATGAGTGCAAGATGGAAGGGGAAATATGGGAAGAATAAATAACACTAAAGATCTTTTGAAAAAGTTACATGGAAACCTACTACTATAGAAACTTCTAAAATGCACATATACACATATACAGAGTTATATGTAGTTGTCCTATAATGGAACAACAATGTCCCTTCCAGATACTAGAGGCTAACAAGAATCCTAGTGACAGGAATGTGTGACCTCATTTGGAGTTATTAGTCAATGAAGTCCCATAGATCCCCACATATTACATTTTTGGAATACAAACTTCTACAATAGCAAACAGTCTATCATTACTGCTCTTGACTAGCCTCCAGATCTTGCCTGTAAGACCCTATTGCTGAAGATACTATAGTCATACTTGAGTCATAGAACACAGTGAAATCAATCTGGTACTAACCTGGAAGCTTAATCCCTAATGGGTAGCTTTCATAATACTTAAAGGCACAATGCATGTTACCAAAGAAGAAAAGTAACCATAACTCTTTTCAAGTTGGGAACCCTGGGAGCTATATTAACAACTGCCTTGGCAAGACATGGCCACTGGTTCATTGGTGGTACAGATATCATGGGAGTAACCAAATGCTGTCTGGTGGATTTAAGTTCAACTTCACAAGATAGCACCTATAGTTGGTACCATTATCAGTACAAGAACCTATAACTAGATAAGGAATAGGCCCTTGAGGAGACCCCACTACTATTGTACTGGTAAATGGTTATCTTATCATTATACATGCATCTCTCAACCTTCATCAGAGAAGCTTCTATTTGCAGTAAATAAGGATTGATACTGAGTCCCACAGCAGGTCAAGTGCAGAATGTTCAACCCTAAATAGTCATCTCTATCTGGTTTCTTCCAAAACTCCAGGATCATTTCAGAAGAGGTAGTAGAAGGACTGTTTGTACAACCAGGGGTGGGAGATGACTACAAAACACAGTGTCTTCTAGGCACAGCTTCAAAGTTGCTCAAACGAATTTGCAGCAGCTGTGAAGGAATGCATAAGACTTGTGAAAGTTCATTCAAACCACATCCTGGCACAGAAAGAAGTGATAGCCATGAAGTTCTACTTCTAGCTGAGAAGCTATTGATAGATCCTAGGAGAGGAAGAATCAATTTTAAAAAGACGAAGCCCCTGGTATGCTGTGGAAGGCCACACATCCAAAAGTATAGCAACAGAAATAGAATTTGGAATGTCTAAAAAATGTTTTTAAAAAAGAGGATGCCAAATTTGGTGGGTGGAAAATTGGGGCTAGATCTGGGAGGAATCAGGGAAGAAATTAGGAGGGATAAAAATGATCAAAATACATTATACAAAATTCTCAAATAACTAGAAAATTTTTTAAATGCCTTTTTCCAGAGTCATAGATCAACATATTAACCCATAAAAGAATTTCAGGCTAAAATAAATGTGATATTATTAATACATCCCTTTTTTCGTCTTTAAGCAATGATACATGTTAATGAAGAGCCATCATTTCACTTAGCATTCTGTAGCCAGAGATTACCATACAGCATCACTGTCTTAGATATGTAACCTGCAACTGCATTACCTCAATCTGTAATACAGTAAAAACATCTTTATAAGGCCTGAGGACAATAAGGTAAGCAACTTTGTGAAGCTCAACACATTTATATACAAGGCTTCCCTTCAGTGATTTGTTTTCTAATGTTATCCTGTATGCCCAATAATGTTTGAGAGGGCACTGACGTTTTCATAGAATGTGAAGGATGAATCTATATGCCCCCACCACTGACATCATCAAGAACTTGTTTTGTAATGGTAGAAGCTTTAGTTTGCAAGTTGTATTTGTGTGTCATGTATTAATTGTTGAATTACTGGATTACTTTGTTAGTAAACATTGTTTCTCCAATTAAGAAAGAGATCAAGCTCAGCTAAAGCAAACACAAATAAATTAATCTCAAGCATAGACAAGTTTGGAGAAGAAACATTTATCAAACATGGATGTTCAAGGATTTTTACACTTAATAATCTCCCAAATCCTGTTATCCCAGATGAGGAAACCCTCTTGTTATACTAGATCTCATTTTTATGTTCCTCATATGTCTGGTTGTTTCTTCTTTTTAATATGTGGGAGATAAATCAGGCCGATTAAGACCTTTTAAGAATGATTTTCTTAAGGTTGAACTGGGGTTGGAACATGGACTTTACCTCATCATAGTCTAGAGGTCACATTAGAAGACTTAAGAAGACACATGGGAGGCATCCCTTATCTGTTATATGATCATTTTTCTTAAACTCTAGTGTACTAAAGTTTGCTAAAGTCTTTGTCAAAAGTTTTAAGTTCCATGGCTTTTGGAGATAGAATGGAACATAAGACATGATAGCATTTAAACGTTTTGTGTATATAACAGTGTCTGACATGCTCCAGAGATTTCTAAATGCTGGTATAGTTTCGTTGCTTCTTACCTTGACAAAACAACAATGTTATTCTTTCACACAAAATGGGATGTGACGGGTAGGTATGTGATGATTCAGATCTCAGACACTAAAGGTCAATGAGTTTTCATTCTGCCCAAAATATCAAGCACAGCTGAACATTGTTTTAAGAGGAGAATTATGTAATGAGAGGTTAGCCGCATCTGGGGTGCCACCTTATGAGGTGCTATGAGAAAGAGAGCTGCCATTTGATGAAGCAGATTAAAGCCAGGATGGAAAAAAAGCTGTATGAGAACACTCATGGAGTGTGTCTGGTAGTCATGTCTACTATCCCCAATGATCCAGGATGTAATCAGAGGCCCTGGTGAAGATGTAATTTCAAGAAATGCAAACTTAGCAGAATTTAAGTAAACAGTGAAAGGCTGGGTTTGAAGTAATTAATGGCACTGTGGTTAATATTAACGAGAAGAACAAGACCATATTATTGTCCCTAACTTGGAATTGGTATTTGAATTAATGAGGGTGAAAAATCAGACATCGGTTTGAAAACCCTCCATAAAACAACAACAACAGAAAAAACAAACTAGACAAAACGTTTTCAACAGATAACGATATGAACCTCAGAAGTAGTAGATTTTAGCTTTCCTTCTAATTTCCACCTCATCCTTAATATGCAGGTACATGACCAACATCACCTTTTCCCTGGTTCCCAATATTAGATTATACCTATGTAATAACCTTGACTGTGCTGCCCAGGCTCCCTTCACTGTTGCACACTGCCCAGTAATAACTGGGATTTGACAAACTTAGGTCATCATTGCTATAGAAACCTTGGGTAGCAGTGGACTCAAACCCATTCCTGAGTAGGTAGAACTCTGAGCCCCACATCTAGTCTAGCAAGTATGTATTTATTTACTTATATAAAAGTGGTTCAGTTGTTGCTTCTTCAATATTATTATTAAATTATTCCTAACTTGTCAAAAATTTAAATTGTTATGGCACATAGGTAATGTTTAAAATGTAAATATGCTGTAGAATGACTAAAGCTAATTAACATATTCATTAGCTCAAATACAGTTTTGTGGGGAGAGTTATTAAATTAACTAAAGCTTTCCTCATGTTCACCTGCACAATGGGCCACTGAACTGAAGTTTTACAGATGTTGATCAACATGCCTCTATTCTGCATCTCCAATCCACTTCAGGTCTACCCTACCATCTGGAAACTAGTGCCGAACTTATTCACTTAACATCTTTATGGTTAATCCATGTTGTCATGGATGACAAGTTTTATTTCCTTTTAATGGCCAAATAATATTCCATCATAGTTTATTCATTCATGGCTGAATTAAGAGCTTAGCTATTGTAGAGAGTTCCTGTGATGAACATGCGAGTGAATATGTCTCTTCACAGTATTGATCACTTTTTCTTTGGATATGTATAATCAGTAGTCAGATTGCTTTAGCCTCTGTGTTTTAAAGATGAAATGGAGACAAAATAAATGATTTCAATTGCACATAGGTGTCTAAGCAGGGATCAGACTTCAGGTCTGAGTCTCCATTCAGATTTCTCTCTTAACATCAGAAGCTCTGCTCTCATTTCTACCTGCTTCAGCAGGGCCTCAGGAGCTCCAGGCAGCTGTAATGGAAACCTCTTGTCACTTCTAGAATTTAAGTAGGAGAATCACAGAAGCTCTGTCAAGTCTTACTGATGGATTGAACCTAGTTCTTGGGGCAGGAGGAGGGAGATGTTCAGCAACTGTATAACTACCTGTCCAGTTAATTTCCTGAAATAGATCAGACATTGATAACCAGTTAATCCCATATTCTATGAATATAATAATTGTCTTTGATTAATTAAGAAAAGGGTGTTAAACTCATTAATGGCATAAGGTTAAAGCTAAACATCTAAAATACAAACAGGGCTCTCATACACTGTGCAACATGAAGGGAGTTAGCAGAGATCTCTGGTTACTAGGTTCAGTTTGTCTCAGCACAAATGATGCTGCCAATTCCTGGAAACACCAGACATTTCCATTTACCCAGTTTTACCAAATTTTGTAAAGTAATATTAGGTATATTTTAAGGGAAACAATTATTTACTGGAAATCAGGAAGACACTAAGTAGTGTTTCCCTTTAAAAATTCATCAGCATGAAAATATATTAATTTTTGCCAGCAGAATACTATCATTCTGCTAAGAGAGCCAGATAGATTAACCTTGTTTGTAGCAAGCTTCTTTGACCTCCGTATTTTAGGTTTGAATGTCATTTATAAGCATCTTGTTCAAGTTGTGTTTGTGCTTGGGTAACATGGCTCCAAAGAAATGAACTCTAATGTGTGCTGATTTATAAATACAGGCTATTTGTTCTTGTAAAGAAACAAATGCAAGTCTGGCAAAATCTCATGTGTGAAGAAGTTTGAGCTAAGATTATGCCCCTTGAAACTATAGATTATTTAATTAAATAAAAACAAATTTTCATTGTATGTTAACAGAAAAAATTAGGGCTACCATTAAAGAACCCTAATCAAGTTGGGATGCAGCCAGGCCTGCTAAGTGAGCACCTATAGCTTTTGTATACAGCACTTATTGCTACATAGCTATCTATTAAAATTCCAAACAAAGTCGTCACTAGAACTACCTTCATGTAACTAATTGTCTCTTTACATACTTCCTATCTCCCTTCACCATAGAACTTCTCTCCATTACCTCATTTGTCAAGTTACTCTCTATGCACTTAGTTTATATGTGTTCTTTAGCCAATATTTTACCAACACGCTTCACTTGTTCGCTTGTATCTTATAAAAAGATAACTGATGGTCACCATGGAAACTCCATGAGAGGATGGAGATAGATTAGGAGAAAGGCATCCCCACAAATAGAACTGCCTATCCAACACATGTATTGTGATGAATAATAGATCAGGTGCAGTTTTTTGGTCAAATACTAGCATTGTAACAACATGCAAGCTACGTGATTATTAATGATAACCAGTACACTATCTATACTGGATGATGAGCCATAAGAAGATGCCAAACACTTGGTGCCAGAAAATACACCAGAATAGACCCAAACACATGAAAATTATTTCTTACAGGGCTTATTTATTTTTCTTTTGTTGTTTATTATTTTATTAATATTTCTTAATATTCATGGTACTACTGAAATATAATGAAATTATGTCTAAATGAATACCTCTCACTGACCAACATCATGCCATGCCCTAATAAATACCCATATAGCTTTGTTCTACAGACATAATGAAACATTAAAAACAATGATTGATCTCTACAGAGATAAGGTGAGAAAAAAGGAGAAAAGAAAAAGTGTACGAGATTATAGACAGGAGTGGATGGCAATGAAGCTAGGCAGTAGAGTAGAATACATGGCTGCCTTATTGCAGCTCTCTCTTCTCTTTCGTTTGCTTCTATCACAGCTCTCATAGTCTGCTATTGATACTCAGAACATTCATCCCATGTTTGAATGCCATAGGAACAATTGTGAAGACAAGAATAGAATGTTAATGAACAGTTACCAGTGTGTGCTTTAAAAGTAACTATTATGTGTACAACGCTGTGTTAGACATTAATAGAATCATGCCCTAAAAGATGATTCTTTGGAATTCTCTAATAAAATTAACCTCTTGGTTCTTGTAACACTCCAAACACCACTCCCTCTTCTACAGAGTCTTAAATCTGACTGGAAGAATTTCTCAGACTCGCAAGTATCATAAAAAGTACAATAGTGTATGAGCTTTGAGAACACTGAGGCAAGTTAGACAAAATGAATTGTGAAGAATTTGTCAGGAAAGCAGGATCCATAGAGTTTGACAAAGGTAGTAAGAAAGAAGTCCACAAACAGGGAATATCTCACACAATTAAAGATGTGGTATGCCACATCCACCTCTCCTATAAATAATCTATCATGAATCTGTGGTACCAAGGGAACTGCTGAAGGATTCTAGTTATAGTCTGGGGAGATATCCCCAACACACACACACACACACACACACAGAGAGAGAGAGAGAGAGAGAGAGAGAGAGAGAGAGAGAGAGAGAGAGACAGAGAGAGAGAGACAGAGAGAGAGATCAGCTAGAGAAAGAGATTAGAAGAAACTCAAGAGTGACAGTATTATTGAAAAATAAAGAAGACATTGAAGAACTTTTCCTCACTGGCTGCTGACCTAGGCCTCTGAAGTGAACCTTTAATCAACAGCCTCCCAATATTAGAAAATGCACCTCTTCTCTCTTCCTGACTATGCGATGACTTCCAGAATTCATGAGGGACTTGAATGGGTACCCATATCTGTTCAACATGGGCTACTCCATACTAGCTATGCTTTTTTTGAGTGACTTGTGTCTCCATTCCACATTGTTTTCTCTTGCATGTAATGATACTATTTTGACATTTGTCTCCAAGTCTTTCTTATTGACTCCACATCAGTGGGAGTCACCTATTTAAATCATGTAAACCATCTGGACTCTGGGAAAGTGTGTCTTCACACTTGACAACTACTGGTTGTCTTCTCCTTTGACTAGGTGCCTCCTTCCTTTTCCTTTCCTCACTTACCTGTTTCTCTCCCCTCCATGGCTCTTCCCTCCCCCTCCCCCTCCTCTTCTTGGCTATACCTCCACTTTCCATTCCCTCCCTCTGCCCTCTCCCTTCCTTCTCCTTCTCCATCCCTTTCCCCTCTCTCCTCTTCTAGTCTCCCTTTCCCTTCTTTCTCTGAATACTTGTCCCTCGTAGTCTTTATCATCCTCACTGCTGTACTCCTGTTTTCAACTCTTTGTATGACATATTTCACTTTCCTTGCTTGCTCCTTCCTTTCATCTCCTATTTCTTCCTTCCTTATATCATATCCTCTGTTCTTCTTTCATTGTGGTGTCTTCTGTCTATCATCATCATCATCATCATCATCATCATCATCACTTATTTTGTTTTAAATACCATCTCACCACAGTGCCTAGTATAACACCAATTTTAATAAATGCTTTTTCACGGCAGGTGTGAAATAATTATCCATACTGGACTAAACAGTTGTTTTGTTTACTAAATAAAAAGGAGTGCTTGTACACTTAACAAAACTTGTATAGAGAATCTCTTCTAAACATCACCTGTCAATACAAAAGCGGATGACCGATGAGCTGAGGCAGGAAATAGGAGGTGGGATACTGGCAGAAAGAGAGGATTTGGGGCAATAGTTGGAGATAAGAGATACTTGGGAGAGCTGAGAGAGCTGAGACAGTAGACGAACTGAAAGACAGACATAAACCAGCAGGGAGATGATGAAGAGATGCTAAAGAAGGAGCAGGCCAGAATAAAGGAGAGGTAACTAACGGCATGGTAGACATAAAATAGTTTAAATGGGTTAATAAGTTATGAGATAGTCAGGTAATGAGCCACAGCTTATGGCCTAGACTAATTAGTCTTGGAGTCATTATTGATGGGAACTAAAGGACCAGAAGAAAAAACAAATTTAAAAAATATTTTTACAAAACCCTATGTAGACATTAAAGGTGGTAGCCATGAATATAAAGTTTAAGTCTTTGGGTAGGAAATTCTGAATGAGTTAATTATTTTCAGGTGTCTACAGTGTAAATACATAGGAGATTTTAGGTTAATACATCACCTTAATGAATGTTGAAAATGGATTGGGCATCAAAAAGAAACAGCAGTTAGTGCTTGGGGAAGTATCTATGAGAGATAGAAGAAGACCCTAAGAATGACTTACAAGGACAGCATGTCACCAGAGAGGCTCATCTTTGAGTGTCAATTCCAAGTGTCAACCTGAATGGATTAAAAGATTCTGAGACAGTTGGGAATACATGATTTCTGGGTATGTCTATGAGGGAATTTCTGGAAGAAATTAGTATGACTCTGTAGACTAAAGGAGATCCATTCTCTCTCATTGCAAACAAAATTACAGAACAAAGGCTAATTTCTCCCTCTCAGTGACAGATCTGGAGGTAGGACACCCATTGTCTTTTATGACAATGTAGACTTTTGGTACTCTGGTCTTTGGTCTCTAGGACTTGTACGGGACCATGTTTAATATTTTCAGACTGCTATTAAACTGAGATTATACCAACAGAATTTTTGGTTCTGAGACCCTTGGATTTAGACCAAATTTTGCTACTGGCTTTTCTGGTTCTCCATCTCATAAGAAGCATAAGATGGGATATCACAGCTGCTAAAATTTCATGAGGCAGTTCACTAGTAACTCTTCCTTCATCTATCTGTTTCTTTTATGCTGTTGGTTCTAACTCTGTAAATCAGTAATACAGTATCTAAGTAGGTACTACCTTACCTGAGTAGTACAGCACTTAAACCTTCATAGTTTGCAATCATAGCCAGATTTCATGGTACATGCCTGTGTTCCCAATTTTCAGAACAATGAGTGAGGACTATTCAGTTTGAAGCTAGTCTCTACTATTGTAGCTTGACCTGGTCTTAAATAATTAACCTTCACAGCCCCTAAGTATGTCTAGATATTAGACAAAATGCTTGAAACTTGAGAACTGCTATTTATCATTGTGTGCTCTGTCCTACCAAACATCATGCTTAATAATTCATTCTTGAATTATGAGTGGGTGGAGAATGCTGCTTGTAAATTGCTAAGGAGTCTTTGGACATTTTGAACAATTGCCTTGTTTGTATTTAATATGTACTATGTCTTTTACCTCTGTAATATCCAAGAGAGACTATGTCACTCTAATTTCATAGAGTCCAACACTGAGAGAAATGATGCAAGTTGCTAAGTCTTGGATGAATGTAATCCAGATACAACACCCCTTACCCTACATAGATCCAGGAAAGAATGGCTGGCATCATGAATTTTTGCAAACATTCTTTCTGTATCATAGACCTCTGGTATCATCAGAGTTAACTATTTAGAGGTTCGGCAGATCATTGGTAGCTTGTTGCAATGACCCCTCTAATAATTAGTTGCCATTTGGACGAGTGTGTGTGAGCCAGCATAAGCTCCCGCCATTGTGGCTGGTTTTAACAGAGCCTCACTTGTGGTTATATAAATCATTTGCTAAAGGTACAAATGTAAAACATGCATTGTGTGCAGCAAAAGGTCAAAACCTTGAAAACATTTTATTTGCCAAGTAAATGTAGCTGTAGATTAATTTCTTGCAATCATTGTTTATTAATATTTAATATATTTATATGAAGGACTCCACTTCACAATTCCCCATACATCCTGCATTTAATAATCTAGAAACTGCTTATCTTCTTTAACTCACCAAGACAGGATTTGCAATAACTAGTAATGTTAAATGTATTTTTAAAAAATCAATAATAAATAAATGCATAAGCACTTCCCTCTAGAATGCTTCTGATGTTATTTACAAAATTAAAAAAAGATGGCAGACCCACCAGAGACTTTATAACCATTTCATTACCACCTCCCTAATTGCATATGGTGGAACTGTGTAATCTGTTTATTGAAATTGAAATCTTTGGAACGGATCCTCCCCACAGACATTAACAATAAGCATCTCATGCAATAACATAGTACTTAATGTAATATTAACATTATATGCACCAGCCCTTAACCGCTCTCCAGGTCCCCCACTGGAATTGAACATTTTCACACTCTGCCCTGCCTCAGTATTCAATTCTGTATCTGATTTACCAGCTGTAAAACACAATATTCACAGATCACAGTAAATACAAAAAAGTTCTAAGGCTGTCCCTGCTAGTACCACAATCAAGGCGATTTTATCTGACGTAGACACGAACGAAAGTTCCGAAAATGTTAAAGTCTGGGGGAAGTTTTGATGGTGACAAAAGCTGTGCCTGGCTAGGTGACATAAAAGTACTACTTGGGGATCTGATAGCAGTGCCTGTACCTACGTGTTGTGTGTCACATAGCTTTTCAAAGCTTCCATTCCCCCAACAGGTAATCAAGGGAAAGGGGAGAACACTGGACGAGGATTATGAGGATCAGGTTTGGTCCTGTATCTCCTTAGATGATCTTGCAAAGTCTTAATTGGGGTTGCTTAGCTTGTCTGTATAGATTGCTCATTTTTTAATAAAAAGGATGCATTGGATTGCCTTAAAGGTTTCTTCTAGCTATACAAGTATGAAATTCCAGGGCTAATCTTCATGTATAAACAACTAGTTTGTGAAACCCACTTGGAAGTTTCCCACCTTCATTTTAAGCAGTTCCTCTTAGACTCCTCACTCCATTCTGAGTAACTAGGTAACTATGAGGGTATTCCATTTTACAATAGACAGTTTAGTAATACCCCTTTTATCCTTTTTCAGTCCATCTAAAGCACAGTGCTAGACATTGACTGTATATAGTAATAAAGATTACAGGTGGGTCTAAAAGGGTAAAATCACATGACACTGCAAGGTACCTACTGGGCAATAGAACATATCAGAATTCAATGAACTTTCAATATATTATGATTATTCATCTGACTAAATGATCCAGTGGCAGTCTGTGGTCAGGATAATGTTTTACAAACTATATGCTATACTATAATCCACTAATCACAGAACCTGTCTATTTATTGATTGTTTCATTAATTTCCTCACATGCCTGTGTTGGGCAAGAAACACACACAGTTTGGTTTTACTTGGTGATTTAAGGGAGATATGGGTATTTCTTCAGATCATTGTCCTCACTGACCATAATATCTGTCTTATTTGCTTTTTGAAATATATTGAATAGCAATTTAATATGAAAATTAATGTTACCTACCAAATCAAGTTATGTATCATATTTTGAAAGTAATGAGTGGGATTTATTCAAATAAGGGTCTTGACTTAAGACTATTGAGGTGCATTACCTATCTTTCTGTTTGTCTGTCTGTCTATGTAGGATCATGCTATTCAATATAGTAGACTTATGTCAGTCATGTTGTTTGCATATTTTATCTGAGACATTCAAATTAAATGTTTACATAAAAAATAAGCCATAGTTTAGTTCTTAGAATAAATTTTCCAATCAAACCTATTCTCTTTTCAGAAGTTTTAAAGGACAAATAAGTAAAATCACTAAATTATAATACAAATAGTATTTGAGAACTTTCCCTTAGTTTATCCTCTGATAGAACACAAAGTTGTATCAACTTCTCTGAATCAGTAATCAAGAAAGCACTAATAGAATTATTTGATGTGTATTTACTAGCAAAGGCTGTCTGAAGCATTCACGATGTCCAATCTTACAGTTTGCAAATTAAACTTCTGTATGTGCGAAGTATACTTTTCCAGAACAACCTTGGGAAAATCATCTTGTTGCTGTCCCCTGCCTTGTCCTCAAAATGAAAATCTCTTTCATATTTTTATAAAACCTTAGAATATATGGCATAATGGCAATCAAGTAAAAATTATTAAAGTTCTTTCAATCTCAACCTCTTCAGAATTTTACTATTGCAAATAGTTGTCCCTAACACTGAAAAGAAACCTAGTATCTGACTAAAAATTAATCAATAATAACAAGAGAAATGTTGGTTTTGATTATCACTTTCTCCCACACATTGCGTGGCTTCCTACAATTAAGTGTGCAGACACCTTTTCTTCAGTCTCATCTCGTTCTGTTTACTGAGTAGGGGCTCGATCATCGCACTGCACAGCATGGCTCCCTTAGGACAGTCAGTATTCAGCTCTTGTCTTCAGAAGTAGTTCTTTGGGGGAGGAAGGAAGAGCCTGTGCAGTTGGGTCATTTAACCCATGGGTATATCTCTTCTGCTTGCATTTCACCTGTCCAACAGTCTAAAGCACAAATGAACAATGATCACAGAGGTGTCATTTGGGCAGAATGTGTAGGATTGTTTTCCCATTTCTGCTTTCTGAGCTCTCTCTAGAACATGCCCAGCTCTCCTCATTCCTTTCTTCCCTCGCTTCACAGCAAGCCAATCATATTGTCACAGCAGAAGCACTCCTTTTGCCAGATGTCATCTTTTCTGCCTGGCCAGGAGGTCTGACCCTCATCCATACATCCTTTAAACAAAGAAATGCATCATCACCAACTCATATTTCACTCATGGTCATTGACTCTTGAAGACAACTCTAACTGTAGTTGTACTCCAATGAAATGCTCTTAGCAATGTGAAAACACTTTAGAAAAAGCAGGACATAGCCATAGCCTGTCCTTAGGGCCTTGCAGAGCACAAGACAACAATAGAGTTGTTAACTGAACACTTCCTAGCCCATAGCTATGTACATTTTGTTCACATGATTCTCTGAGAACTTTATGTAAACATTATAATCCTGGATTTGGGAGAGCTTATATACCAAGGTGTTAAGACAACGTTGAAGCAGGATGAAAAGCCAGGCTCGCCATCCTTAAAAGCTCACATTGTACCCACTGTCTCACTCCAGCATAACCAGAAGGCCAAGAGCCAGGTTAACAGAGGCAACTCAGGACAGTGAGAAACACAGGCTTGATTTTAACAGCCTCCCTGGAATATTGTTTCTATTTTGAAAATCTTTGATTAGAAATTTCACAAAAGTGTGTGAAATTCATCATGTGCTTGAACACTATCAAAACCTAAATAATCCAATTTATTTCTTAAGGCTATAATCATCATAGAATTTCCAGATTTATAACAGATAGTAATCATGCTAACATGTACTTCCTATCTTCCTGTGAACATTACATATCACAGTACATACTACATTTGTTTCTATTTATCAGTGCAAGGATTCCATGTCTGTTCTCTTGGCTTCCCAGCAACCTGACTGACATGATAAGGTGAGAACCACCTTGTCTCTTCGTGGTCCTGCATGCTCTTGTGAAGATAAGGGACTCAGCTGTAGACTTCTTTCAGTCCTATTCTTTAGGGAAACAAGCATCACACAAGAGTGGAGGAGAAATAACTGGATAAATGGTATTGCAAATAGCACTATTTGACCCGTTCATATCGAAACACCCATTGGCTTAACCACTGCCCTCATCTTTTTCACTAATCCTCTTCTACTATTGTGAAGTACAGGCATTATTGAGACCAAATTGATTTGTTTTCAGTGTTATACTTTAAAAGCAAAATTTATCCGAACTCTATTATTGACATTTAGAAACTTGGTCATAAAGTGCATATTTTGAAATGAATCCATATTTTCTTTATGCTCTTGACCACTGTATTTTCTCTGAACAATATCTTGTGACCATGTTGTAGAAAATCAGTGAGGTTGCTGTGTCTGTGAGCTTTGATTGACATGAGGAAGGCACTAGCTCTGTCACATCAACTCCAGCTTGGCATCATTTAAAAAAAAAGCAACATCATTTCAAACACAGATGAACCTATTTTTTTTACAAGCAATAGAAACTGCCATCATTGGTGTGAATGCTCAGAATTGCTCTTCAACTCTCTAACTTTCATAATAATATATAATATATATCAATTCGTTTCTCCATCAACCTTATATTGGTCTCTGATTTTGAGACCAAGTCTTCCAAATCACTCTTGTCCAATGCACATCACTATAGAAACCATTTCTTATTGGCTAAAAGCAGATAAACCTGTCAAAAGCCAATGCTTATTTCTCTCCCAAGAGACCACACTTGGGTGAGCACACATGAGCACAACTGTGTATTTTCCTACCCACAGTGACAGACAGCCACAGAAAGAAGTTCTCTGATTCTTAGCTCAGCACCCTAGATTTGGATGATTTAGCTATATATAAAAGCAGCACCAGGTTGATTTGAAAGATACATTTTATCAAGTTGTCAGATTTCCAGGGACCAACTGTTTCAGAATCACTTATAAGTAAACTAGAAAATGATTTGGATTGTAGGAAATTTAAACCACACTTTCCCAGAATGTTGCAGCAAAAAGCTGAAAAATAGACATAGAATCACACACAGAAATTCAAGTGTGCTGAGCATGTCACACAGGCAGTGAGAAGTGACAGAATTCAAAGGTGGATGGAGAGTAGGAACAGAGCTGAGGGGGCTCAGAAGTGACTTGATCTTGGGAATCTGAGTGAACCTAGTCATGGAAAGAAGTCCAAAACACTGAGACTTGCATACCTGTATTTTGTCCACCTAGTCCCTACAAGGGGAAGAGGTGGTTCCTGCCAACATCCTTGGAAACATCATGACTAATGATGAGAAAAGAGGATTTGAGTAGACTATAATACCACTCCCTTCACGTCTCTCTCCAGTGACAGGAGGAGAGACAACATGTACTTCTGACAGGTCAGTGACACAAACTCCTTCTGTAGTTAGTCTTACAAAGCCAGCCTGGGGCCGTTTAATTACCCAGATGCACAGGTGGTCATGTTGCCCTTGATTGAATCAAGAAGTCTTCCAGGAGAATTAATCAGATGTGGATGCTTAGAAAAAAACTTTAAAGAACTCTAAGCATCCAGCTGTAGGCATAGTTCTTTCTGGTGCTTTGGACTTCAATTTCAGATCTAACCTTACCCAACTAAAATTCATGGTGACAAGAGGTATGGCATATGAAAATAAGCTGCAGACACCCTCTGTATCAAGCTGGCATCCTGACTACCAAAAGAGGAAGCATTCCACTTATTTTCCTTGCCGATGATCTTATCAGCAAAAAGACATAGAGTGAACAATGGCTCATGTGGATTTTTCCACTCTATCTCAAGGGGGTTATCCATAGTCCTATACCATATTTATTCTGTTACAGTATGGCAGTGGCTCTCAGATGCTGTCTAGCTTAAGCCCTTACAGCAACCATGTAGTTAAGTGTGTTGGATTTACAGAAAAAGGCCATCACTGCCATGGCATAGTGCTTCAAGGAATTAAATGAATCCAACTATTTCAGGTGACTCTCTGCCTTATTTGAAAGTAAGGAAAAAGCAGAGCCGGGCAGTGGTGGCGCACGCCTTTAATCCCTGCACTTGGGAGGCAGAGGCAGGTGGATTTCTGAGTTCGAGGCCAGCCTGGTCTACAGAGTGAGTTCCAGGACAGCCAGGGCTATACAGAGAAACCCTGTCTCGAAAAACAACAAAAACAAAAAAAAAGAAAAAAAAGAAAAAAAAAGAAAAAAGAAAAAGCAGAAGCTACAAGATGGTACCAGGCACTTTCTTCTTTTCTTTATTAAAGGGAGTCTGTGTCATAGATGCCGCTCTGCTGCTGGATAGCTGATGATGTGTCATAGAAACCACTGTACAACAAATGCTGAAGCTCCATCCATCTACTTTAGGAGCGAGAAGGGGTGGGACAGTTTAAAGGGTTAGAAATTGTGGCCCCAGGAATTCTGGTCTAAGGAAGCTGATGACTAAGTCATCATCACTAGCTGATGGGTCCCCAGAGAAGATGCATGTGATGATCAGAACGATGTATCGATTGGTACTGACCTCCACAACTACTTTAAGGACAGTCATTGGAAACATAAACCCACTTCCCTGTGCAGAGGCTCTGGCTTGTTAAAATGCTGTTTTAACAAGGATCAATCACTGCTGGCTCTTCCAGATGGCAAACTTCCTACAGGAGAGAACCTTCTGGAAGAAACATAAGCCCATATTTATAGCAGAGAATGCACTGCCATTCTAGCAGTGTATTCAGAATCATGATGAGAACCCTGGAGGGCAGTTTTCAGTGTCCTAAAGAGTGAAGATTTTACATAAGTATGAGGTAGAATTAACGAATTCCACATTGTCCCCTTAGAACAAGTCATATTATCTAAGAAACATGTTTTTTTTTCTAAAGGATGAAATTTAGTTCAGTTCTACATATTACCTCGTGTAATTTTCAAAGGTATTATTATGATTACTCTCATGAAATTCTCTGTAAATATATAGTTGAATAAAGATTCAGACTTCAGAGGGTTAACAGAGGCTACATGGTCAGTGATATATGGCAAAGCTCATATCATGTCTAGAGATTGGATGGTTTGTCTTAAGCTCTGAGAGGAACTGTAAGGGATGGAGCCATTAGACATACCATTAGTGGGAGAATGCCAGCCAAGGATGCCTCAAGAATGGTCTGAGTCCTCCTATAGCCATCTCTGCTTTCTTGAAGCACCCCCTTTTTTATCAGCCTCCCATCTGTCTCCTGGATTCTCCATTGCTTCCCTACTTCTGCCTTTCTTTGGCAAATAAATATACTTGAGACTCCAAAATCCAAAAACTGACCCTTCATTCTTCCCAAGACTCCACTAATTTTTTTCATTCTGAACCGAAACACCTTTTTCTACGATAGAAGCTTCAGTGTGTCCACCACATCTCCCCAGCTCTAAACCCACCAGCCCCACTCAGTCTCTCATAAGCATTTTGATGAAGCACGGTCTTGGAGGCTGACCCAGGTGAAATGACAGTTCTGCATCCCTCTGGCTATATAAAGTTAGCCAGCTTTCTTCTCTTCTCCTTCACAACTATGTTGCTAATGGTGTTTCCTAGTTTCCCCCCCACCCCCCACGATCTGATAAATAACTAGGTGACCGTAAAAGCCCTTAAGAAGTAATTATTATCACCACCCACATTATTGTTGTCAGCTCCATTCCTGGAGAGGGTATCTAAGACCAGTTCTGATCCAGAGAAGAAATACTTGGACCTGAAATTGCCATGTCAAAGAAAACTGAGAGTTATAACATCAAAACAGTAAGATGGCGCCTCAGGCCAGGGGTGGAAAGGGAATAAGGAACTTACAGCTATCAGAGGGTAGAAAGGGGTGAGCTAGCTCCTTTAATGCCCAGCTACTCCTTTGGTCCATCTTGTTGATTCTCAAGAAGGTACTACTTGACCTCACTGAAGTGTCTGCATAGAAGAAAGTGTCTAGTGACAGAAGGACCAGCTAGATGAAGACAAATCCCTTCCTGTCCTATACCAACCTTTCTGTTGATAGAGTGGACTCACCTCGGTTATGAAATGATGTGGTATGTTTCCACAATAGCGTGTCATATTCATATTATAGTAAAAGTTATTTTCACAAGTGGCCTGAAAGAGTAAATGAGTGAGTCTTTCTTTTGAAAACACTGAGCCATTTGAAAATTACTTTTGAAACATAAGGGTGTGTGTGTGTGTTTTGTTTCATGTATAAAGATTAGAGGATAACATATAGAAATCAGTTCTCTCCTTCCACCATGTGGATCCCACTGATAAAATTTAGGTGTTTGGGCTTGACTATAAGTGCCTGTATCCTCTCACTGGCAGATCATCATCATCATCATCATCATCATCATCATCATCATCATCAATCAAGTTGTAAGGAATATCAACTTCCAAACTGGCTAAGTTTAAATTTTCAGAGTGTTTGTGCATATTCTTACACACAACTACTTCACATATTGTTTCCTACAACTAAACACAAATGCACTAGATTTGCAGAAATACTAACTTTAGTATATACCACAGTCCCTTTTCCTCATAACTCACTTTCCAGGTTTCATTACCAATAGTCACCTGATCCCTATATCTAAAAATAGTACATGGAAAATTATGGACTTTAGCAACCTTCCAGGTTTAAATCATATGTCTTCCTAAGTAGCATGATGTAGTTCCACATCATCTTTCACCAACATCATTTTCTCTTTGCCAATGTCAACCACACTTCATTTAGAATATTCACAATGTATATGGTAATCATCTGTTGATGAGAAATCACCAGAAAAACCCACTGTGAGTGACCAAATATGTTAGTATGTAAGAGAATCATATCCTTCTTGGCAAAAAGCCATTTGCTAAGTATATTGTAAATTGCATTAGAGAAAGCAGACTGGGACAGACCAAGTACTCCAGAGAAGAAAGAGGATGCTTTAAAATCTGCAGAGGTCTATCCCCCCAGTGCATGTATGCCCCAAGACTGAGAAATTCTAAAGAATTTGTTATGATTATCATACCAATTGACAGTTTTGTCTAAGACTATTTCTGTGGAGGCTGGAAAGAGCAACAGACATCATCTCAATCATGAGACATTCACTATGGTGACATTGGCCACAGACACATTAGAGAGCAATTACTCACATACACACATGCACACACTCATAAGCACACACACACCTAAGCACACACACACAGAGAGAGAGAGAGAGAGAGAGAGAGAGAGAGAGAGAGAGAGCTGTTTCTTTGAACATAAATGTGCCAAAATGCTCTATGTTTTTACTTACTTGGGACTGACAGAGCATAGAAAATTGCAATACAATAAATTCAAAAGAAACTAAGAAATGTCAATTGTGGAGGTGGAGGTGTTGTTTCCCTAATTGGTTCTCAATTATGTTAGTAAAGACAGTGGAAGCTAATCCCTGGGTGAAAGGGAAAAGGTGGGACTTCCTGGTCCTAGGAGGAAGAGAAGGGGATGAGAAGGAGGAGTCAAAGCAGGCGGTGGACCAGAGGAAGCGGCAGGCATGTAGGTCACTGGGCATATATGGTTTGTAACCTCACTGCAGGCAGAGGACAAGGAGAATGGGGCAAGATATTCTTCACACAGCCATTGAGTTATCTGGCTAGGCTAGTTTTAAAATATGAAAATTGCCTAGTGTTTTCCATCCATAGAGACTAAGGTGGGCAGGAGAAAGGGCATGGGGATTGGAGTGTCGTTGGTGGCTTGGCCATCCCAGTCACAAGAGGTTGGGGGAGCTCAGGCTGAACTCTCAAAAAAGAGCTAACGTGTTTTTAAAATTACATGCAACATCATGGCTTGTGCAAAAGCATTGGAAATTAAAGAGAACTCTGATGAATTTACAATCAAAATTCATCTGAGACATGATTTTCTCAAAGTCAGACACACCTGCAGTTTTTGGAATGGATTGTGCAGTATGAGAATTGTTTTAACAGAGCAGACTCACCTAGTGCAGTATGTGCTACATGGCTTTGTTTCTAACTTATTCATCAATAAATTAGATCTGGATATTCCCTGTAAAATGAGTTTTTCCATATATTTTTCATACATCTTGATTCAAAAGTCAAGAGAAATTGGTGATGATGCTTTACCAAGGTACTTTTCAAGGCAGGATCTGGCTTATGAGTTCCTGGTGTGTGCTGGTAAGGACTGGGAAATACTTGGGGAGGGAAGTTCAGAGACGGAGAGGGAAGGAGGAAGGCAGGTAGATAAGAGGCAAGGACTCTGTTGGTGCTGTGAGCTCTTTCCTTCTACTGCTGATTTTTGTAATAGCCCTCCTAAGAGTGTCTTTTGGTTATTTACCCACAGACTTCACCTTTTGAATTTCAGATTTCTCAGGAACCCATTTTCCTCTGCCTGCCAGTGAACCTTAGAGAAGTTATTTGGTAATCTATCCACAAAGAATACAAGAATTTGCCCCAGGAAGTTCAGACTCTTCAACTTTTCAGGCCAGACCCCTAGTAAGGTTCCTCTTCTTCCCTGCATTAAGCACATTCTATTTGTTTTAACAATTATTTCAGTCTGGGCACCTACACTGTGCCTAGGCCTGCTCAGCTCAAGCCTTGGTATTGAAAAGCTAATCAATACAACTCCCAGCCCCCATATTCTATGCAGCTTTTATTCCACAAACATTCAAGTCTTCTATCTTTCTTTGAAAGTGGATAACAGTTCAGGGAAACATTGCTCTTCTTTACCTAGAATACTTTTCAATATTTTAAAAATGGTTTTCTCTCCGAGTCTCTAATCCACATGGAGCTTTCCATAAATTTCACTGATGAACCAAACCTGGCTTCAGCCAGTCCTGACTGCATGCTTATTCAGTGGTGCTCAGGAAGCTCAACACCAGCATTACGTATTAGTTAGCCCTTTGTAAAATACCTGCAGCACACCAAATTTACTCATTAAAGGAGAAGCTTATTTGTCTAGTAGTTCTGAATTTTCTTTTTCTTTTTCTTTTTTATTAGATATTTTCTTTATTTACATTTCAAATATTATCCCGTTTCCCAGTCTCCCACCCCAGAAACCTGCTGTCCCATCCCCCTCCCCTGCTTTTATGAGGGTGCTCCCCCCCCACTCCTGCCTCCCCACTGGCATTCCCCTACACTGGGGCATTAAGCCTTCACAGGGCCAAGGGCCTCTCCTCCCATTGATGTCCAACAAGGCCATCCTCTGCTACATATGCAGCCGGAGCCATGAGTCTCTCCATGTGTACTCTTTGGTTGGTGGTTTAGTCCCTGGGAACTCTGGGGTGTCTGGTTGGTTGATATTGTTGTTCTTCTTATGGGGTTGCAAACCCCTTCAGCTCCTTCAGTCCTTTCTCTAACTCCTCCATTGGGGACCCCGTGCTCAATCCAATGGTTGGCTGTGAGCATCTGCCTCTGTACTTGTTAGGCTCTGGCAGAGCCTCTCAGGAGAGAGCTATATCAGGCTCCTGTCAGCAAGCACTTCTTGGCATCCACAATTGTGTCTCAGATTGGTGACTGAATATGGGATGGCTTCTGGGACTTGTCCAGCTATGGTAGGGTCCTAACCGCAGGTAGTATCACAGTGGCCAAAGTGTGTGCAGGATCATATCTGGCAGGAAGCCAGAGACAATCTGGGCATATCCACAATTGACCTGAAGATCCCTGCTAGGTACAAATTCTTAAAAATCCTTCTACTTCACATGCTGCACCGGAGACTCATGCTTCATCCAACACATGTCCTTGAGGACAGATTGCATCTAAATCATAGCACCATTAGACCATATCTGGTTCAAGAATGAGTGACTTGTGACTAACACATTGAGGTTTTTATTTCATTCTTGATTTACCTTATGTTCTTTGCAACTTTTTAAGATTCTAGCCTCCATCACTATGAGGATCCTCTTGGAGAACATTGAGCCAAGGGGACTTCTTGAAATGGTTTCAATGTGAAATATTTTCTTCTTGTGTATTTGTTAAAAACAAAGTTATTTCAGAATATGAGTTTTTTCTTTTAAGTGATGGATTGGGTGTTAGGTCTATCTTGTACTTTATAAATTACAAAATGGCTGTGCTCAATTTATGTCTGAGATAAAAGAGTCTTTTAATTGGACAGAAAGGGGGAAGTGTTGTGGATGGCCCTGGTGCTATTTGTATTTTGATGTTAATTCTGTTTTCCCAGGAGAGGCTGTCTGGAACATGAGTCACATACTCAGATGACTTCTTGTGAACCTTCCTCTAATAAATAAAGAAACCAATCACCAGGCAAGTGGGCAGGACTTCCGGGTTGGAGAGAGATACAGGCTTTTGGAAGGGGACAACAGGAGGACAAGATGTAGTGACTAGTGATCCCAGTTTAGATGGTAAATCCTCCAGGATTTGCCACAACAGGATTTAGATTTATATGGTTTACAAGATTAGGATTCTAGTTGTTGAACCCAGCTATTGAGTTACCATTGATTCTGAACTAAGTTTGTGTAGTGTTTTCCTTCATGCTGTGGCTCAATGGGTTCCAGAGAGAAAGGTATGGGAGCAAAGCATGGGTTTGCCTGATGTGCACCCCAGAAGATCGTGGGAATTTTGAAGCATGGGGCTGGTGTAGTAGTGATCTGCCAGTGGGAACATAGCCAGCTGGGTGGAGAGATTTTGGAACTCTGAGTTAGTCTTTGTAAGATGAGAACAGGCCAGCCAGACTGCAGGGAGCAGAGAGTCCCAGGTATAGCATGGGATGTTGCAGTTTTTAATATTTCCCATAACACCTTGGTATATGAGAGATGTAGTTATGGTTTTTGTTTGTTTGTTTGTTTCTCAGCATCTAGACAATTATATTCTGATAAAACTTGTTTGATTAAGAAATGATTACTTTGAATTAAATGCATGTGTTCTTATATATTATGTATGTATGTATGTACCAAAATATAGTATGTTGGAAATTGTTTCAAACTGTTCACATCTTTTAGCTGAGAGAAAAGGAGGCACATGAGCTATAATTCTTTTACCTAGCTTGAGGAAACACTGATCAAATAAAGAAGAATGTAACTAGAAATGCAAAGTTCTTCTAGGATCATGAGCAATTGGCTTATTGTATTTCGTATAGCCAGGAGTTTTATAGTTCAACAAAACATCAATAAGAAAACAAAGTCAAGAGTGTATGAGGTTTCATGGACAACCTAATTTCATTGTGTGTTGGACTTTATTAAGTAATATTTTTGTTTGTTTTTAAAAGGAGTTATCTTTCTTCTTTGCCTTAGTTAGCCGAGTAAATTCATTCTCTTTAAAATAGACTTGCAGCTAAATATACAACATCAACAAGCATTCTGTTCACTCCCTCTCCTGCCTGACAGAATGTAATAGAAGAGAGCTGATCAGACTTTCCTGCTGCCCATCAGAAAATGTTCTGTAAGCAACAAGCAGACCAAAGCTCTCCACAAAGGCAAGCCCAAGCTACCAGGCAAAAGCCAAGCCCAGACTTTTCACCAAACAGCATCTGATTTGTATTAAAGAGATATGCAGAGGTCTGAGTATGAACTGCATTTGAAATGATACAAAAGACTTGGGCTTGCCAATAGTAATAGGGTGCATTCCTGCAGACTTCCCCATACTGTTCCATAAAACCTGGACTTCCAAATTGCTTTACTGAAACCCTGTTGCTGAGAGATAAGATATTATGGACATGGGTGAATTGCCATATCTGTGACCTTCATACCTCTATGTGAAAGGAAGAGCACAGGAAACAGGTAGATCTGGAAGGATAGTCCTCGAATGCCTGGCACTAAACTTCAGAGGCCATGGTGAGAATCAGAAGGCTAGGAGCCCTCAGTATGACCTATGACTTTCTGATTGTCCATAACTCATAGACTCCACTGTCCAACAAGGAGCAAGGTGAAGCCTCTAAGATGAAGCTCAGCCAAATGCCCTGACCTGCAGCAGTTCTCTATCTGGTTTTTTGTACCTGTTCCTGACCCCAAATCTATCAAGGCAGACTCTTAGGAGCTCCCAAGAACTCCCTATTACCCTAAATGTTGTTCTCAGATTAAGCATAATTTAAGCAATCATTCAAGACCATTGCAAATCCCTCCCCATTATAGGCAGAATAATGTTCTCTTACAAAGCTGTCCATTGTCTAATCCCTGAATCAGTAGATTCTGTAGATGAAAAGGTACTTGTAGAAGTCCTACTACTAAAGGTCTTGAGATGAGAGAAATCATTCTGTGTTGTCTCTATAGGTTGTGAGAACAAGGAGCCACAGGTAGACTTAACTATACTCAGAGGAAGAGGAAAGAGGGCATGTTTAAGAGAGTAGAAGGACAAAGCCACTGCCCAGTAGAAGCTAAAAGAAGCCAGGAAAACACAACCCTAGGGTCCCCAGAGTGCATGGATTTTCTTGATTTCAGACTTTTGTTTCTAAATCAGGAATAAATATATTTATATCTTAAAGTACACATTTTGTGACAGTATCTTAGGAGATCTTAGCAGCCCCTTCCTATCTTCATGCCCCAGCCATTCTAGAAGTATTTGTAGTTACTCAAACAAATTGAACCATTGGAACATAGCATGTACTATTTCTTCTGTCCAAGAGAATCCTGTTGACCTAATATTTAAAAACAGAGGTGAGAAATAGAAGTAAACAAGAGCCCTGTGTCTATGCTGATAAAAGTAGGAGTTAAAGGGTAATGACCCAGGTTAGCCCATTTTCTAAAGCTATAATCGAATGCCACAAACTAGGGAAGGTATGAAGTTAAGATGTTTATTTAGTTCATGATTCTGGAAGTCCAAGAACATGGCATGGCATCGCATCTGCTTAGTTTTGAGGAGGACCATCTTGCTGAGTCATGACAAGGCAGGGGCATCACATTGCAGAAAGAGCATACTGATTATTCTGATCGTTTTTCTTACTTTATAAAGCCACTAAGTCTATCATGAGGGTCCTATCTTCATGATTGCTTATAAACTTAATTACTTTTGTATTTTTCATTTTTGTTATTGTGCTAAAACATCATAACAAGAAGCAACTTAGAAAAGAGTTTGCTTTGGATTACGGTTCTAGAGAGAACGCAGAAGGACAGGGCAACACTCAGAGCAAGAAGCTGAGAAAATACAACTCAACCACACACAGGAACAGGAAATGCAGGAGAGAGGGGGAGAGAGAGAGAGAGAGAGAGAGAGAGAGAGAGAGAGAGAGAGAGTTATAGATCAGAACTGGGAGATAAACCCTCAAATCTTACTCCTAATGACCTACTTCCAACACCAAGGCAACTTCCCAAAGGTTGCATGACCTCTCCTAACAGTGTCATTACCTAATGCAAAACACTCAAGCCTATGGGGGTTAATTCTTATTCAAACCACAACCAGTCATAATTTTGGAAAATAATCTCCAAATATGAAATTTCAGGGGCACATTTCATAGCAAACTCTTAAGCCAGAGGAAGGAAAACTGTATTCTGAATTATCTTATAACAAACATCTATTTTTAATAAAAGAAAATAAAAATAGAAAATAAAAAATGAAAACAAAAACCCTAAGATAAAGCATAAGGCTTTCATGACGAAGAGTGAAAATGGTTCTTACAAACACCTTAGGAAGTCAACTGCACAAAGAAAGTAGAGGAGATGTAAGCCAGGTGCCAACATAGCTGCACAATGCCAGCCCATCAGTGCTGGAAAGATCTGCTTGTAAGTCAATACTTCCCTGGGGCAAAGATAGCTTCTCAAGAACGATCAAAGCTAGACAAAGCATACTCTTAACACCTTGGTAATCAAGTTCTATGTACCCATGGAATGACCGTGCTTTCAGAAAGATGGGTTTCCATCCTGAACAGAGCTGACCATGTATCTTCAGTGCCAGTGCAAAAATGATAATGCAGGATCCTTGCTCAAAAGTTGTTAAAAGGCTCCAGACAGTGAGAATAGAGTATTAAAGCACAGATCAGGTCCTTCAGTACACAGGTCGGTGTAACTGCCCAGGTCTATAGCTCTATGATGAGAATGTAAAGATAGGTATACCAGTCAGCAATATATATATATATTGTCAGTTACTATAGCAAGCAACTGAGTTCTTTTTGGGACAATACAATAGGCCCATCATGAGTTAGGTATTTTGCCTGTAAACTTTAATTGTCTCATTAAATTCTCAGTGTGTAAAATATGGTCTAATATCTAGACACTTATTTCCTAAATACAATATTGTGATATTTTTCTATTGTAATAACCATGCAGAAAAGTAACATCATCTCAGTTAATATAGAGCATCCGTTTCTTATAATGTGTTTGATGATATTCATTGGCTAAAGTAGCCAGTATTGCCTTTGCTTTCTTTTGCTTAGTCCCCAAACTATTATTAACCTATCTTCTAACTGCATGCTTCCAGAATCTCTTCTCAGTTTTAAGATAGTTCTCTGGAAAGTTTTTAGTTCAGGCCTACACAATAGCCCTCACCATTAGAAGCTTAGAAGTAAGTGGTAGAGATTGGTATGCATACGTCACACTGTAACTCTCCCAGGAATACATACAGGAGTGTGAAGAGACATGTGGAGTCTATAAGATTGTCAAATTGTCAAATTTGCCATTTGTCAAAGAATTCACAGAAGCGGTGATTGTTGAGCTAGGCATAAAATGTAATAAGGAATGTGTGAGTCTTATCCTCACAGTTGTATCATGTTTATTAATGCTTGTTTTGGGATAATTAAGTATAAAGTAAAAGGTTTAAACTACAAAATAATCCTACAAGCCTGGCATCCCAGGAGAAACCATTGATAATAGCTCGATATATTTTTCTCTATTTGTCATGTGTTCATATTAGTTAAAAATAGAATTATACAGTGAAAAACATTTTCAACCTAAAATTTGAAAATAACATTTAAGCCGTTCAAATCCTAATTTTGATCATTTCAAAATATTATGTTATATAAGTAGCATAATTTATTTTATATTTCCCTGTTGATTGTTATGTAAATTTCTTTGAATATCAATGCTACTGTTAGCAATATTATAAAGAACATCCACACTCTTCACAACTAATACGTACCTCTGGGTATTCCTTCTTAAGATTATTTTAGGAAACCAGTAAGTAAATTAATTTTAAAAAAAGATTATTTGAGGAAGATGATAATTATGTATTTTAGATTTCCCAGTATTGCAAGTACATTAAAGAGTCCTTAAATGGTGGCAGACTGTGCTAATCTTAATTCTACCCCAGTCACATTAGACTACAGTCTGTCAGGACACCTATACCCTTCTATATGAACTTAAAACTATACTGTTGTAATCACACTGATTAGAACTTCATACATCCTAGACCTGTCTCAGAATTATCTGTAAGCATTATTTGAATTTGTCCTTTAGTTTTTGGGACAATACTTTGCATATCCAGTGTTTCCACCATTATAACAAATTTTAATATCTAGTAGACAAATCTACTCCAAGTCCATGCCTTCTAACTTCTCAAACTTTTTATACCATTTAATGTTTTGCTTTTAAAGATGTGGGTTTTGTGACTCCACTCAAGTAATCTATTGTGGATTTTTTTTTATTTCTATTACACAAAAACTATTGATTTGGATAAAAACAAAAACAAAAACAAAAAAACCCAAAAGAACCGATTATTTCATTGTATCTTTGTCCCATCCAGAAATGGAATGAGCATTTCCAAAAGGCACTGGGAAAGCTGGATGTCCATATGCAGAAGAATGAAATTAGACCTGTATTAGTTCCCCTGTACAAATGAACTCCAAATGACCAAATACCTCAATGAAAAACCTAAAATGCTGAAACTAGTAAAAGAAAGCACAGGTAGTATGCTGTGAGACATAAGTGTAAGAAAAGACTTTCTGAATAGGAATCCATTTGCTCAGAAATAAAGGGCAACACTTAGCAAGTAGATCCTCAAAAAACTAAAAAAGCTCTGTACAGCTAAGGATGCATTTAACTGAGTGAAGCAGAAGCCCAGAGAGTGAGAGGAATTGTTTGCTAGCTTTGTAGCTGACAGAGGATTAATATCCAGAATATACAAAGAACTAAAGAAAAATAAAAGTCAATAAAACAAACAACCCAATTATTCAAATCCTCATGGTTCTCAATGAAACCTCATGTTTTTCTGTGTGTAGATGTTACATATTGCTAATTCACAGCTTTGCATCCTCTAATATGTTATTACTGTTTGGTAGGATACTATTGCTCCCTGTATATTTATTCTGCAGCCATCCACTTGTGATAAACTTTCTTATTAATTCAAAGCATTATGTAGTGCTTGCCTTGGATTCCCAAGGTGTGTCTAATCATACTTATTCTGATCTTTACTCGATCACTAGTGTTATTTTTATTGTTCATTGTATTTACCTGAACTTTCAAACAATGCTTAGTAACAATGGCAATAAGAAAAATTCGGCTTCTGTTTGTGATTTAGATTGGATTGCCTCCCATGTCTCAGTGAAGTGTGAAGTTCGCTCCTCCTTTCCCATCTACTTCATCAGCTTGGTATACGGTCTGTCATTCTTAGGTTCTTAATATTTCAAGACATCTCCCTTCTTCATCAAATACTCTCTCACATAATGAGAGCAACATTCTTAAGAGTCATAGACTTACTGATTCTATACATATACTAATGAAGTTACTAGTATTAATAATTATCTTGTAATGAGTATGGTTGGGTAATTCCTCTGATGTGGTGTTAAATAGAGTTTCATAGTCTTGTACTTAGGTTTTTCTATTTTTATTCATTTACTGGTTCTGTATTTTTATTGACTTAGCTTATTGCCCTCTTCATGTAGAATATCATTTTTATGTTCTCATTTGCAGCAAATAAACTTACAGGTGCTGCAAATTTTGACATGTTGTTTACTGCTAGACCCTGGCCTAGGGCAGCACTTGATACACAGTGAACACTTGAATTGGTGAGTTTAAATAATACATTCAGTAGTTTTACAAGTTTTTATTAATGATCATAACTTTTTCTTGACAAAGGTAGTCAAATTTCTTGGCATGTATTTCATATACTTATCACTAGATATGTATTGTTTCTTTTTTTCATACAATATATTTTTACTCTGTTTTTC
Organism: Rhynchomys soricoides; assembly: GCA_019843965.1. Taxonomy (NCBI): domain Eukaryota; kingdom Metazoa; phylum Chordata; class Mammalia; order Rodentia; family Muridae; genus Rhynchomys; species Rhynchomys soricoides. The sequence continues at coordinate 2,427,107 of JADRCH010000130.1, read as the reverse complement.
CTCTCTCTAACACCCCTCAGGCTCTGTCTATCCAGCCAACTCCATGTTCTTTATCTAATAGGATGGGCCTTATTAGATATTCAAGATTTGTATGTTGAGCTTAGTTTTTCCTTTTTGTTTCTACTACTATGATTTGTAGATTCTGTAACAATGGTGTGTGTGTGTGTGTGTGTGTGTGTGTATGTATGTGTGTTACTATTTAAATCCTTGTGTAAGAGAGAGAGAGAGAGAGAGAGAGAGAGAGAGAGAGAGAGAGAGAGTGAAAGGATGTGTTCTTTAGTTAATCTCTGCCTTAGTTTTGAAAGTTTCTCACTGAATCTGTAGCTCAGTAATTTGGCTAGATCCATGACCAGCAAGCTCCCAGGATCTTCCTGTCTGTACCTCAAGCATTGTGGTTACAGTTACATGCCATTGTGCCCTTCTTTTTTTATGGGTAGTGAATTTCAAACTCAGGTCTTCATGTTTACACAGCAAGCACGTTCACACTGAGCAGCTCTCACAGTGGTTCACACTGAGAACCTAACAATGGTTCTTGAAGTAGAAGCAGCAATGCCTAAGAATTGATTGAAATAAAAATAATTGGGCCTTACCTGTCACACTGAGTCTGAGGCCCTGGGTAGGTTCAACAATTGTTTTAAACTCTAACCAGGCGATTATCTCACGTGCTAACAAGCCACCATTTTATGATTTTGTTCAACAATGCAGTAAGTCATTTCTGTCCACGGTTACATACAAAAATTTCATTCTTTTAAAAATCATGATGGAGCATCTAGCTCTTTTTCTATGTTCTAGCTACTTGGATCTGCAGGCAGAGCTAACGTGGGTTTTCACACCATATATTCACACTCTATGAATACGACTCCTTATAGTTGTGCAGTGTAACATTTATCTAGCCACACTCTTGCCTGATACATCAAAAGCAACGGGTAGTGTTATAGTGATCATTAGAAGTTAATCAATAGAAGTATGCATTCTATTTAGGGAGATACATGAAACTGGCTAACAATAACACAAATCTCAAAGTAGGAGTGCTTTGAAGAAACTAAATAGGATACAATATAGAGAAAAGGTACTTATTATTTAAATCCTTGAGTACATTCACCAAATGTACCCACAGTCATTTTGAAACCTGGTAAGCAAAGAAAGACAATCTTTCACCACATGGCATCTTGATGTCCATTGCAGACACAATGGGATATCTCCAATCTTTCTGATTCAGCACTTCAGAAAGCACTCCTGACCCAAACCACAGCGCATAGGCTATGCAGAGTAGTTGCCTTCCTCTGGTGGGATATTCTCTTTTGAGTCTTATGTGAACTCGAGGCTCAAAGAGCCCTAAAATTTGCAGACTCAATTGCTCAGAGGCATCATGAAGAATGATATGGGAAGGCTCTCTTGGCCTCAGTAGTTTGTAATGCCATGTGATTGCATGCAAAAACTATAAGACATGTTCACAGCATATATTTAACAAGCATCAGGTTCCTGCTTGTTAGTAGCTAAGGATAAAGCAGAACGTGATATTTCATGAGCTGGATTGATTTGTTTCATGATTCCCAGGAATTCCTAACACTCATGTCAAGAAGATAACCTCACACATCACTGAGCATGGAAGAAGTTCCTAGCCTAGAAGTATTGTAAACTCTGAAAGGAAGAGGTCAGAATCCTGGAACCATGTTCCTAATCAAACAGTCTTAATTTCTTCCTGCTTCCCACTTCTCACACAACAGCACACTCCATAAGTAGAATCTCACTACTTTGGGTTACTCTTACCCTAAATTCTGTTTCTCTTTAGTCCAATTACAAGTCATGTTAACAGCAACATTGAATTCCATCAATATGTGACCAATTGTGTTATATAGTTTGGCCCTTGATTTTACTTGATGGTTCAGTTGACTCCTATAGGTACTGAGTTTACAGCACTGCTCCATGATGGTGCTGGGCACTGACTTCTGCTGAGCCTCTGCACACATGTGCTATTATAAAGATGCTGAGCTCAGATACCAAAGCCCAATAAATGGCCCAGACATGTCTAAAATCACAAGCTTGAGATTTACCCTTCTGGTACTTCTTGGAAGAGAACACACCCTAAATTAAAAGTGAGGAGACTAGAAATCAGGAAGTATTCAAATTAAGAAAGTGAGAAAAAATTCCACAGACCAGCTGGCCACACACACAAAAGTTACAATTATCAACTACACTAAGGAATTTGAATTTAGATGGTTGTATTTAACAGTTTCCCACTTCAGGTCTACAACCTTCTAAAATGGCTACCTAGCTCAATTCTTTTTGATTTGGAAATAAGGATCATATAACCGCCCCCAAATATTTCTGTCTCTCTCCTTTTCTTTGCAATGGCTGCCATAAGTGGGAAAAACATTGCTTCCCACTACTCAGGCAGAAAGCCCAAAGACAAAGACAAAATATTTTTGGTAATTTATTAAAAACCATCTCGCTCCCTCCGCATTAGAAAACTTCCGAAATGGACTTAATGGCATTTAAATGCCCATTCCACAGGAAAGCCAGCATTTTAAGACAGAGATGCCAGCTTCTGAAGGTGACTTTAGATCTAGGGTCTTTGCTTGTCTTACTCAACTGAGTAGCTCTTCTAAACAGTGTCCGCCTTGGTCAGTGTGGTAGTCAGAAAGAGTTCTCACTGCCCAGAGCCAGCCACAGCAGTGGTGATCCACCCCTAAAGTCCTCAGCCTCTGGGAGCCGTTACAGCACTCAGCTTATCAATTTACTTGCAAATGGCTCCCTGAAGTATTAACCCAGGTTAATTATTCGTCAAATATGATTATGCAATGGTAATGTAAAAAATCGGAAATGCAGGATGGAATTTTTCACTCCAGCGGTTTGGCAATTGTGGCAGCTGGTGGAGGTGCTGGAGTAATTACCAGGCCATTCCAGCTGGTGGATCAGCGCTCCGGTTCAGAAGGGGAAGGGGGAGAAAGGCAATAAAGGGCTGGAGGAGCGGGAGTAGGAGCCGTGCCAATCGACGTGGGGAAATTTTCGCAGCTGCTGGTGGTGATAAATGAGAAACGGTGGCCCTACTTCTAATCAATACATGTAAATGCTACTCATTACAGCCTTTATACACACTTCTCAATTAGCCTTTCCTCCCACTGGTAACAAGGAATGTCATGCTTTCTGGACTGTGAAAGTGGTTCAGCGCCGGGTTCACCTGCAGCAGAGCGAAGCTGCTAGCTCTGGGCAGCAGGTGGGAACCGGAGCATGGATTCCTGCTTGACATCAGCTGAGCCCCAAGTGGCCCCTCTGGTTGAACATGGCTGTTTGAATGCCACTTGTTCACTGGGGGAAACTTGGGTCACACCCATATCCTATATAGCATCTAAAACCTCAGAAGCAATTTAGAACATTGTCTAGAAGAGTTCTAACCAAATTTTCTCTTCCTGCTTAAAAATAACCAACATATTTCTACGTTGATTTTTCTAAGGAATAACATCCTGTGATTATGTGACTTCCACATACACACATAGACTTGATTATTTGTAAGTCTGTGAGGGATTTCCCAACTTGAGAGTGTACCTTCATTAGCTTTTGTGTAGGGAGGTAAGAAACACTCAGAACGGGAAAATTCTGAGCTCTCCTGAGTTTAGTTCAGCCTGTTGGTTGTTCAGCAATGGCTCAGCTCCTTCCTTCTCCACTAAGAGGAATGGGGACTGGCATAAGTGTTGCTTAACTGTTACGTCAAGAAAGCCTTCTCTGTCTCTGTCTCTGTCTTTCACACTCACACACCTGTCTAGTTTCAAAGGCACAGAGTTCCTTCCCTCCTAGATGGAGGGAAGTGATTTGAATTGATAGCCTGTTTGTTTTGATTCATTTCATCTGAAATATAACTTCACCCTAGATAAAGAAAATCCTGTAGAAAAATCTATCACACACACAAACACACAACACACATACACACACACCTACTTATGAAAATCCTGTTTTTACTTAAATGAGTGCTATAGAAATACTTTTGGATAATTACAACAATGCCTTTGGAAGTTTGAATTGTTACATATGAAGAATGAGTACCACAATTTGTGTTCAAAGTAATAAGTTTGAATACTTATTGATCTGTTTGTTTCTCTTTTGCTATGATCAATCTTAGACACAATAATAATCTTATTATTTTGTGACTAAACAATACTTTGATTGCCAAACAACCATTCGGGTTAAATACCTCAGAATAACCATTACTTCAGAACCAAATTATACAAGTCTACTGTGGACTAAAGAGAAGGTACAAGTTTGCTACGGGGGTTAGGGCTTAGTGGGGAATGAGCTTTACTTATAAGGTCTTTAAAGAATAATTTGTGTTTTAAACAAATTTTGATCTCAGCTGAGTAGAATTTGCTATTTGTTACTTACAGAGCAGCATTGTGTTCTAAGGACCCTTTCACACACGGGTGCAAAAAGGATGGCGCAGTCTCTACTCTCACAGTTTCCTTGGGATCTTCTTGGTGTCTTTCTCAATGAGAGAGAGAGAGAGAGAGACAGAGACAGAGACAGACAGAGACAGACAGAGACAGAGAGACAGAGAGACAGAGAGACAGAGACAGACAGAGAGACAGAGAGAGTGAGAGAGACAGAGAGACAGAGAGAGAGAGAGACTCTCCCAAGGAACTGAGAAAGCATTATCAAATACAACTCAGCTAGGTTTTCTAACCTTACTAAGAAATGACCCAGAAGCAATATAAGGCAACTCACCTTCAAAATCTTTTGCTCCTTTTTTGGTCACTTTGCACACCAAAGAGGCTAGCATGTCTTTTCAGATATTTTTATTTTCACAATGGTATCCCAAAAGCAATATCCACTCTTATCGTGATCCTGGATTTCTAACTGAATTTAGACAGTCTTTTACTAAATAAGGATGTGTGAGAGAGATTTGTTCTCAGAGTCCAATCTACTCATACAGAATTTCAGTTGAATTTCCTTTCAGAGGTAAATGTACTTTCTTCACTCCAAAGAAAACCCAAATCAGAGAGCAGGAATAACTTTTGATTCAAATAGGAGATAAGAAATGGCTTCTGTCTAGCTGCTAGACTGCCTGAGAGCACATGGTGATCACAGATCTAAGCATGTGGGTAGCTTTGGTTTTCTTTGTTGTTTCCTAGCAAGAGACTTTTAGAATGAGAATAAAATACCACCAATTCCATCCTGTGTACACGCAGCACTAATCAGAATGTTGTATAAAGACAGACAGTAGACTAGAATTGTGTCCACACATGAACCCTACACATTCAGTCTGTATGTAAGAGTATTCCTCAATGCTTAACATTAAACTAAGATATACTTCTAGTGTAGCTCAATTATATAAAATATTTTAGGTGTCCTAACAAAGTGAAGGTTCAGATTAGCTGGGTGGGCTCCACACCACATGCAGTTCATGTCTGGGATTCAGCTCCCTGTATTTAAGAGGTTACAGTTGATCATTAGATACCTGGTTAACACCGAACAGCTAAAATAGCAATCATATGTGCCACAGTGCCTCACATTTTACTTCTGGAGGGATGGTATAGTTAAAAAGGGAATAAATCCACCAAAAGGAATATAAGTTTATATAAATGATGTAAACTGATCCTTCCGTGTAGGACACCCAGATACCCACAGTATATTACTGGGTCTTTCTAGCCTGGATGTAGTCAGTTCAAGCAAAAGTAATTAAAGCCATGTTAGTGGCCTACAGGATTTAGGAAATTTACTTTCCTGTCTTGGGGATTTGTGGGATGCTCCCTGAAATTCTCCCCAGATGTTCATATAACTTAGTCTCTCATTCAGTCACAATTTCGTTGTCCCCATATAAAATAACTTGGCATAACATAACAGAGTACATCCATCACTCTTTGAGTCTTTATTTTTTCAAGCCCTGTGTCTGCTCCTTCCCCATTCCTCTTTTCTTCACTGAACATTAGCTCCATCATTTGCCTTTCATTTTTGCATAAAGTCTCCATTTTTTACTGTAGCTTCAAGAACATACCTTAAATACTGCTTGAATGAATGGATGGATGCTGCTTACCTAAGACTAGATACTATCAAGATTCTCTGTTTTAGGATGGTTATGGGCCTGTAATTCCAGTACTTGGGAGGCGGAGGCCAGAGGATCAGGAGTTCAAGGTCATCCTTGCCCAGGTAGTTAGATTGAGATCAGCCTGAGTTACATAAAATTGTCTCAAAGAATAAAATATTATAAATGTATAAAGCAACCATCTTTTTAGTAAGGAATCCAAACTTCAAATGAGCTCTCTGCCTGTGTAGTGCTGCAGTCTCCTACAGCAGCGATAAGCTACTGTGGTCATTAGGCATTGCAAATGAGCAGGTATAATTGAGATGTGCTATCAGTTAAGTAACATAAAGAAACATGTATAGGAACAAAAAGGAAAATAACTCATGAAATTTTTAAAGGTAGCTGGAGAGACACCGGCTCCATGGGGAGAGCATTTGTTGCTCCTCGAAGAAGACCTAGTTTTGATTCCCAGCTCCTCCAGTTTCTCACAGCTGTCTGTAACTCCAGGTCCACGATATCTGATGCCAGCTTCTGATTTCTTAGGAACCAGGAATTCATGTGGTACACAGAGTTAGATGCAGACAAAACACTCATATGTATAGAATAAGATAAATAAATCCAAAGTATTTTAAAAGAAGTTTAAAATTTCAATTCCAGAAGTAATAGTATTTTACGTATAAGTCTGAATAGCATATGAATTTAATTTATCCCATTTCCTTTTTACTTATATAGTGTTATTACTAGAAAACTTAAATTGCTCATGTGGTTTGATTGGGCAGTGAATGGTGATTATTGGAAGCACATTTCTCCTTCAGTCCACTGGATCAGCAAATTACCCTACTTAGCCTCAATATCAATATATACCATGCAGATAAGCATATGTTGCTACAGATTACAAATATCTACATATACCTTTATATCTATTTAATAAACATCATACATTCTTTTAGTTCTGTCTTTCTTACATGCAGCATTAGTAACTGTTAGGCCAAGGGCTCTGAATCATCCCCAGGAGGTAAATGCAAGCTATCACTGAACTGGTGACTAGAATATAGTTAGGAAAATCTTGAGCCAGATCTGATCATTTTTACTTCCAAGTCTACACCATGTATGGAAAAAATCCATGAAATTCAGTGCATCTCACAGTCTTTTCTAGACATAGTAAAGAATATCACAGCACATAGTTAACTAGCATAGACTGAGTAGCCAGCTTGCCCAGTGAGGGAGTGTTCATGGACAAATAATACCAACAGCAGATTCTGAGCAACCCAAAGCAATAGCTACCCATTTCCAGATCCATAGCTTAAATTGTCGGGCACCTCCCGACAATTGGGCTCTCCTTTTAAGGTTGCCTGTCCTCTACCTGGTAGCTTTTATTTAAATCAAAGTCCTCCTATTTGTGAATCCCAAGGGATACAGGATGTGCCCCTGCTTTGTGCTTGCAGATCCCCAACTCCTCTGGCTGTGAGATGGTGTGCACAAATGCCCATGCTACTGAGAGACCTTATACTTTAGCCAGTGAATTGTCATAACAATGAAGGCTAGTCTCCGCATTCAGATAAAGATGTGTGTCTTTGCGGTCTCCTGTAAGAGCTGATAATGAGCCACACTGGAACAGAAGCTGTCACTTTGCATTGAATCAGAACAATGTGAAGAAATTAAAAGCTCCTGGTGGCAGAGGATACCATTTCAGTCATCAGCTGTGGGAGGGACAGGCACAGTTCAGGAGGCTAGGACCAGGGATGCTTTGGTCCTCAGGGGATTTCTTGCTAATGCTGCTTTACGCCCTACTTCTTTTTAATGTACACCGAGAACAGATGAATTGTTATTTTTTGTTTTTGTTATTTAGGCCCAGATAGCATGGATGGAGAAAGAGTAAAGTAGAGTTGAGAGAGGATAAACATCAGAAAGAAGAAAGACCTACTGCGTTAATCTAGCTACTGCGTTAATCTAGCTACTGTGTTAATCTAGCAACAAGAGAAAGCAGTAACACATCTGTATGCAAGAGCATCTGTGTGCCTTAATGTGAGAAAATTATAATGAATATAAAAATGGAATTTATTTTACCCCCATCTCTCTTTTTCATTCTCTCCTTCCCTCCATGCCTCTCTCTCTCTCTCTCTCTCTCTCTCTCTCTCTCTCTCTCTCTCTCTCTCTCATGCCTGCTGAAAATGAATGAGACTAGCAAATCCAAGACTGATTCTTATTTCTTATTTCAGGCTCAGAAATATGAAAAAATGTAATATATTTTTTAACAGAAAGTCTCAGAATATATGCTTCAATCTTAGAGTTTTTTAAAAAGGCAGCGAATCAGGCAGAAGGACAGAAGGTTACAGATTAGTACTGGTCATTGCTCAAAGAGTATGGGTTATAAATAATAAAAGAGGGAAGGGTGAAGGACACTAAAATATAACTGGGACCCACAATGGGATAATCAAAGCGGAGAATCTAATTTCAGCTTTAAAATACCAGCCAGCATTGACTTCCTACTCTGGGAATCTTTCTGCTCACACTGCCACAGATAAATGCGTGCCTCCTTCACATAAGCATGGTTTCAAGTTTCAAGATACATACAGGCTAGTGTGTGACTACATACCTAACAGTGTGGTGGTTTTTTTCATTGGTAGAGAGAATAGTAATTTTTCTATCATCGATTAAGAAGACGTATGGGTAAGGTGTTTTTATATCAAAACTCAAGATCCATAATTTTATATAAGAACATAATACATAGACATGTTAGCAAACATATGCCATTAAAAGACACATATGAACTTGCATTATTTTGGCCCAGTTTCTTTTCAGATTATATATAGGGGACACAGATTTTGCATTCTGTCATACACAAACAGCACACACAATGTCAACATAAAGAAAAGTATAGCCAAATGGAAAGTCTAAAGAGCTTCATACCCTCGTCAACTGTCTCAAGCAAAGCATGAGCAAATTCAGGCTCAGAAGCACACTCTGTTACAAAGACAAGGACACATGCAAGATACTCTCTTCTTCAGGATGTCTGAGTCATGTGGCATATGCGCCAAATGCACATGGTGGTTCTGCCTATGCCAGTGGGTTCTAGTTTTGTGGATGTGACTGTTACTTATGTCTAACCTGTTTCTATGAAGTAGCACTCAGTATGAGGCCTTGGTGTGTAAAAGCCCTAGAAGGAAGAGACTATGTGAGGAATTAAACTCTGAAATATGTCTAAGTTGTCATGATTGTCATCTCAGTGACAATAACTATAATAAAAATATCAAGAATGTGCATTGTCTTGAAAGCTGTTCTTGTTTATTTCAAAATAGAGCTGGCTCTTTCATAAGAGAGCAATTGCTGAACTCTTTTGTATGGTAGAATTTAACTTCAGAAAGGCAAGTAGAAGTTTCATAGAAGGATGAATTTTCTATTAAAATAATTAGGAATTGAAGTAGCTATTTCTACTGCCTTTGTCCTCTAAAGTACTCAAAAGAAAACCGTTCAGAAGTATTAAGCCATTAATCTGTCCTGGCCTACCATAAGTAAGTCTAGAGTAGAGTAGACTCTCCACAAGGGTATTAAAGCAAAAGGGGTTGCAGGCTGAAGAAGTGTTGATGTGAACACATGCATTTATAGCCCCTCTATAGAAATATGTTTCAAAACTAGTTACTTGATTTTTCTTCTTGACATACGTGAGGCTGCTGAAATGTCAGCGTGTAGAACTGTAAATAAAAGAATAAAAAAATACGACAAAGGTCATGACGATCAAGGAAAGGTAAAAATCCCTTCTCTAGGAACTTGAGGCACCATTGCTCAAAGGTTCATATGATGAGAACAGAGAGGTGCTGAGAATAAGCAAGAGGTAATAGAAGCAGCCTTGTTTTTGAAATCTTGACTGAGCCATAAAGGACAGTAGCTGCAGCTCCACGGTCATTCTGAAAACCCCCTGTATTAGCAGACAATTGATTCTCTAAAATCTGCAAAGAGAACTGTGCATACTGGAAAGCATAAGGGCTAGTAAAGTCACTGTTTTCTAAAAGACCCAGTCAAACAAACGCTCCATTTGTTACTGCCAATTACTGTACCCATGATGTTGTGATTAGCTGAGGTCTAGGCTTTATATTTTCATAGCTCTCTGAGGAAACAACTAACTTCCCTAAGGATTAAGGACATATATTCATTTCACACATAGTAAAATGACTAAGACAGAGACAAACCTGACACATATTACTGCCCAATAAAAACTTGGATTTGGTGGCCAATATCATTCCTTTCTATCACTTAAGCATTTATTCAGTACCTACTATTTTTTTTTTTTTTTTTAGCCATCATTACAGCTAATTTGTGCATCAGCTTTCATCAGCTCAATAAATATGGGCCAATGTGTATAGACAGGAACCTGATGTTCAGAGAAGTTAAGTGACTTGCTTAAATCATGCAGGTCCAGCTGATGGAATGAGTATCTAAAGGGCAGATTAGTTTGGCTTTCAGTTGACCCATAATCATCAGGAAAGTTGAGATAAAAGCAGTCAGCTGAGAGAAAACATTCCTGCTTTCTAAGGCCCCCTTCTCTTGAAATTGCATATACCAGCAAGCTCTCCTTAAAGGTGGTTTTGTATTGATGATGGCTTCTGTGAGGTGACCTGGCTGTGCCAGAGCATATGCTCCGTCCACTCAGGCACATTGTCCTCTGCACTATGAACCTGTCCTCATGTATGCATCATGTAAAGACAGATCAATTATGCAGCACACAGTTGAGGAAAATTCATGCCTAGGAGGTTGTAACACAGCTCCAAGAAGTGCTCAATATTTGTGGGAAATATGAAGACACATTTTATAAAGCAGCTCTTTGCCAAAAGGCTTCAATGTTAGGGGTAAGACTACATTACAGTTATTTATGAATACAAAAATGATTCAAATCCCTCTCCTGTATACACAGTAACCACACACTAGCTGTTAGTTATATATGCATATCTGCTTTAATCTATCTTTCCTCCTGGTATACTACTAAGCAAAGATAGGACAGCTGGCATTACAAGAGAAAGCATGTATCATGTGCTTATTATGAGGCAATGAATAGGGAAGAATAACAAGTATGAGTTTTGTGAGAAAACTATTGACAGATCTTTTCTAGCCCTGTGGGAAAATCATTTGTAAAGTGTTAGTCTTTAATGTACCACTTAGCAAAAAGTTCTGGTGACAGAAAATCCTAGATGCCAGAAAACAGAAAGTAAAAGTCAACACCGGCGTGGGTGTGGGACTTTGTCTTTCATGTGAACTGGGGAAAGGGTGTTACCGTGGGTGGCTGGAAGACACATAACAGGTGAGGAGATGGCTCATGAAGAATTGGCAGTTTGCCAGGGTCATCAACTGGGAACCTGTCCTTTACTGCCAAGAGCTCCAGGGCACCACCCACTCCTGCCTCCTTTTTGAAGTGCAAGCCCTCACTTGGGACACATTGCCTTATAAGTGAATGGCTTACAGAATATATTCACTTTTAACTAAATCATCACTACTTTATTTTATTATATAACTACATTTTAGGTCAATTTTTTTATTTCTAAGTTCACTTGCATTGTTTACTAACAGCACAGTAGCACACTGTCTTTAGACTCATGGGGAAATGCATATTATCCCCTCCTCCCTCTTTCCTTAGTTCATTTGCAAGTCTATATTTCTATGATGCTTGCATGGTTATCATACATGCCTTAAAATCAAAACAGTTACATGTAATGGTCATTTTGAATTATTTTTAAACTTTTGTCATTAATAATTATCTGATCTGTGTATAGATTTCCACAGTGTGGTGGGTGTGTTCAACCTGAGTTCTCCAGACCGCAGTAAGGGCTCACTTTCTTTATTTGGCTAAGTCAGCTCCTTTTCCCATCATTTGGTGGCTCTGTTCAGTGTCACCCCTTCTATTCTATTTGTCTTTGTAGGTTTGTGTTTTTTAGATTCTGGTATAGGTATGTTCACTGGTTTCAGGAGGAGTAGAGAAAAGTGCCTGGTCACTTGGTCTCCCCACCCACCCACCCACAATGGGATCAGCATGGTGACTGGGTTTCTAGAGGTAGAAAATGCTATGACTCAAGCCTCTCAGTGTGAGTCCTTTCTGTTCACCTTCCTTTACTCCAGGCCCCAAGAGCAAGCTTTTGTTTACAGCCACCAAGAAGATTTATTATCATAATGATTTACTATGTAACAAGCAAAGCGATAATTCATTTGCCATTAAGTAATTTTCTGCACACAACACTGCTAAATTCTCTTGAAATATATCTGTCTTCAAAATGTACAAAACTAATATGCACGTGAATGCCTGGGCCTCCTGGTTAAAATTTACTTACAAATAGGAGCTTTCTTAGATTCACTGTACAAAGAAAGCTTCCATTATGCAATATCGCTTCAGAGAAACTGAGATGGGTTTTGAGTTTATTTCTGAACTTCTCAACAGTATGGTATACTGTTTGGGATGTTTCTAGTTTTATATTTTCTTTCCTTAGGAGTTTCTTTCTTTGACGTGGAATCACTCATTAACATAATTACGAAAATCTAAAGGTTTCTGTCTGGGGAAGGAAGAACATCAAGGCAGAAGAGAAAACAATGTTTCTTCTTCATGAGTCTGTCTTTAGACTCATGGGGAAATGCATATTATCCCCTCCTAGAGAAGAAGAAGGAGAGTGGCAGAAGAGAGAAAGTCAACAAACAACCAAGGATGTTACCCACCCACAGATTAGGCCCCAAGATGAGAGTACTGGGGACAGACACTCCAGATTCCAACTCCTACCTCACATTGGTGCAGTCCTGTCCTTAGAGGTCTCTTCACTTTCTACCTGAACAAAAGCTTTCAATAATGAATAATCTTGCAAAGGACTGGAAAATGTAAACAATGTTATATATGGAGAGTTCTTAGCTATGTGCTTCACTACTTGTGGAAGTGCATACTCAGTAAATGGCAGTTAATAATGACAGAGCACATGATGAAGTAACCAACTTCACAACTGTCTTCACAGCTGGCAGGAATGTGTGAGGCTAAACAAAATGTTAATATTTGGAGAAGAAAGCCTGCCAAGTAAACTTTGCCTGGATCTCTGTGGCACAGCTACACACAGAGAACAAACTGTCTCACACACAGAGAACAAGCACTCAAAGTTCAACCTGATAGATAACTAAATGAATGATTCCATAATCCAGGGATAAGTAGCTATTCTTAGAGCTACATACCCATAGTAGGTAAGAAAAAAGTATGTTTTGTTTTAAATCTTATTTCATTTTTTTCCCAGTATTACAATTCTGCTAAAAAATGGCAGTATCCAACTAGGCATGGTGGATTATCCTAGAACCCTCTTACATTTGTGTAAGAGGCTGAAGCAGGAGGACCACAAGTTTGAGGTCATCCTGGACTGTATATTCTATATAAAATAACCAATAAATTAATTTAAATATAAGTAAATAAAATTAAGTATAAAATAGCAGACCTTTATCATCAGCCTTGAGTTGATCAATTCTATGTCCCCACTAAACAGCACACCAGCCCAAGTCTGAAGTTCCTGTTTTCTTCTCAGAAGACAGAGAGTTTATGCTGTCATTTCTAAGTTTCTTGAAACCTAAGAATATTTGGCAAGTGCTATCTTTTAAGACTGTGAAGTTCTTTGTGGAAGGCAACGAGGCAGCAGCTGAGGATTCAGAGAACAGTGGTAGGAAGAGACATTGGACTAAAGACATCTTGTTTGGACTGACCCAAACATAAAGTACAGAGAAGTGAGGTCAAAGGTCAGTTGATACTGCTCATAAAACAATCACTAAAAGTTCAGGGCCAACTGAACGTATGTGAGGGGGAAATATGTCAGTCTGTTGTGAAGATGAGCTTGTTAGCATGTGTCTGGACAGTCACAAAGCCTTAGAGAGCAGAGGGACATTGGTAAGAGCCAAGCCTGACTCTCTCTTTAGTGGCTTTGGCTCTTCACAGGGACCAGCCATACTTTGTAGTTCTACTTGGCCAATGAAGAGCAGTAACAACCTCCAAGACTTCTCCATCCTGCCTGTTAGGATGTACCTCTTCTGGCTCTCACAGCTAGGAGCTAACTTGTTTATTGTGTATAACTGCCAATCTGCATTCTAGCTACCTGAACCACTGCTGTTTTCATTTATCTAAATCAAAGGACTATACGCAAATAATGCAAATACATGGAGATCCACAGGCTACATCCCCAAATGCATATGTGCTCTCATTGTGTTTGTGAACAGACTGACTTTATAGTTCCACTTTTTAACTTCTATGAAATGAACAATTCTTATTTGGCCAAAATGTATTTAATACTTTCTTTAATTAATTTAGGACAAAAATATAATTTGAAATATGCAGACAATAGGTGTGTGTGTGTGTGTGTGTGTGTGTGTGTGTGTGTGTGTGTGTAAAAGGATAATAATATGACAGGGCCAAAAGGGGGCTTAAGAGGTTGAGGGACAGGATGGTAGAGTATACTTGACATGACAGTGAAATGACAGCCACTGGGAGGTGATAAACAAAGTTAAAGGAAGGGAAACCAAAGTGTGTATGTGAACAAAATGAAACACAGTATTTTTTTACACCAATTCTTTAAAAGCAAAATAAATGATAAAATAAAATATCATTGAACATTAAAAGACAAGCTTCCTTTGAAATAAGGTTTAACCACCTCACTTTTACAGCGTAAATGTTGTAATTCATCACCTTACCAGTAACAACAACTGAAATGATATCCCTTGTCTTTAACTTTAATTTCATCAAAAGTCAGCTCCATCTCTCGTTCAAAGAGAAAAAAATCTCCATTTTTTTTTATTAACTTGTGATGATTTCCACGTGAATGATATTGTTTGTTCTTTCCCCACATTTGACCTTATTTCTTTAAGAAATGTGGAATATTACTTAGGACTTTTCAAATCCAGGAGGCTAGTGGAAGAATAATCTCCACCTAAAGAGGTTTTAAGACTCACCTATCCATTGACCCATGAAGGGTAAACGCTAAATTCTTAGAACCAAATATGCATTCTAACCCTGAAGAAGAAATGAATGGGCTTGCCTCCTATTTAAATTATTGTAAGTGGGTAAGATTTTTACCATTCTGAAAGGCAATAATCATGACCACTCTCATCATCACCTGACTGTTAACACTGACAGAAATGACAAAGCAGCTTGTATTACCCATAAACCTCCTCTGTAGGATTTATTTTATATGTGCACTCTAGCCCTCTTTCCCATGTCTATAGCCAACATATGCTTTTCATGACTTTCTCTTTTCCCTTCCTCTCATCTCTAATGTTTCCTCTCTCTCTCCTCTCTCTCTCTCTCTCTCTCTCTCTCTCTCTCTCTCTCTCTCTCTCTCTTGCTCTCTCTCGCTCTGTGTCTCTTTCTCTCTGTCTCTCTGTCTCTCTCTCTCTCTCTGTCTCTCTCTCTCTCTAAACTTCATAGCCTAGCACCTGATAGACCCCCCCCTTTTTTTTCATTCCTCAACAAGGGTCATCTCACTATACTGCTCAGGCTGCCATGTAATTGCTTATATAACCCAGGCTGGCTTCAAACTCATGATCTTCCTGTCTGTACCTCTTGAGTGCTAAGATTATAGTCATGTGCCACCATGCCTAAATAAGCCACTTTCAAAAACACATATCATGAATCTATATCTCCAAAGTGTGCTTGGTTTTTTGGTTGTACTAGTGCTGACAGGAATAGCCATGAAGCTCATGGGTTTGAGACTAGTGTGTCTACCAATGAGTTCAAGGTCAGCTACATGAAATAGTGAGATGTCGTTTCATTAAACAAAAACACAGAAGTAGCAATATCAGAAAAGTTAGGGGATTTCCTGGACTTTTCTTCCAGTAATGATAATGTATGTGTGTGTTCTCTTTCTCTATTCATGCTTACCTTCAGCCAGTACTCTTGACCAACTGCAGTACAGCATAATAGAAGCAAGTGTGTACTGGTAAGTCTGTATGATAAGCAATTTCACGTGGTTCACGCATTATTTGGGTCTAGGTTGGATTTTATGGAAATGAGATACTTTCCTGGTTTACAGACACTAGAGATGAGCTATTTCTGAGGCTCGGTCCCTGAAGAGCCAATTTGCAGTAAAAGAAGCAAGTCTAGGAGGAAGATGCAATAGGAGTGCATCCAGCCCTCAACTTTTCAGAGCCTCCATGAGTTTACCAAGTCAGTGGCTGGATCTTTAGGAGCCTCGATTTCCACCTCACTTATTCCAGTTCATTTCCCCTGCATAATTTTACAATGATATTCTATTTCCTTAAGTATTCCCTCTCCTTTCACATGCTCTGAACTCTTTATTTTGATTTGAAAAGAAAACACAAACTTTATTTTCCCGATGCAGGACTGCCCCATGTAACATGCCCATCTACTACAGCTGTGAGCCTCTGGGCCTGGCCTCACCCTAGGTAAGATGGTTTAGTGCTGCTATTTTAAATTTCGTCCAAATTTTAGAAAAGATATCCTTTCTATTCCTGCTGCTTCACATACACACACACACACACACACACACACACACAAATTCTAGGATCTATGTATTTTAAATTATATTTTTGTTCTGTGTGTGTGTGTGTGTGTGTGTGTGTGTGTGTGTGTACGTGTTAAAGCAAAACAAAACTCAACAAGACTGGAATACTTTGTCCCTTGTCTTTTGCAAACCCTGAAGATATATTTCTACAAAGTAGGTACTAAGAGACCTTATTCTAAATTTAAATGAGAGAAAGAGAGAGATTTCAGGATTTTCTCTACATTTCTTTTTATATCATGTTTCTTTGTCTTATATCTGAGGTGATTCAAGTTTGAAATCAAGATATCGATGTGAGTTATCTGATTCTTGGAATAACTTTTTTCCTGTAAGAATAAAATTATAATTCAAAAGATTTAACTGTCTTATAAAAATCATGAGTAGTTAATTAGAGGGTTAAAAATATAAACATCTGATCCATAATGGCTTCAGATAGCTGTGTCTTTTCTCAGGGGAGCAGAAAGGTAGCAATCTCATTAGCATTGCTAATGAGCACAAATCCTTTTAACACACAGCAATTCCATAGCCACACAGCCATGTCTAATTCATATTCCAGGTTGCCAGTCAAGTTCCATTTTTGCTCATTTGATCTATGAACTTTTTCAAGTAAAATACTGATTTGGGGAATATAATTGGTCTCTGGAGGGCATAATGTATTTTTAAAAGTAATACAAAAAAAAATTCTTAAGCTCCGAAAATTTCATGAGGGTATTGAAACAGCTTGCCAGAGAAACTCAGTTAAATACGGTTGAAGTTTTTGAATGTTTCATTTTTGTCTATATATTAACTATATTGAGAAGTGAATGGACCACATAAGTCTTTATGATCAAGAATAGGACAGATAGATTACAATCATGTAATTTACTGTTATAAGGACCAGCAGGGATTTTCCTATGTGCTAACTCAAGAAAACAGAAATAATATTGTTACAAAAAATACTTTGGGGAAGTGTGTGAATGTACATGTACTATGCTTGAGTGTGCACACATATATGCGGTCTGGATGCAAGTGGGTACTTGAGCAGAAGCTGAGAGTTGACTTCCTTTATTATTCTTCCTTTATTATTCTTCATGTTATTTTCTGAGACAGGATTTCTCAGTAAAACTAGATCATGTCTTTTTCTAGACTAACTGACAAAGATTCTCTGGGTTCTGCTGTCTCCACCTCATAGTCTCTAGAAGTGCAGGCAAACTGCCACACACAGGGTTTACCTGGGCACTAGGGATCCTATCTCAGGTCCTCATGGTACAGAACAGGCACTTGAGCCCCTGAGTCATCTTTTTGGCATCAAGAATACTTATACTTAAGGATTTTTTCCTAGTACAATTTTATCTGCATTTATTTGTATCAAAATAGAATATGACCTTGTTTATTTTATAGCTATAGCTAACTATAGCTCTTGAGATTATGAACCAGCTTATTTATCCAATTTTCCAAGGGAAGGTTCCTCTGGGTCCTTTAGCATTTGACTAGGTGTTCACAGAATGTTAGACTCCAAAGGGTTGCTACATGGTCACCTGAATCCCATCCACCAGATCTGCCAGCTCTTCCTGAAGACTAAATAGTAAGGGATGCCCATCCCCTCAGCAAGCTTTACATCTTGGCTCTACTGGTTAAATTCCTCTGCATTGTGCTGAAGTCAGCTACCCATTACTACCTGAGTTTTGCTTACTTCCCAGAAGTCATACAGATTAAACTGAGAATTTCCCTAATTTTCAAATCCTTCCTAGTGATTGAAGAGCTTTTCTATGGCGTCTACATTTCAATTTCTGGACTTTGGCTGCTTTGTCTCATTACTGAGTCCTGTGCTGATTTGACCATACATCCCTTTGTCTTTCAGGGCAGTTTCCATGATCTGCTCAGTTGCTTTCATTTCAAAATTGAATGCAGCTCATTTTCAGATGCATCCATGTTATTTGGCTATTTGCACACACATATACATCTACATCTGCATCTAACCTATAGCTAAAATATTTATATTATCATTAAAATGCAGCTACCAGTTACAGTGGATAATATCTATGATTTTAATATTTGATCTACTGTTTATGCAAAGAAATAAAAACAGAAAGACTGAACAGCTGAGCAGAAGAACTGTAGTTGTCTTATTATGAGCAAAACTAAAACTCTTTAACTTCACTCTCCACATAAACTTAAATACAAAGATAATTTACGAATATCTTCTTTCTTGAAAAATATTGGTACTAGAACAAAAAAACAAAAAAAAACCAACACAACAACAAAAACATACGCTACCACAGTAATATGAATGTCTTTGCCATGCACCTTGGGTTAATAACTCTTAGCAAAACTTATTAATATTTTTAATTTTGGGGTCCTCATGCACTTGAAGTTAATGTGTCAAGACAAATAGAACAAGAGTCTGGAAATTAATACCCTCTGATCAATTATATGGCAATGAATGTTTAAGAGTAAACCGCCTTGAGGAAAAGTGCCAATGTCTATACAATAAACCTTAGTATCAGTCAACACAGTATGTGGAGCATTTAGTTCCTAAACAAAATGAATATATACAGCCACATTACCTATACTTATAATGGACTTTTTATTTCATGTGAAAGCCAGTGTAAGTTTTTGTGATTGTACTACTAATAGCAATTGTACAAAAATGAGACTGCAAATGTACTTACTAATGACTTATCAAAAAGTTATCATAGCATTGACAAACATTCTAGCTGAAGGCTGGAGCATATCTCCATGTATTCGCTAAAGTAAAAAGAAAGGGAAATAAGAAGGGTGTATATTAAACCTTCATTTACCAACATTACCTACAAATTCCTCACAGAACCATAGTGGTTTGGAATACTAAAAATGAATCTTTTCATTAATTTATTCCATTAACCATACAAAACCTTTAGATAGTGCACTTTAAGTATAATTTATATTATCAACACTTTACCAACACTTTCTCATTTTTAGACAACCAACAAAATAGTAGACCAAGCACTGGCCAAATTTCCAACATGTAAATACTTTTTCATTGTCCAGTTATAAGATAAACATGGTATCATTGAACACAGAGTTTTGAATGGACTCAGATGAACAAGACATACCTGTTAGGCTTGAGTCTGAACTTTCTGCCAAAGACCATTCACTAAAAGATTGGTAGTCAGTTGATGGTGCAAGGAGACCCTTAGGAGATGGGTTGTAGAGGGACAAAGAAGGTCATTGTGAGAGCATGCTCTGGGGAACACATGGAGCCTTACTTCACCACATCCATCTTTCTCAACAATGAGACCACAATGAGGTGAGTATCCTAATCTGACACATTTGTTTTTAGTATACTTTATATAATTGTAGGAGTAAATAATTGAATTCCTAATAGGGTCATTGTTAAATGGCTACATCACAAAATTTCCAAAAATACACATTCTATCATGTTTACACTGGCATGAGTCAGCTCCAGCTTTCATAGTGGTAGAGCCGTCCTTTGACTCACACATCCCTGACTTCTTTCTGAGTAGTCTGGAGTCACACGTCAGACTAGAAATATCACTCAAAATAACTTCATCAACAATGATATTTGTATATCTTATGTTTTACACTCTATAATAATGTAACAATTTTATCTCTATCAAGTACTTCAAACCACTAGAATATAATATAATGAATCATATTAAAACCAATATTTTTGCCAATCCCATAAATACATTATAATTTCATACATTGATTATGTCACTTAATAAGTTAAACCCTGTCATGCAAGTGGAAGGAACACCTTGTAGAATAAGCTATACTGTACTGCCACACAGGTAGAAGCAATGCCTTTTGGTATACACTGTCATGCTGCAACGGGAAAGATTTATTCTGTTCCAAACACAGTCTCGGGTTAAACAACAACAGCTTGGAGCCATACCAACAAACACAAACGTGACAATCTCATGTCTCTTGGTTAGTAGTGTTTAGTTGGTGAACATCTTATAATTAACAGTCAAGTCAGGACTGATGGAGAGATAAACATGTCCAGTAAATAACCCTGCTTACAATGATTTCTTGCTTTCTTATTTTGAATGAGAAGCCCTTACACTAATGCTCCAAATGAAGACATATTTTGTGGCAAATTCCTATCTAAAATTATTAAAATTCTGTTATTGTAGTCTAAGTAGAAAAATTTCTCTGACTTATTTTGTAGTTTTTTTTCTAGAAAGGAAATACTGGAATAAAATACTAAGTCAATGCTAAAAATCCATTCTACACGATTAACATAGTAAAAACAAAAAGTGCCAATGAATACACATCCATTTTATCCTGTACGTGTTCTACCATACTTCTCTGGATGTAAGTGAGGGCCACTTCTAGAAGTACCTATGTGGGAGGAAGATGATGAAGCATCTTGGGATAGAGCCCAAGGAACCCAGTGTTCTTCTGCATCATCATCAGAGGACCAGCATGTCATCATGACCAACACATGTGGAAAGTGCTTGTGTGTCTGACTGATACTGGGTAGGAACCATTGCAGAGAATGCTCCAGGTGAGATCTGAGGAAAGAAACAGGCTTGGTCTCTGGCAACTTATCCTGCAGATGCCAAGCTGAATTTCAACCAGCAACTGAGGCAGAAGCTGGGACTAAAGGAAGGAAGAAAGACAAAAGATAAAGAAACCATCCCAGCTTCCTTAGACCCTCTCCTGCATTCCACAAGAGCAGACTGTACACTGTGTGCCAAGATCATCGCGGGTCCTTTAGCTCTTCAATTACCATCAGAGAGGTGATCTGAAGTGGGAACTGTAGTTATCCTCATGATCCAGATGACGATCACAGACATAAAATAACACTTAAGTGGCAAAGTGGGGATTGAGACTCATACTAGAATTAGTCGTCTGCTCTATTGGCTAAGGCCATCCATCCCTGCAGGCTGCATTCTGCCCTTTACCACACTCAGCCTTGCTCTACATTCCAGGAAGTTGTCTATATAAACTGCTTCAAAGACAATTCTTGCTGTCCAGTTCCCACTTAGTTTTGTTATTGGTGGAAGCTAAGAGAATTTAGTTTGGAAACTTATTTCTTTGTTCTTTCTTGTGGAGTCTTCTTAGGATAACTGCATTCTTCCACATGATACTTTCTCTATAACCCCGGGTGAGGTAAAACATGAGAGCTGAAGGAAAACAAGAATGCTGTGCTTTTAAGTGCAGGGTTCTTCTGTGCTGTGTTTCCTAGCATCCTATTCAAGGTTTGTAGGTAGTGCTCTTGTAAAACGTTCCCCAGCTTATCCAATCTGAACATTCTATCCCCTTTCTGTCTGGATTCAAGCAACTACCAGGCTGGATGAGGCTCAGAGTTAGAACACATGGCACTACATATGCAGTCTTCTGGGATCAGTGCCCAGAGTCAACATGGTGATACCCTGCCATGTGTAAGATAATAGTAGGTTCTAGATATTTATCTAGCTAGATATTTACCAAAAGGAACATTTCCTCCACCATACTTTCGACAATGTTTTATTACCTACTATCTAGAAGTCAATCTGTATTTATAAAATATTGGAAAATAGTAGTAGTGTCTTTTTAGATTAAGGATTTATTTAAAACATTATTTAAAGCAATGAAAAAGATTTCCCAATGAGATAATTTTTTTAAAATTGTTAAATACCACATAAAATTTACTCATTCTTATTAGTAATCAAAAAGAAAGAAAGAAAGAAAGCAAGAAAGAAAGTTACTATTTTTCACCCATTGCATTTTCTAAACCCAAGTATTTAAGATAAAAGTTGGATTTGGTGGGCTATAGAGATGGCTCAGCAGTTTAGAGCACTTATTACTCTTTCAGCTGAGTTGGCTTTGATTCCTATGGTTCCAGTTCTAGGGATCCAGGGATGTGATTCCTTATTTTGACTTCTTAAGTACCAGGAATTCACATGTTGCACTTACATACATGCAGACAAGTCAGTCATACATACACGTAAAACAAAGTCCAAAACAAAAATATTTTTTAAAATAAAATTTGTTAAAGGAGTTAGATAAACACTTGCAAACACTATTCATGAATGTACTCATTTGCATATCCTCTGGAACACATTGAAATGCACAAGGTTATGACCGCACCAATTCACTGCTATGTTATCCTAAGGGAATGTCTGAGTAATACATGTTTGAACTATACAAGTAATTTATTTAAAAATTGAAAACAATTAACCTGAAGAAAGGATTAATTGAGTAAAAAATGATTTATTCTATGAAAAATATATAAAATATATAATATATAATTCAAGGCATAGATGAAATGTCAAGAGGATTAGATTATATATGTAATTTCTGTAAAACCATTTAAACATGGGAAAGCATGTTACAAAATGATACCATAGCATTTTGTGTTAGTCTGATTGCTATTGCTGTGGTCAGGGCAGGAACGTAAAGCAGAAACCATGGAAGAATGCCACTTGCTATTTTCCTACAGAATTGTTCTACCCACAGTGGGCTTAGCCTTCTTACAGCAATTATCATCAACCAAGAGAGTTCCCCACAAACACACCCAGAAACCACCCTGACAAAGTGCTCAATTGAGATTCCTGTTTCAGATGATCGAGGTTATGTCAAATTGACTATATATATAAGTATATATATATACATATATATATGTATATATATACTATATATATATCGAGAGAGTATAGCATGAGTATAGCATGAGGTTATATGGATGGTGGGAAAGTTTGGAGTTTATTCTGAGATCAATAAGAAGCTCATATAAAGTTTTAATTGGTTTGGAAAAGAATGATCATAATTCTGTAAACTGCATTAGTTGAGGTTTAACAATCAAACCTGGTAAGTACCTGCTTCATGAAGTTTCATAGATTAACAATACATTGAAATTGTTATACACTCAGAAACACTGCTGCCCCCACGGAAGGCTGCAAATGGTATAGCTTAGCTAGTGGACACACTTGCATACCCACTTTATCATAGAACGCTTCTACGTGGATTTAAAGAAAAGAATTTTGTAAAGAGTTCTGCAGAGTAGAATTTCCTATTGCATATTTTGGCACATTCCATTTAAGGCTCATTTAAGTCCTTATGGACCAGTTTATGTTCAGGTAACATGATGCTGATATGGATATCTGGCATGAGGCAAGATAGGTAACATCAGGCATCTGGGGATTTTAAGAGTCAGAAAAAGAGGGCTGATGACAAATGTCTGGAGAGCCCAAAAGTAAACAGAAATATAATCTGTTATGTAACAATTATATATATTATATATAATATATGTATATATTATTCACTACACATACATCTGTATACACATATATATGTAATACATACACACACACACACCCTGTCTTCACATTTGCCAGCCTACCAGTATGTGTGACTATCTATCTATAGGCCTGTGTGGCTTCTGTGCTAGTCTCTCCCTCTTTGTTCTTCCTCTCTCCCTCACTCTCTCTCTTTCTCTGGATGTGTGTGTGTGTATGTGTGTGTGTGTGTGTGTGTGTGTGTGTGTGTGTGTGTGTGTTTATTCCTGTCTGTGTTTGGACAGTGTGAACTGCCTTGTATCTGTGTGCCTGCCAGCAGTCACCTGCCTAACAGCCTCTGTGCAAGTGAATAAAATATGTCTTATCTGCCTGACATTTCTCTAACTCTCCAGCCTCTCAGCCTGGCCTGGCCCTCCTCCTTTCCTGGCTTTGAAGTTTATCTCGTGGCCATGAGCATGGAGAACACAGACCTCGACATGGTTGTCTGGTGTGCTACTTCTTGTTCCTCTCGGGGACCTTTCCTGACAGTACTGGGTGTGGAAAGGTACCAAGTGGGTTGCTGCAGGCCTTGGGGGAGGTGGAACAAAATGGCATGTCATAAATTAGACTTTTCATGGGAGCAAAGTAGTTCATATTCAGGACGTGTTATCTACAGTTAGTAAAACCTGTTATGATGCCATAATAATACTTAAAGTACTTAAAACCGAGCAACGTTAGTTTGCTGACTCCAAACCTAAACAGTGCTCATTCTAAATTTTCACGCAAACCTTTGCTCACCACGTTCCTCAGCAGAGGTGGGAAGCACTTCTACTCCTCTGGCTGACATCTAAGAATCTCCTCTTTCCCATGATGGCCATTCTTCCTAGATATTATGATACATTAAGAAACACAAAATCGATCTTTATAAAAATTCAAGATGCTTGAAGTGTGAATGTCCTGGATATAAGTGGTGGAAAAATCTGAAGCAGAACAGTCTTCAGATGTAGAATCTAATTTCAAACACTTTAAGATAATTGTGACACAGATAATTTTCTTATAAACAATGATGACATGAAACACTATTGAGCACATCAACTTTCTTTTCTTGACCCATTCTTTTTTAGACTGCCCAGTGGTGGATATAAAGGCTCACAAATGGTTTATTATAACTTAAATTTCTGTCAGTTATTACTGAAGAGAAATGTATTGAACTTAATATGTTAGGTTTGGGAAATCTATTTTCATTTGCTATAACCAATGGTCTGTCATAAGTATGGCCATAGTGGGCTCCCAGAATTTATCTTCTATCTGCCCTGATACCACCACACAGCTTCTGGGTTTTTTGTGTGTGTTTATAGAATAGAAGCCCAGTTTCCAAAATCTAAAGTACACTTCTTAATCATTCCAAAGAAAATAACAGCGATAAAAGGAAAGGTAACCTTCAGCAGAACTAAGCACAACTATTAAAATATATATATTAAGTTGTCCTCAGTGAATGCTATAGAAATCATCACCATTAACCTTGTCTCAAACAAACCCATTACAATATCTGTTAACTGATAGTAGGGTATTGCCTCCCAGGGCATTTACTTAGTTTAGTTTCTCTAAAAGAAAAGGAACAGATGTACAGAAGTGAGAGGAACTTTGTAATGGTTTCAAAATTCATTTATAAATGTGATCCCATTCCTGATAAAGTGTGTAACTCTTTCTCTCTCTCTCTCTCTCTCTCTCTCTCTCTCTCTCTCTCTCTCTTTTCCTCTCTCCCTCTCTTGCCTCCCTCTCTGTTTCTTTCTCTCTCCTTTCCCTCTTTTCCTCTGTCTCTCCCCACTTGATCTGCCTTAATGACTTGTTTCTAATGAAGGGAAAATAATAGTGGACATGATGTTGTTGGCTTCCAGATCAGGTTAGAAAACTCGAGCTTAGGAAATCCAGATTCCACCTGGGGTTTCCTCTTCGGTTCCTGCTTTCACCACACCCTCCTGATCAGTGCTTTCCCTGAGCACCCTGCCATAGCACTATAAAGAAGCCCAACTCACAGGGAGAAGAAACCCAAGAGGTGCTTCTGGATGATGGTTCCAGCTAAAGTTCAAGCCAGGCTCCAGCCATGGCCATCAGAAATAGAGAAAAAATCAGCTTCAGATTATTCTAGCCCCACCTGGCCATTGAGTCCTGCCAGATGACACCAAGTGAAAAAAGTTGATTGTCTCTTCTAAACCTACCCAAGATAAAGACTTGTGAGTGTAATAAATGTCCTGATAAGAGCTGCTAATTTGGAGATTCAGTGCAACCATATATGATGTTAACTTCAGATATTCAATTTACAGCTCTTGAGGCACTCCTTCTAGACTGACACTAGCACTACTATAGTTCTCAGACCAGGCAATTCAAGAATTACCCTCTCAGGAGGGAGATGGCAACTTAGACTACTTTGGGGACATACTTCTCTTTGTTTATTGGGAGAATGGCATTACGTGTGATCATCCTATAAAGGATGTACTTAATGAGAGAGAAGTGATTTTCCAAAATGATATCCACCCATGCTCTCATCAGTGTTCTCTAGCAGAGCTGATCCTGCAAATGATTCTATGTCTCTGCTGCTCCCATTGTTCATTCCTATACCATCTGCTTCCTGCTTTCCAGGCATTTCTTAAAATGGTAAATTATTAAATTTCTAGACAAGCATTATTTAGTTACCTGTATTGCTTATCATCTGTGAAATCCATGAGAACAGGGACAAATTCCATCTTAGTTATCATTTTATTATGTAAACCTAGTACAGCGCTTATCAGAAATGTACTAAATACTTATTGACATGTGGACATTCATTTATTTATCTTAGCTTTGTCATTCTCTCTGACCTCCTCTCTCCTCCTATGTCCCCAGGTAGGATAGTAGACTCCTGTGAGTAGAGTCTATTTTCCCTTAATATTCAGCAAGTATTTACCAAGTGTGTATGATGTCCAGAAACATCCAATTCAAAAGTGGTTCAATTCAAAAAACATTTATCTGGTACTTAATATATTCAAGATCTATTATCTATCCTCTAGGGACTTGCTACCCAGCAAAAGAGGCAGACAAATGCACAAGTCATTATAATACCAGGCAAATCCTGATAGTGACGGCAAAAGAAGTGAGGGAAAATGAGAGAAGAGCCATAACACAAGGGAAGGCAGGATGCACTACAGTGTGGGGAACCAAGAAGCTTGATCAAAAGATGTTGATCATCAGAAATGGAGGAGAGAAGGCTGGGTAACATTCAATAAGTATTGCTTTTTGGGGAAAAAGTTCTTGCAATAAGGTTAGCATTGCCAACAATGGAAGATATGAAGTTTTTCTGTACACTTGACCTATTTTACTTCACTGATATGACACTGGCTAAGAAGGCTCTGCTATAGATCCTATAGAAGGCTCTGCTATAGATCCTGTAGATTTTTCTCCAAAATGATGATACCTGATAGCAAATTATGAGTATGTGAAAGGTCAGAAAAGTGGGGACATGCTGTCCCTTTTAAAAGAGGTATAAAATTATTGTTTCATCCAGAAAAAAGTACTAAAGAAAGCCCTGCAGTGATCAAATATGTTATACTTTAAGTCAAGAAAAGCTACAGTTGGAGGTTTTGTTTTCTAAAATGTTTCTGTGTATGAGCGTTTTGCCTATGTGTATGTATGTCTACCACACGCATGTCTGGTGCACATGTAAGGCAGGAAAGGGTATCAGATTCCCTAGAAATGGAGTTACAAATGGCTGTAAACCACCATGTCACTGCTCAGAACTAAACCCATGTCCTCTGTGAAGAATAGCTGATATTCTTAACTACTGAGATCGTCCCCTAGCCTCTTAATATTTTCTTTTTCATTGATAAACAACAGTTGTATATATTTACAAGGTGTGTGTGATGTTTGATTTGACATGCTTGTACATTGCACAAGAATAAATAGGGCCCGTTGATACACGTACCACTTTATGTTTGTGTGACAGACATTAAACATCTACGATCTTGACAACTTTCAAGCATAGAATACTTGATTAACAGGAGCTACCGCATTACACAAAGGATCACAAAGTATCTCCGTCCCAACTGAAACTCTCTGCTCTTTAATCCACACTTCCCTAGTCCCACACAACTTGCCCAATCCATCCATGCTTCCTGAGGAATGTCAAAGACCATTAAGGAAAAATGTCAAAGACCTTAAAGAAGAAAGTTCTATGAGCCTCCATAGAAAGTGAAAGCAGATAAATTCATCAGTGTGTTTGTTTAAAGTCTCTAGAAGAAGCAATTCTTAGGGCTTGATGTTTAGGTTGAACTAGTTAACAATGCAAAGTCTGCTGGCAGGAAAGCTCAATGGATAAAAGCATTTGCTTCTGAAGTTGGAATGACCTGAGTTCTATCACTGGATCCCATAGTAGGATATAACCAACTTGCAAAAGTTTTCCTCTTTTCTCAACATGGATGCTGTGTAGGAAAGCCCTGACCCTTCATATTAACTCATAAAGAATAAAAACTTAAAACTGAAGTTTAATTCAAGATTATACTTGATTATTTAGTGAGGTCCAGGCTAGTCTGGACTATGTGAACTTCTGTCTAAACAGACAGAGTAATAGAAAGAAAGAGTGTGTCTATTCTACTTAATATTAACATGATTGTGGACATTAATTCAATTTGAAAGCATGTGTTAGCGAACTCATACACACACACACATACACACACACACACACACTCATGCACACTTTAGACTGGTTGACATGTATGGAAATGAAATAATTTAAAAGTGTCAACAATTTCTGAGAGATGTGTATGTGACATGAATATGTAATTAAACCCAAGTTGCCATGGAAACCATACCAACAGCAGACCCTTCTTACTCTGGCCATTTTGTATGCACAAAAGGAACTAAGTTTTCAAACTCTCAAGTGAGATATCCATCCTCAGAAAGGTACTGACTGTCTTCCCTCACATATGGCTTCCAACAAGCATGTTCAAGTCTTGCAATACTAGCTTTTATTTAAGGTACTTTCTTGCTGTTGGTTTGTTTTTAAAATAAAATGTTAAGATTTTTTCCTTGAAGATTAAGACAATACTAAACACTGGCTATATATACTTCTAATGAAGGTGCCATGGATTTCAAGTTGCACCTGTGGTCCACATATCTAACTTATCACTAAACCTTTGGCAGGATGGAAGGGTCATCTCTGGGACAGAGGAACTCATCAGCCTAATCAAGCCAAATTAGCTTCTAGGGTAGAAAGTATATTCTCCATTCAGCCTGAGATTTGGCTTTTTAGGGAGACAATTAAATACAGAAAGCAAATCCTTAATTTCTTAGGGGTTGTTAAAATCTGCTTCAAATTCTTTGTTGGGCCATCATCAGGATAACTGTCCCTTCTCAGGTTGAGAAAGCCCATTGGTTTTCTAAGTGGGCGAAGGGATTCACGTTAAGTAAACATCCCTCTGTGTAGGCATATACCTTCCTTACATCTCCATTGCTGGTGTTTAGTAATTTCCTAGCCTCCCTCACATATCAGCCTGTTATTTTAACTTTCCCATTCGAGAAAAGGAAGTGGCACCACTAAGAACCCAAACTCCTTTGTCTATGAAAGATCTCAGAACATTTCACTAAGGACAAATGCTACATCTCTAATTTTGGTTTAAAAAAAAAAAATGTGTTCAAGATGGAGAAAAACCTGTGCTTGGCCTAAAAGCTGGCAGATTCTCTTGGAGATAAAGCTAGAACCACATAGATGAATTCATCCAAATGAAGATAACTACTGGGCAATGGGACTAATCACCAGCTAGAAAAGTGTTATCACCTTCCAAAGGCATCTCATGTCATACCACTTCTCAACACCAACGTTATTTTAAGGATTTCAGTTATATGAAAGAATTACAGTCTCCCACATTTTAAATTTAGAACAGGATAATGTATTTAACTGTCCCTTTCCCCCCTTCCACTCTCACCCATATGCTTTACAAGATGCAAGCAGATAATCACAATCTTCTCTAGAATCTTCTAGCATCCGTTTATAGATTTCTTCCTAAATGAGTTTTGAAAAAAGCAATTGTTAATGTATCTAAAGAAGGTAGAGGTACTGTTATTCTGAGAAAAAGATCCCCCGAAGACCCCTTTGGCCAAGAGATCTCTGAGAACCAATGCTCCTTCATGAAGAGGCACAGATCATTCCAACTATCTCAGAACTTTTGTTGCCAGTTTTATCCCATTTAGTGCTAAAAAATAATCAACTACTTTCTGAAAATGGCAAATTCATTTTTAATTTAAACACTTGTGGTATTTGTATCTCCAAAACTCTATAGAGCCATATGAGTGTCAATCATTTGGCTCTGTCCAGTGCAATAAGTATCACCAAACTTTCCAGTTAGAGTTGAGAATGTAGAAGTTCAAGTCATAAATTTTGCTGAGACCGCTACTAAGTGGCAAGCAAGGGTCAACCCCAAACTTCAGACTGAGTCAGGATCAATGCCAAACTCAAGGCAAGACTCAGCAGCCTTGGACATTGTGTTAAGTAATATGTGACAAGAATTTAGGAAATAGAACAGACATAGGAAAATCAGTTCACAAAATAAAATTTAGTTTATTCTCCCTTTGGACACAACTAAGAAATGTACAAAGGCAGAGTTTTGTTTTTATGCCTCAAACACAATGGCAAAAACACTACCATTGTAATTTGCTGTGAGTCACATAATAATTCTTTTTTCCTTTGACAGTATTTTTGGAATAATAATTATTCCTTGATGAAAGCCTCAATGTGGCTTCTGACCAGTTAAAAACTTCTAAAATATACAGCTTTGAAGATCAACACTTTTTATAGAAATACCAGAAATGTAGATGAAAAAGACAGCGTCAGAGTGGGCTGATGAGAGGAGCTATGTAAGGATGATTCATCTTACACAGTAACGACTGTCCTAATGTTAACTATGTTACTCTTACTGTGTGCAGTATTCTCTGTGCAGTCTCCAGCACCCAGCACACACCCGCCCTGAGAAGGCACTCAGTACATAGTAATTGCGTTGATAAATTCACGGTTGAGTGTTGAATGCATAAACTGTAATGTACAGAGTAGACGTAGAAAACATAATGAATAGAACAAACATGGTAGAATCATGTTTTCATTTCTATCACATACTGTAATGACACTGTGACATATTTACACAACAACAATACACAGAGAGAGAGAGAGAGAGAGAGAGAGAGAGAGAGAGAGAGAGACTTCCTTTGCTTTGATGTGAGCATGTGATATAGAAGAAGAAAGCTGATCTCAAAACATCAACTGCAAAGAGGAGAAATATCAGAAGCAAAGACACGGAGAGGTGATGTGAATTTCTAGGAAAAGTAATTTCAAAGATTCAATATAGAAAGGATCCCAGGATATCATGGTTTTATTTTCATCAATTGTTTTATTTTGAGAAGAAAATCTGATTCTTCTTACTTCACTTAAAGTGTGTCCCCACCAACATCCAAAACAAACAAACAAAAAGCCCAGAATGCTTCTCTGTATGGAGATGGGACTCTCGGAGTGCAAACAGGCCATTGTGATTTATTTAAGTAGAGAATAACCTTGATAATAACCCCTCTAGTATTTCTTTAGCACTGTCTCTGGAAAGGATGGCATGGGATGGCAAATGTGACAGCATTATCATTTCAGAGCCTAAAATGTTTACAAAACCTTGCTAATCATTGCAGATAGCCTTGTGATTAAATTTATACCGAAAATATCATCAGCTGTTATCCATATATGAGATATATAAAATCAATTTTTGAAAGTATTGACAAACAATTTGACAAAAGTATTTCTTTTGGCTGTTAAACATGGGTATGGTATTCTCTTTGTATGTTGTATGAAGTATTCCATTAAGAATAAGCTAATTGGAAATATTATGAAGTTAAAAGCGTTACATTATTTTTATGTTTATTTGTTAAATTTTCAAACAGTATATTAAGACAACTCCAGCTTTCAGTTATCTACTTTGAAATTTTTAGTTTTCTTCCCTCCTCCCCAGGCTGCAAAAAGTGTCTGACCAAGTAATTGACATAGCTTCCCAGCACCTACCATGAGCATGCAATTCTAATGCCTTCTAATCATACAAATCAATATGAGATTTTTGTACTTGTGATGACCTTCCTGGAATTATCTCCCCATTTTGGCTGAATCCAAGTGAGTGGAGGCTATTTGATAAAAATAAATAAATAAATAAATCCTAAGAGTGTGAAATAAGAGCCCTTGCTTCTTCCGCCAGACTCCTCTTGACAGAAAGATGATAGAAGCACTCCATCCCTCGGAGGGTAAATGCAAACTGACAAGAGATGAGCCTTTAGATGCTGAATATAATCTTGAATTGTGCTTGAAGTGTCTTATTATCTTGTCTTTTGATGTCTGAAGGGGCGCCTCATTGTTAGAGAAAGGAAAGCCCTCGGACAGCTTTGCCATCTTTAAAAATTGTTTGGCCTTTAACAACTGCTTTTCCAACTAATGTCCATTTCTCCTGACAATAAATATGGCAGGCCGATGGCAAGTGACAAACAATTTACTTTACTTGCCACACTTTTATGGATTTTGAGAGCTCATGTGGAAGTGTCTTTTTAAAAGCCCATAGAAATTAGCAGTATTACAAATGTTAAGGGGCCTGGGATCTACGGGCATCCACTGATGTAAAGTTATTCATCTTGGCTCTTCCCTGCTGTTTCTGGTGTGATATCTCACTGGTGCCAGATTCACAATTCTGGTTCTTTATTTATCATTGACTAAAAATAGCCAAGGGAAAATGAAAGAGCAGCAATCAATTCTGACAGAGTCCATGAAGGAAATGCACACGAGAGAAAGAGAGAGAGAGAGAGAGAGAGAGAGAGAGAGAGAGAGAGAGAGAGTTTCTAGTGTTCAGAACAGTGCACACAGAATGCTATTTTTTTAAGCAGGACACCGAGGTCGACAATGGGGTCCCTGCATTTTGCTTCTCATCTCAGAGCCTTCACTTTCTAATTTCCGCAGTCACTCTGACCACTCCGTACCCTTCATATCTACCAATTGCTCTGTGGTTTGTTTTTACCTTAAAAGTTTAATGATGCTCCTGGTCGATGGGATTCCTTAGCAGCTAAATCACAGGCATCATAGTTCCCTGTCACACGGCCAGATTTCGTGAAAGCTTTCAGGATCTTTTCTCAGACCTCCCTCACTCTAAGAATCCATAAGAATTCTCAAAAGAACCATAAACCGCTACAGGGTTTGGGTTATTATGTCATTATAGAGCCATATTGATACACTGCTGATCACAAGACTGTGGCCCCATCTCTAGGCTGACCCACCCATCTCAAGGCTCTCAGCAAGCGCCCAGCTCACTGCTTCCTTTTTCTTTTCATTTTTATTTAAAGCAGTCAGTTGCATCCATTAAGCCCTTCAAAGCAGGATACTTAACTTTTAAAAGAATTTTCTGATTCCTTGTAGATTCCAGGTAGATTCTCGGTAGGAAATTACTATGAATACAAAATATAATGGGACAACCAAAGATTTCAAGCTAAGCATAGAACAGTCTACTTGAACTTTGGGGTAATTCCTTAAGTTGATTTAAAATTCAAATCTGCCTTAATTTCATGACTGTGACCAAAATGAACCATCCAACACTCAAACGCACATGCGTATTCCCTCTCTGGAAAAGTCCCGTCACAGGATTGAGATGATTCTTGCCTTACGGATTTGCCCATTTGCTGATTACACTGCAGTCTATTGCCAGCATTTCATGGTTTCATTGAAATGTTAGTTTTGCACACTGTGTCCTACATGCTGCTTCCTTTGCAGATTGTTTCCTTTTTTGTTTATTTCTATCTTTTGAAATTTTGGTAAAGGAAGTGAATGTATTGGGGGGAAAGCCAGGTCTTATAAAGTGAAGCTCACCCCTCCACTCCTGTCCTATACTTTCATAATCAAACACAGAGGTGTGTGTTTTCTTATTTGATTTTTATTCTCTTCTACCCTTGGTTGATTTTGGCAATAAGTGACTCTACAGTAATACTTTCATGCTTTTTAAACAGCTTTCAAATGTTCGCATTTTTTAAACCAAATTAATCCTTTAGCCTGTCTTCTCTGAAAGGGTTGATTCTTGTCTTCAATGCATTATACAAAACCATTAATTTGCAAAAGTAAATCATGCTATGCCAATACCAAGAGGAAAGTCATCACGTGTGGCAATCAAAAGCTACAAAGACGAGTATTACCACACTATCTCAGGGGCGAATGACAAAGATGGCAATTATTTCTTGAACAACACAAACCCACATACCTCAACACATGCCTGTGTAAATGTTGACTCCGGCACATGGAATGCTTGCGGAACTGTGTAACAAGCATTTTGCGTACAATTGAACAAACTGCCTTTTGCTGGTTAAAATAATAAACGTACTTAATGTCTTAATAAGACGATAGACGTACATCCACAAGTTGGCACATGGTCTACGTTTCCATAACTTAAATAGGGATTTTCCTGAGTTTGGATAGATTTTTTTTAAAAAAAAACACATATATACTTTTTCCAAGGCAAACTGAACTCTCAATTTGCTTTACTGAATTAAAAGTAAATTTACTAAATTAAAATGTATTGCACAATTTCTGAGGAATCCTGTTGTTCCCTCTGGTACCTCATAGCCAGGATCGAAAGGACAGTAGATTACAGCCAAAATGTCCAAAGGTAGTAATTTGTAGTCCTTTATTAGCAAATTTAAATTTGATCCATTTTATATAAGACTGATATTTTTACATGCAGTAGTATACTCAAATAGTGCATGAATGATGTGAACTAAAAGAATGGTTACTAGTATAAACTAGCTTTTATCATAAACTTTATGACACAAAATACTTAGTACTGCAAATTTGGGAGACACTGTGAAGCAGTGTGTGACTACATAAGAAAATCAAGAGGAAAGTGAACCGTTAACCTTCCAATGCACAGGATGTTTTTCTGATTCCTTGACTGCACCAAACTTTTATGACAATCAGGTCATCTCCTGTCCCCATTAGTTGCATGAATTTAAAAGTAGGAAACAAAATACCTTGGAAGTCTTTTAATAGAGAAAAATATTTTATAGGCAAATCTTTTATAGATGAGTATAAGAAAATGCTAATACCAAAAGTCAGGTCAGGACACACTTATCAAATTGACCAAACCTTCAGCATATCATCAGTACACAGATCTAAAAAACACCTTCATTGTTTACCTCATGCTCAGGACAAACCAACAAGTTCTATTGGAGTTTTACCTCTGTTGTTTTCTTAAAAGGATTTTAATAATCTTAGAAATGTAACTTTCATTGTAGAGTTTTACCTCTCATGGTGTTCAGCACAACGAACCTTGAAAATATTCAATTTTCTTGCAATGACATTTCTTAGTTTCTGCTATTGCAATAGGGTCACTTTTTTCCCTCTTCAAATAATTTTTCATGGGAGTACAGTTCTCCAATAAAAGTACTTAAATGGCAGTAGTTGTACATGGCTAGCAGTTTAGTGTAAAAACATAGTCTTATTATATATTCAACTGCAATCACACTTAAACCAACACCAGAATTTGAGGAAGTTTAAAGGTGCTTTTTAAGATTCTAAGATACAGCACAGATGTCCATGTAATATACTAGAAAAAATGAAATAAGTAAATGAATGGTGACTTTAGAGAGAGTCTGCACAGCATGTGGCAGGGCTAGACTTTTACCATTGAATACTTAGAACACAAAGTTAATTTCCATTTCTCTGAGGACAAACTTTCTTTAATGAAAAGAGATTTAGTGTTATATTTTTTTCAAACTCTGTAACCACTAGAAAAAGCTTCGTCTATCCGATAGATCAGAACATAACATTGAGCGTGTCTATAAACAAGGCCACTCAGTTTTATATTTTTATGAACCTCCATTCTGGCAATCAGATGATTGGAGTTTATACTCAAAGATTGAGAGTCAGTCCACATGTTATTAACTAGATATCACCTCATGCCTACTAACTGCCAAGACCTAAATCTTCTTTTATGAATGATTTTTTTAATGTACCCATTACATGAAGATATTCCCCAAAATAATTCCAGTTTTGATTGGTTTAGAACTTCATTTGAGTTGGATGGAGCATTATTCTCCATAGGTGTCTAACTGCAGAATGCCACAAAAATTAAAACAAGCTATATTCAGTTTTCTAAGAGAAACACCAAGTAAAATCTCAAAAGATAAACATTTTAATAGTAATAAGTAGCATAAACAGCTGAAAAACAAAACAAACAAGCAAAAACACACCAGCAAAATACAGAACCCAGGTAAACAAAAACAAAAATGCAGAGCCATGGTGGACATTAAAGAGAAGTGAATCCAGGGAGAATGGCAACAGTTACTATGTGCTTTCCGTAGCTACCTCTGCCTTTGGATATTTTTAAAAAATTTATTAACCTGACAGCTGGAAATGTTATACAGATTGCCCCCTGACAGGGCACCAGTTGGGTCTCAACACTTTGCTATCTTTCTCTTTAGCATTAGAAACTCAAGAAGTGAATTAAGTTGGCCTAGTGCAGATTTGGGTAAGTGTGCCTTCTCCTACAATCGCCTCGCCTTTCTAAGAAAGGTCTGAGTAATCAGGGGCAGCTCAAGAGCAGAGCTGAACTCCCCCACTTCCTTCTTCCAGCTACTTTCTTTTAAATGTGTGATGTCTGATGTATTATTAATCCCAAAACATAGACCAGCAAGGTCGCCAAAGAGATGCCAGTTCTCTCACAAATGATCTGTTTACTGTGTGGTAACACACAAACTTTGCCTGAAACAGCCTACTTAAAGCTCAGCTCTCAAGAGGAAGAATATTTTATTTGGTCAATTTTTGAAAATAATAACATTAATTCTATAACTAAACTAAATAATTAAGAAAGCAGGCAATCTACTAAAGGACTAAGCTTTGGAAGGCACCTCTCTATTAATTATTACACAGACAAAGCTGACAAACTACAAAACACAATGCCAGGTAACCTTTAAGGTAGAAACACCACGACATTCTAAAGGCTAGGAAGGAATCATTTAAAGGAATGACTGAGTGCAGATAAATCTGATGGTATGTGCCTAATCTTATTTCCGACTGTTTATGGAACCATTTAACAATAACAACGTATGCAAGCACAGCAATCAAAATTGAAGGGAGGAGAGAAAGCCACAGGCACCCTTTGGCTGGCTGACGCGTTTGCTCCCAGCATCTTTAGACTCTGCAACTGAACTTCTCTTCTGTAACACTGGTCTGACCAGAGCACCCCAGGCGTGGTGAGTGGCAGAAAAGGAAAGCTCCAAGGAAGTCCCCACTGAGTCTTCAGTCACACACCGTGCACCGTGCTCCAGAGCAGTGCCGCTTAGCAATGAGCACGGCTCCCTGAACCAGTCTGCTGAGAAGTTGAACACAGGCACCTTTCTCACTAGATTTATTCTTATTTCAAAGGATAATATACGTATATATGTTGTGTGTGTGTATTTCAAAGGAATATAAATATATATTACTTAAAGTGGATTTGTTTACAATGCTATGTCCTAACAATATTCTGGTGCCCCACTGAACTGAAGTTGTCTAAATACACACAGCTTCTCAATGACTTTTTAAATAATTATATCAGTGAATTGGATTTTCTCAATTGTAAGAAACATATTTAAGTGTATATTTTTCTTCTCTGCTAGTCAAACTGCATCAGGGCAAAGACCTGCTTGTCTATTAAACCATAACCTGCTTTTGGCGAACACCTTATCCTGAATCACTCACACCAATACAGACTTCTATTGATTTCTGTTTAGCTTTTTTATTTTTGCATAGAATATGTTGTTCAAATTATTTAGTTGATTTACAAATATGAAGTTTTAATGTTTTTTAGCCAAATGTACCTTCTTTAGTGAAAAAGAATATGAATTTTCAATTGATATAAGTTTTAAAAATGTAGAAGCATGTTCCATATTTCAAATGAATATATTTCTCTAGAGAATTTTCCTCATCATCTTCCAGCCAACTCCCTCTGGGGCTTAAGCCCTACATGCTGATTACTGGCTCCGGCATATTTTATGAGAGCATTATAAGCACCCAAGGTATTGAAACCTTGAGAAAGACATTTAAATAAAGTAATGAAGACAGCGACCTCGTAACGAAGGCCTCCACTTGTACACACAGGCAAGAGGCAGCCTTGCTGAAGAGCAGCCCCCATGATGCCTGCAGTGACCTCCCTGTTGACCTGCTGAGACCACTGTCTCAAGGGGTGACAGACAATTTAGTCCTTTATCCTTTTGTCATTGAAAATGACTCCGTGGCCATAAATTCTAATCAAGTCAAACTGGACAGCAATTTGAAAACAGAAAATTTTTCTAATGCATTATTTTGGACAAAGCTCAGTGGAAGGAAAAAGAAAACAGACAAGTGTATTTCCTAACATGGAGAAATCATTGACCCAGCTTTCAACCTTCTCCTAATAGTTCACAGACAAATGATATTAAAAATGCTCACTCTTGAGAGTATCATTATGAATTTTGTTAAGCCAGGAAAAAAAAAAACTATAATGTTATTGGGAAAAAAAGCTATATATTTTTTTAAAATTTCATATACGACATTCATAAAGGATGTGTTTCTCTTTCAGTTCAACATTCTGAGCTGTGTGTCTAGCTCACCGTTGTATGATACAACAGGAAAATAAGCTACTCATCCCAGCACAGCTACCCAGGGCAGCTAGAACTTAAATTCAAGTAATCATGGGGTTTACCTTGAAACAATATGAATTGTCCCAGGGGAAGCACTGTTTGAAAATCATTTTTCAGATCTCAAATGCATACAGAGGAAATACTTAGGGCCTGTTTTATGAGGCCTCACTTCTTCAGTTGAGAATACTGTTATTTTTCCAGGGATATATATTACTTTTATCTTTCCATCTTTTCTGTAGCCTTTTCCTGACCACACAGTGGATCCTGCCATTTGAATGTTAGCATCCTGTATGCTGAATGTGGGACACTAAATGCTCGGTGGTCGTAACCACAAGTGAAGCTCCACATTGACATGAGCAATATAAATGTCACTGGAGAAACACGGCAACCCTTTCCCTTGGAGATTGTCTGCCAAAGGCCAGTTTGGGGTACAGTTTCCAGTGTGTACATCACCAGTCCCATATTTGGTGACTGGCCCTGTGTGACATCAGTCATTTGATCATGCAGCTAGAGCACTGTGTGACACAGAACCGGTTTCTCTAATAATTCTTCCACATGCAAGCCTGTACTCCATGCATCCACACTGTTTCCTGTGGCTCAGAATGTAGCAGAATATGTTCATAAGCTGAAAATGGAGGCACTTTTCTATAGGCTTTATATGAATAAATAATGCAAACTTAATGATATCGCAGAGAGCTGCCTCACCACATGTTTCTCAATGAAATGTGGATTTATCTCTCTTAAGTGTACTTTAGTTTCCATGGCTGTTCAAGTTAAGCAAAATGCTACCACTGATGTAATTACTTCATAAAACACAAGGGCCCTTTTCTGAACTTTCTACTTAGGCTGGCATATGGCTTCTTGTTCCTCCTTCTGGCATTCAGAAAGGCTCAGAGCACTGAAACATTCTGCGCAGTATGTTTCCCTTTGGATGCTGTTAAGTACAGAGGTGCAATTTAAGGAGAGGCATAAAAAGCCCAATGGTTCCTGGAATTTCCTTTGTTTATCCATAGAGGGCATCAGTATTAGCCTTTCTCCTGCAGTTTTGGGCCAAAGATGCCATACTGTGAGAAAGACTGGCCTGTCCTCTGGGCTACTAATTTGAACGAGACCCAGATGGGTGAACAAGCTCTAAAGAAATCCATTTATACTGAAATTTCAGGAGCAATAGGAAAAGCAAGCTCTTTCTGTCCCCTGTTGTATAATGTCTCTCTCTCTCCATGACACTAAACATAGCAAAGCGCACAGGATTTGCCCTGATCTGTCCTTTGCATACAAGAGGCACAGGCTTTGACAACACGGAGGAAAATAGAGGTATGGTGGCTTGAGAAAGAAACAGCAGAAAGACCCTTGTTTGGAGGAAAGCTAGACTGCCCAGGAACAACAAAATTCTCTGTTATAAAATAAAGAGCACATTCAGAACTATATCTAAAAACAAAACACGATGCCCCAGACATCTACGTGCTAAGCAAAACAGTATATGCCAGCACCATACATTTTATCTTCAAAGTCCCTAAAAAGAATGGGTGATGAATATTTAGTAAGTTTTAGATGGTTGTGTAAATTAAAATTTTCAATTCTTAGTCTTAGTCAAAGTCTTAGCACTATTCAAAAGTGAGAGTACAATCAACCCAATAACTAGGACACCCTTGCAAGACCAGTGAGTGCTCTCAGCTCTGTGTACTTTGTACAATTTCTGTCTCATGTTGTCTTCATTTTTTTTTCCTCAGGTTTTCAAGACTGTTAAATCAACTTGTTTCTTCTCTGTCTAGTTGAAAACTGGGAATGATTCACAAGGCATTTATAAAGTAAACTAGAGGAGAAAGACAAGCTAGTGACTATAAAACATCTCAAAGCAGAGTGTGGGAATTTCAATGAACTCTATCACACACTCAGAAGTTGAGAATCTCAAAAATGCAGATAGGTGCCTTCCCAAGTCCACTGTGAGTTTCCAGTTAAACCATGACTCCTTGGTCTCTGGCATCCCAGAAAGATTCCACTTAAAATATGTTTTCAGGGAACTTTAAATAAAATTCCATCGGCCCCCTCTGGTTTTTCAAAGCTTCTTTCACTGTGCGTGTAGACCAGCAAAAGTGGGATACAGAATGTGATACAGTTCTCAAGACTGAAAAACCTAAATAAATATGATTAGAAATCTGCCATCCTTTCATTTCTTCAACTGACAGAAAAGTTGGGTCCACAAACGGAAGTTGACAAAACGTACTTATTTAAAGAAAACCCGTGAGACGTTTGGAACACATGGTTTAATACCTGCTGCTTCACTGAGGTGAGGATCTGCTGCCTTTGGAAAGCTCAAGCCTTACACAGTATAGTCAGTATCAGAGGGGCTGTTTGTTGACGATTGCCTTCTTGCAATTGATAATTTTACCTGATTTCTCTCATGAGTATCTTCAAACAAAATGAGAATTTTAAGGCATGGCTTTGCACACAGCTGAAGTCTTAGACTACAACTACAAACTTCTGCAGAGCCAACTGTTAACACCTCAGAGCCTAGGTGTGGAGAATTTGGTTTCAGACTCCATACCTTTTGACCTAAGAGTGACCACTGGGTTTCTTAAAACTCGAATCAGTTGTGTTCTTAGGTAAAAGTCAGATTTATTTTTTCCCAAAAGAAACATCCAAAACAAAGTTTCAGTGTGGTTCCCTTCTGGTGTCTGCCTGAACATTTGTAAGTAGAGGGATGTCCTCTGTGAAACAGGCTGAGTTGCTCATCTCTCAAGAAAGTGTCTGTTCTCTATTAAAAAAAATTAATTCTATTTTTTAAACTAAGTCAGTATTCTTCACCAAGTATTTTATGTATGGATGTTGTTTGACTCCCAACTTTAGCGTTTTTTAAAATCTGAGAGCAAACATCTTTCTGCTTGTTTATACTAGGTTAGTTGTACAGAAGTATAGACAGACACACTTGAAAATAATTAAAAGCTAATGTGTCAGAAACTGCTGTTCTGAAAACCTAATGTCACTCAGAAGCATAAAGTACTTGTGCAGCGGACAATTCACAGTATCCATCAAGCGGCACGTGCCTCAGCAGCCCGCTCCCCTTTCTGATTAGAGATCACAGTAGTTGGAGTTGGCTTAGAGACTGGTATGTTTGAATGACAGATGTCTCAGCTGAAGTGGCCCTCTGTTTGTTCTCATTTATGAAACAGATTCCTAAAAGGTCCTGGGCTGTTGCCATGGTTAGCATGAGGCTAAAATATGTTAAAGAGAGGGGTTTAGGGGTGAAGGGTAAGGGACGGTCTCTTCCCTCAATCCTTTTAAAAAAGAGAAATACTCACTCAGACGGTGATGACAAAATGTGTTTCTTTGAGCCATGCCTGTAGCCACCTTTGTTTACCTGGCACAGAGCGATTTGTATTGACATTTTCAGTTCTCCTTTCTCATCTTTTGACTACAGATAATAACTCTTTACTCTCCTTCCCCTTAACAAAAGGCTACAAAGCAACCCGAAACCGAGTCGATATTTATTCAATAAATGTTAACCAATTCACGCAATGGAACTGATTTCCTGATGATTTTTACCATTTATTCTTTTTTTTTTTTTTTTCATTCTTCTGTTTTGTTCGAATAATTTCCAACCTGGGCATGGCAACACTACTTGACAAGTCAAATGGGCAGTAAGTTCCTTGTTGGTAAAAAAAAAAGTTTGGAGGGCATCCTCCCAGCCAGCTGAGCAGGCTCCGTGCCTTAGACCCGCTAAGATGCGAAGCTCCTCTTTAGCACTTACAAAAAGAAAAAGAAAAGAAAAAAGAAAAGAAAAGAAAAGAAAGAAAAAACAGGAGGAAAGGGGGCTGGGGTGGTGGTGGCTGGATTGCTCTTCCGGACAACATGGTAGGACTGAAATGAAATACCTAGACAGACTTACCGAAGAGCTTGCTGGGAGTGTCCTCGCTGTCATTTGATTCCACGGGCGCAAGCAGGGGCTCATTCAGCTCGCTGTCTGAAGTAGCAGCCTTGTCCTCACCTCTCAACTCCGCATTCATTTCACTCCGCACTGACAGCAAGGGCTTACTGACTTGTCCAGCTATCATTGGATCCTAGGATGGGGGGAAAGAGCGAAGGGGAGGAAAAAGTGGCAGCTTTAGAGAGCGTGTCCTCTCTCCCTCTCCCTCTCTCTCTTGCACACACACTCTCCCTCTCTCCTCTCTTATCTCTGCCTGCTCCTGCTGTTATTGCTGGCTGCAGTCAAGTGAAGAGCTATTACAGATTCGATGACTTCTCCATTACTCCCCTCCCTATTAAAGCTCAACTAGCATGTGAGAGATTCAGGAGGCTTCGGAGGGAAAGGGAAGGGGAAAAAACTTCTTTGCAAACAGGCTAACCAACACGGCTTTAATTGTAGAATGTGCTTTTGTAAGGATGTTTTTACATCTTGTTCTGTCTTTAATGCAGTAAGGGGGGAAAAGAAAGTGCTGGGCGTACTCCAGCAACGCACCTCTTTAGAAGGGGCACCCTACGGAGGGAACGGGACTATTTTAAGAAGCCTACTCCCTGGGGGAGAAGCAATTAAACCCTATCCCAAGAGTAGAGAAAAGAGACAGGAAAAGAGAGAGCCAGCTACAAGATTTCAGTGGAACAGGAGATATTTCTTATGTAAATTATCTGAACACACTTAGAAGTTGGCTACAGGGGTCCCAGACTGGGGACAGAGGCTGACCCCAAATCAAATGCACATTCTAAAGCAAACAAAACACAACAAAAGATACGGAAATTGCTTTACTTTTTTTTTTTTTTTTAAGAAAGTAGGAAAATACTTACAAACTGTGTTCAATAATTCAGTTACATAGAGCATCATACGCCCACAGCAATAAAGAAAAAGGAGTTAAGAATCACCTTCAGGAAAAAAAAAAAAAAAGGAAAAACTTTCCTCCCCCAAATTTAGCACGCCTTTATCTTCAGTTCGCTTACAAGGGCGTGTTAGGATGAGAAACGGTCCTCAAATCTAGGCTTTAGTCCACTTGC
The DNA here is from genome assembly GCA_019843965.1 of Rhynchomys soricoides. Taxonomy (NCBI): domain Eukaryota; kingdom Metazoa; phylum Chordata; class Mammalia; order Rodentia; family Muridae; genus Rhynchomys; species Rhynchomys soricoides. The sequence continues at coordinate 2,383,731 of JADRCH010000130.1, read as the reverse complement.
AAACTAAGATTGCTTTGGCACTGATATCAGATGCAGAGGCAAAGCAAAGCAAAAACTGCTTGTTTCCTTTGTGATCTGGGAGCTATTTATTGTCAAGTTTATGCCTAAATGGTTCCTGAGCAGGAAACAGGTGACGTGCAGGAGCAGGTGGAGTGGCAAGCTCCTTGCCCATCATTACATTGGTTGTGGTATGCCTGTGCTGGTTTTTTTTTTTTTTTTTTAATGTATTCATGCCTGAAAAGTGAATTTGATAAGACACATGATAATCTATGAAAATGTTAATCAATACAAATAGTTTAAGCTGTCATCAAATGCACTTCTTTAGTCAATACTCATACCACTGAAAACAATGTCACTGTCACCAGGGCTTAATTTGCACAGCACTTAAATATTGGACTCTGTGCACCAATGCACTCTTCTTCAAATACTGAAGGTAAACACATTTTCTCCCTATTTAAGGCTGAAGCACTCAGCACGCATTTAGCTGAGCTGAATCCTCCCTTTTGAATACCTTGATAGGTCCACTGGAGGGCAAAATTAATACTTAATTGAATCTCACAGTCATCAAAATAATCAATAGTTTTTTATTATTTATTCTTTACAGTCTGTTGACTGTTTCAAACCTCTGAGGGACCGGTGGAAAGGATTCATGGCTTTGAAACACTGTCATTTAACAAGGTAATTTTCAGTGGGGCATTAGGGGTTGTGAAACATATAATAAAACAAAAATGGTGGCCTATAATAGGAAGAAAGAAAAGAATTATATTTCTGCCATCTAACAAAACAGGATAAATAAAAAAAGCAAGTGCAGAGAGAGCAAGGCAGGAGGGGGATGAGGGAGAGCGAAAGGCTGGCTTTTGAAGGGTTTTATCATATCAAGAGCAGAGCTGAGCTTTCATAATGCTGACATTTCTCATCCTGACAATCCTAAACAAGTGGAAAGGATGCGGTCGCAGATATCATCTTTCATCACATCCCCCAGCCTAAGAACCAACATGACAGCTCCTCGGCCCTTTACACTGTTAATTACTAAATAAAATACTACTCTCTGTCAACATCAGATTATTGTAGATAGCAACCACAAACATTTCTCCATTGTTCCCCCCTCTGAAACTGTGATACCTACCTTGAGCTCTTTAGAAAATAGATTAGGCTTGTCTCAGTATATTGTAAATATTTGAAATAGAATCAATGTAATCAATGTGGTCGACCCATGGTATTGTCAATCTAAATTTCCGGGTGATAGATTAGTATCCCAGACACTGAGTATGTTGGCTAGATTTTAGAGCACTGGGCATTGGGGGGTGGAGAGAGACTGCCAAAACACAAAGGAGATGGGCAATTCTCAAATTTCCCCAGAATTTCCCCTTGTATATTTGTTGTTGTTGCTGCTGCTGTTCTGATATATTGAGTAATCTGGGCAGAGTAAAGAAAGGAACAACACGGCTTATTTCATGGTATTTGTAGTGTGTTCATCACAGAATATAAGAACCACAGTTTAAGTTCTAGATTTTTTTGTTTTTTTACTTTCTAAAAGGCTGAATACTGGAGAGAGAGAAAGAGAGAGAGAGAGAGAGAGAGAGAGAGAGAGAGAGAAAGAGAGAGAGAGAGAGTGAATTTGTCCTTTAGAAACATCCCATCTCTCTGGCTACAAGGCTTATTTGAATATCTTCCAAGGGGTGTTGATGGTGAACTTCTGTTAGGAATACAATCCTGTAAACCACACAGGATTATTCATGTGTCAGTGACTATCAGGGAGGGCATAAAAAGGAATATTCTCCTGCGTTAGTTGTGAAGGGTCAAAATTTGAATCCTGAATCTCACAGCAGAGCAGAGATGAAGCTGCTAAGTTGACTTGCACTTAAATATGGCAAAAGCGTGCAAAGCATGTCCTGTCAGATGGTATATATTCACTGGACAATAGCTTTCCTTTCTTAAACTACTTTTATGTACCTCATACATGGTTACATTGCCAGCCAATCAGTGCCTATCAGTGACATAAGCTTTGAGAACAGCTTGTCATTAAAGTGCTAACTTGAGCTTTCATTTTACAAAACACTTTCTAGGTCCCATGTCATAGCTGAATCTATATATCCATATATATTGATGCATATGCATATATATATATATATGCAGGTGACATGGTTAAATAGCAAACTCCTAATGAGTCAGAGAGCAGACAGCTTTGAATCACAGCTGCAGTCACTGGGAGGTCCATTTGAAAATGTGCCACAAGCAATAACCACTGCGTACAGCATCACCAGTGATTGGGAGAGTGCCTCTTTCAAGGAACACTGGGTTTAGAAGTTGGTGTCTCTGCAAAATGCTCTGGTGGTCTGTGAAAACTTTTCTGTGAAGAACAGACAGGATGTCAGAATATATACCCACATAGTATCTTGAAGAAATGTAAGAGAGCTATAATTTCAATATTTCCAAGGATTTCCATAGCAGCAAACAGGAAAAGAAATGGCTGAAGTGAAAAATTAAATACCAAGTAATGAATCTTCCATGCTTAAACACTTGAAGTTCTTTTATTACTGCAACAGAAGAAACGAAGGCCTCTCTGACATTTAGCTATCAACATTGGTAGGAGAAAGTGGTCCCGTATTTAAGTGTCAATGGAAAAGGCACAGACAAAGGTCATCCAAGACTGAAGAGGACAAGACAGTGAAAAGAGAAATAAGAAAGTAAGAAATAGGAGATAAGAAATAATAAAATAAAAAATGGAGACTATTCCATTAGCAAAATTTGAAGAAAATTTTTACCATATCCTATAGTGAACAACAGGACCTTGCCCCAATATCAAAACAGCATGATGCTAACTTAGATCTCCTTCAGGTATGCTTAAAGAAAATGATCCACTCATTTAGTGTCATTGCCTGATACGTTCTTCAGAAGGATCTGCTGTTATACAAACTAAGAAAAGTATTACCCATATTTTATGAGTGAGGAACTCAAGTTCAGCAAAGCTTAATGACTTGAGCCTCAGACACATGACTGCGTTTTGAGGCTATAATTCTGTCTTTAGTAGATGTTCCTCTTCATACTGCCCAGTGACCATTGAGAAGAACTTATGGTTACCCAAGGCTTGAATTAGGAAAGAAAAATCAGCATGGCCACAACTGGCATTACATCTAGATAACCCATTCCAGAATGGACTGTGTGTGTTACCTTTTTCCTTACAGAACAGAAGACAAAACATGTCTCTAGCTGGCTCTGCTTGGGCAGAATGCATGGAACAATGCAGCAGTGCAGGAGACAGGACACTGGAGCATGTTCAGTACTCTGATTCACTCAGTGTCCCCTGTAGATAAGCACAGCACGCCATGCAAACACTACCTGCCTCAATATTCTCATCGTAGAAGTTAAAAAGCTGGAATGAGACAGTGTTTCCCACGAATCATGTCTCAAAGATATTCCATGATAAAAGTTCAGTTGTGTCCATTCAGCACACATCCTTGTTCAGTTTAGTATATCTCATCAGACTAATTTCTACTATGCTTTAATATAATTTTCACTAAAGAGTTCCCAATGTGGTTCTGCCCACATTTTATTGAACGAGTGTCTTCAGGATACTGTATTACTTATACTAACATGGCTTTTGCCAGGTTGCTAAAAATAATGCCAGATAAAGAAAGATAGAATAATTCAGCTCAAGACTTTCAGTAAGTTGATAAAATTTTTGGAAGCATAATCACTCTCATTTTCTAGTCAGAGAAAGTAAAGAGACTGGGATTATGAATTCAGCAAAGCACCCGTGTCCAGTGGCAGCCACTCAATGGAAACAGCCACGCCCCTCTTAGCAGAACTTGAGTTAGGTCCAGCATATTTTTGTGAGCAAACCAAGTATGAAACTGACAATCAAAGGTGCTTTTGGAGACAATATAAAGAACTCAGGCAGTCCTCAAAGAATTCATGAAAATTTCCTTTGGTTATATGATAAAATTACCACACCAAAATTCAGGAGAAATACTACCTATTTCATAAAGGAAAAGTATATTGTGTTTTCCCACTCTAGAGATAGATGTTTTCATCTAGGAAAAAAATAGAAGCAAATTATCTATATTCAGTTTAATATGTAAACACAAGATTATATTTAGTGTTTAATTTTTCTCACAGAAAAGAGGAAAATATCAAAATAGGAAATAATTAAGAGGAAGAAACCAGCTTTATAGATTTATTAATTTATAGTGGATTTATAGAGCGATCATGTGAATAATGAAGTCTGTTACTTTAGACACCGAGAAACAAGCTTTCTCTTTCTTTCATCAATAATCGTGCTAACTAGTTCAGCTCTTAGTATATCTAGCATATTGAAAAATATTTTCTTCCCATGTTTTAACAATGATCAGAAATCTGTATCATAATGAACTTCACAAAAACTCCACATGTGCCCTTAAAGATAGTCCCTCAGTAATTTGCACAGAAAATGTTGACCTGAATCTGGAATTCCTTTCTCAAATAAACAATCTTAACTCTCATCCTTTACCTCTATTCCACTATAGTTAGAATAGTGAAATTTACATACTTCTATCCCCAAATATATGAGTATTCTGTGAAACTGAGCAAGGCATTCAAAATTCCAAAAAAAAGGTTGGACTCACATAGTAGCTCTCTAAAAAAAGCTGTCGGGAAACACATGGCTGTTCCTCACTTTAGTATGAATTACCCAGAGGACCATGAGTGAACCTCTGTCTCTTCAATCTTAGTTTGCATATGAAAATAACATTCTATATCTCCCTGAAATATTGTGAGACTCAGATAGATACTTCCTGTGAATACTTTCAAAGGATAGAGTGTGTTGTAGAGGTAGACCTTTTTCTACAATACTGCTATCCCACACAAAGCCATTGACTTCGGTTAATTATCGCTCTGTGCCTTCAATTTGGAGTAGGAGCCACTGTCACTCAAGGAGAAGAAGATTCTACTGTTTACTGTAGTGGATCTACTGCTTACTTCCAAGGCCCTCATTTCCTGAGTACCAGCAATGTTAGCTGCTACTTCTCTCAAAATTGACAACTTCTGGTGCCACTATTAGGAAGATGCCCTGTGATGATACTTTGCCACTTCCTCTATCTCCTCAAGACTGTATCTAGGCACTATTTGCTTAAGATCAATGCACAATCATCTGGAAGGAGGGAAAGGCAGTAAAATATTTGATTACAGGACTGGAGAGATGACTCAGCAGTTAAGAGCACACTCTCTGCTTTGCCAGAGGTCCTGAGTTCAATTCCCAGCAATCACAAGGTGGCTCACAACCATCTGTAATAGAATCTGATGCCCTCTTCTGGCATGCACGTGTACATGCAGATAGAGCTCATACATTAAATAAGTTTTTTTAAAAGATTGCTTTTGTGACTGGGGAGGACATTTCTTTTACCAGGGGTAAGTTTAACATATGACCAGCTTAAGCATCTCTTTCCTCTAGTAGAACATCAGGTATATGAGTCACTGCCCCTCTTCCTAGAGTCTCTATCCTCCAGGTGCCACTGTGTTGCTTATTACTGAGCATACTTATACTCTAGATGAAACTCAAACTCAGTTCAAGAGGACAATACATAACAAGGCTATATCCTATCACAAGTCAGAAGCAAAACCACATCAACAGGAGTGTGCAGGTTGAGATAACAACACAACGATCGGAGAAATACCAGTCTATCAGTTCTAGGCTTCTACGACACACCTGTACAAAACTGCTGTGTGATGTGTGAAGACCACCTTGAGCTTCTACAGTATCTTGGCCTATTGGAAGTTAGTATGACTGTATAGACAATCAGTACAGACCATGTTTTGTGTCTACTTATGTGGGAAGAGAGGGAGCCACTGATATTGACAACCTAATAGCACCATCAATTTGATTTCTGCTGCCTCGTGTAAAAGCATCGATAAGAGTTCAATCTGGCTTATCTGGATTGGGTCTTTTGGTAATGGGGTTATGCAGCAATATCGATGCTACATACAACTACCCTATATTCATTTAATCTTCATAATCTCATGGCTTCAACTAGGCATCAGGCCTTATTCAGAATACAGCTTCAAGGGAAGTGAATTTGCATTCAGTAATTTGAGTAGACTGCTGCTAAGGAGTTACAACAAGAGATTATTCAGTCTGTTCTAACTAACATTTATTTTTAATGTCTTAAAATTTCTAGAGTATCTTTTGTATTTTTGTGGTTGTGCATTCATGTATGTTCAACATCCAAAACTTTTGCAAAAGTGAATGACATAGTCATCTCTCAAAATGGGGAAATCTGATCTTGAATCCAGGATTTTCAAACCAAGGTCTGAAATATCTTAAGACTTTTAGAGATTTGCCTTTAGAACCTCAAAGAGAGTCAGGACAACTGAAGTACCTACTTTGTTTTTGAAATTAAATTTGTTCCTCTGTTTTGTACAAAGTGTTCAGGACACACAAAGATAACTTTTACTGGGCCTACCAACATTACATGTCTAAGATATTTTCTTTTTGAGTGTATGTGTGTGTGTGTGTGTGTGTGTGTGTGTGTGTGTGTGTGACACACAGCTACTCATGGAAGCTAGAAGAAGGCGTTGGATCTCTAAAAACTGGAGTTAGAAGCAGTTGTGAGGTGCCTAACTAGAGTGTTAGGAACCCTACTAAGATCCATCTCTCCAGCCTCCTGTGTTGTGTCTCAGATGTGACAGTCATAATAGATTTCCTATTGGTTAATCTTTAGCAGGCAGAATCCTCAATACTAAGCAATGTGTCTGTTACAAACTAGGCTCCCAGTCACAACATATTTTGATTGATTCACTAATAGTGAAGGAAGCAAGGGGGAGGAAAAAAAGGAGGGGCATGAGAGAAGAGCTGCCTTCAAACTGGGCAGCAGAGAAACTCAACAAAAGAAAGGCTACAGAGCTCAGCGTGTCCCCAAGGAACAAAGGGCTCTCCTGCCTATTGGTCAGTCTCAGGTCTCCATCTACCTGGGTTTTCTCTGCAAGAATCTTTCCACTAATGGAAGTACACCACACAATAAAATGTCCTCCCAGCCTCTCAACCACTCAAGAGTTGTTTCTAAAAACACACACTGGTATTTAAAGGTTGATTTACTTATGAATTTTCCAATTATGTCATTTAAATAAATATCTTAAAGATAAGTGCCTCAAATTCCATCTTTCCTTCAATGACCAAGTTAAAAACTTTTCTTTATAAAATATCTGATTTCCTATATTTCTGATTTCCATAAATAAATAGAAAAATCCATCCTGCCCCCTGCTGATCAATTAATAATTCTAAAACTCCAGTTCAAAACTTCTCTGTGTCCATAGTACCTTCAGAGTTGGTTCCAAATTTCTGTGTAATATGCCAGGTTCTGATCTACCTCTCCTGTTGGATGCTGTGCACTCAGCAAATCATAGAATGTGCTATTCACATTCTGCTGTTGTAAAATTGTGGAGATGGTTTTTCCTGGCATGTGATAATAAAGTATCTAGGGCCATGTGGTTCAAGTTGAGCACAGACACCCTGGTCTACAGTGAGTTCTCTCTGTAGTCTGCTTCCCTTGGGGATCTCGTGACACCCCACTTTCTGGTTCCATGGTGCCAGGGGTGAGTGTCTGAACATTGGAACCAGCAGCCTGTGTTCAGGCATGAAGTCACCTGCTCTCTGTGGGGCTTGGAGCAAGGACTTACGTCCCTGAGACTCCAATTCCCTGGGAAGAAAATGGGGGTAATAATAGCATATGCCACATGGGATACATTTACAGATTAAATAAATAATTCAAATAGCGCTTAGACCAGGCTGACTGCCTGGTAATAAAAGAGATTTCTCTATTGCTTGCTCTGTGCTCTTTGTTTACTGCCCTCTGACAAGGTATGAGAGTTGGACACCTTAGTAAAGGGAGCTCCTTAGCCTTCATTATATTTTCAAAGAGACTCTGATCCACTCCCTACACACACACAAAACTAAATTGGTCAGTAAATGCTGCTAGGGATCCAGCCTGCCTCTGGATCTTCCTACTCTAAACATCAGGAGAGTGTGGGGCACACATCAAGCCCCTACTAAATAGGCATTGATTTTATTTGAAAAACCAAAACAAGAATCAATATCTATAAAAAAAAGAGAGAAAGAAAGAAAGGTCAAAAACCTGTTAGGTTTTTTTTAAACTAAATTACTCTTAAGTCCTTTGAGAAGGAATTTACTCCATAAATTCTACAGGTTTATTATTTTAAGGAATAAGTAACTGTCAGAGGGCTGTAAATTCTGTAGAATTTTATCTCCAGATTAAGACAGTATCTGGCTTTTAATTTTATATTATAAGTTTGATGTCTCTGCGTTCTTTAAAGGAGCCATCCTACTTTGTTCAAAAGGCCTTTCACTGTCTAATTGATTTCACTAATGTTCCCCCAACCCCAGCCTAACACAGCCTGCTGGGACCACAGGGGTGGGGGTGGGGGGCAGGGGTGGAGGGGGGTCCTCCTAGCTGCTTCCTTTCCTTCTCAGAGCCCAGTTAGCAGGCTTCCTCTCTTTTACCTTCAGCATGCACAAGGCAAGGTCCAGCCTTAGCATTTCTTTGCCCTCCCTCTCCGGGTAATCCACTCTCCTTTAATATTCCAAGGGTGACCCTTGACTGTTCTTTGAATGCTGCCCCAATTCAAAAGGCTTCTGAGCTTTTAAGAGAAGCAGAGATAACATAATTCCACGGAGGTGGGGGAGGGGAAGGAGGGCGAATGATTGGAAAGATTATCTAAATCTCTTCTCTGGGCTCTCAGGAGTACATGAGCTGGGTGGTTTGTGTTTTACGGGTTCTCCCACTTGGCTGGCTATCTTTGTTAACCACTGTTAAAATTACTTTGCGGATTTTCCCCAACTTAAACTACACATAGACTTATTTAAGTATTTCTTTTAACCTCTAACCTTTGAATGGAGGGGCTGCTCTGGAGGGGAGACCTGGAAAGGGGATAACATTTGAAATGTAAATAAAGAAAATATCCAATAAAAAAATAATCAAATAAATAAATAAATAAAAATAAACAGGGCCTGTTTAAGACAAAAACTGATGAAATTCAACAGATATCTACTGAAGTTCACTCTGTACAAGGTGTTCTGAAGACTGCTGGGAAAGGAACGCTCAAGAAATATCTGCTACCACCACAAATTTTGCTGCCTGTTAAACACTAGGAAGGAAAGAGGAGAGGTACTCAGCACTTCTGATGGGCCTCAGTATACTTGCTGTCCCTGTTAACAGTTTCTGGCTGTTCTGTTGTTCTAATGTGACACTCTATCCATGTGGCTGACCTGCAATGCATGCACTGACACACTGCCCTACTATGAGGAAATGTTTAAGCATCATGAAGGTAGTTAATGAGCATGTTGCTCCACCCAGAGAACCTTCAGCTTCTCTAGACTTTAGTCTTGGTTTTACACGGAGCTAATCAGTAACTGGTGATACAGAATCTCCCACTTAGAGAAGCATACTGAAGGCAGGTTCCCATCCAGCAGTCAAAAGCTGTCCTGATGATAGGGCAGATAGAGCATCTCAGTGATTATGTTGTGTCTGGGATTCAAGAGTTGTTGACTGAATACCCTCAAGCACTGTTATATCACAGACTAGCTAATGTACTGGTGAATAGAAACCAGACATATTATAATCTATTAGGAATTCACCCTCATAAAAGCATTTAAAATGAGATGTTTTTCTAAGGTCTTTATAAACAATCAGTGTTTTAGTTGGGTTTAGAAGCCTCCATTTATATGATTTCTGCCTCTTGACTCCTAATTTGCTTGAATGATGTTTTAGTGATTGGACAAAGACAAGTTTAATTCACAGAAGGCTGAATTTGTCCCAAATCTGAGCATTTAAGTGGAGTCTGCAACAATGACATACCTGTGCCCCATGTTAGTGTCTGTGTACACTGTTGTACCGGTGCCTCAAAGGTAAATCAGTAATTGAAATCTGGCCTAGTGTACAGCCCTGCTTCATTCTGCTCCACCTAGCTTCTGAACTGGGCTCCCCAACCCCAACACACTCATGCAATATGCCTAAAATGTTTGCTATTTGCTGTATGGAACAAATGAGAAGTGGATTTTTTTTTTTTTTTTTTTTTTTTTGGTTTTTCAAGACAAGGTTTCTCTGTATAGCCTTGGCTGTCCTGGAACTCACTCTGTAGACCAGGCTGGCCTCAAACTCAGAAATCCACCTGCTTCTGCCTCCCAAGTACTGGGAGAAGTGGAATATTATATCTCCTACTTTATCTCCCACTCCAACTACAAAGGCCCGGACCCCAGCTTTCTCTGAGCTCACTAACACACTTTCTTTCTGGGAGGAACAAAGCTGTCTTGAAGGCTTGCTCTTGATTTTTGTACCTGTGGCTAACATTCCCTCATTATGTCAAGCAAAACTAATCATACCTGTGCAGTACTTTTCAACAAATCAGCAAAAAAAGGTTTGATTAAAATAAACCATAAAATAAACTCAAATTAGCTTCAGACAAACTAGGGGATGAGTTTCCAAGTTTTGTTTTATAGTATCTAGCCAATTTAAAATATCTAGCCATTTACAATGGGTTTTAAAACATTGAATATGTTTCTAAAAATCCAATGGAAGACAGTGTAATCTGTTGTTGTAAGGGGATTATGGAATTTATTTTCCTTGTTTAACTGTGATACTAGTAGTGTTTTAATGCTAGTTTTTAAAAATATATATCTGTGAATACTGTATATCACTCACTTTTGCATATGACAAAAGTATATCACTAAGAAAGACATATAGTTCAATGCTCTTTGCTGCTAAAAGTATAGTGATGAGAACCAATAAAAGTCAAGTAAATAACTAAAGAAATATCACAGTTATGGGTGGTAATGATAGTTATGAACAACAACAACAAAAAGCTGTGTTGGGCAAGGTTCAGGAACAAATACTATGATATTAAGTCTTAGTATAAATTGCGAGTCTTTGTATTTAACCTACACACATTTTGATGTGTTCTTAAATAAACTCTAGGTTTCTTAGAATATCTGGTACAGTGTAAATGCTATACAAGTAGCTATACTGTATTGTTTAATGAATGAAGACAACGGAAAATATATTTTTTTCAAATATATCTAAAATTTTTTACATTTATTTACTAATTATTTGTGTGTGTGTGTGTGTGTGTGTTTATACAAGCATGCTCACACATAGATGCCAAAGAGCAATTTATGAGAGTTGGTTCTTTCCTTCCACCATGTGGGAACCAGAGATTATGAGATTTGGAACTGACCTCCTCATCAACCTTAGCAAGCACCTTTAAACCCTGAGCCATCTTGCTAGCCCTTTAGACACATTAAAAAAATTGTTTTTTGACCTACATTTGGTTGCACAGACTATCACAAGCTATGGATATGGATGTCCAAATGTATCTAGTGACTAGAATTGTCTCACAGGAAGGGGCTCTTGAACACACACCACAGAGACTGGGAGAATGATCATATGGACGTCACAGAAAGAAAGTGTCTTAGGAAAGTTTGGGTACTCTCTAGGGACTAAAAGTTGGCAGTGGCCAATGGTAAGTTCACATGGGGGCTCTGGGCCAAGTGGAAGACTTGGGATGTAACCAAACCTGACAGAGTCCCTTGTCCTTGGCAGTGACTGACATGTGAGTCATGTCAGGATCAATCACTCCCCTTTCAGCAGGCTGTTTTGGAGGAATGTAAAAGTACAATGGAAATGCACGGTGACTGGGCACTGGATGAAACTGAAATTGAAAATACAAAACTGCAGTGAGGACTGTTGAGCAGCATGGTATGGTTATTCTTATGAAACCATAAAAAAAACCATGAAAGCTCAAATTTAAGCTATATTTATAAATGTTTTACCCCTATATCCATGAAATTAATTTAATTTCTCTTATGAAATCAAATGAGCCATTTCTCCATTTATCTGTCTTCCTGGAACCTGTATTGGCCACTTCTTTGCCATTTGGATTTGATTAGATTATTGGTAAACAAAGCAAAAGTGATAAAGACTTCAATATCCCTGAAGTCCAGTCTGGTTAACACTGGAAGAACTCCCTGGGTAGTCTTTAAAAACTCAAGATATCAGAAGATTGAAAGATCTCCCATGCTCATGGATTGGTAGGATTAACATTGTAAACTATGGCCATCTTAACAAAGCAATCTATAGATTCAACACAATTGCCACTCAAATTCCAATACAATTCTTTACAGACCTTCAAAGATCAATACTCACTTCATATGGAAAGAAAAAAAAACAGGATAGTTTAAAAAATCCTATACAATAAGAGAAATTTCAGAAGTATCACCATCCCTGATTTCAAGCTGTACTTTAAAGCTACAGTAATAAAAACCATACAGAATTGGCATAAAAAAAAATAACAGGTTGGTTGATGAAATTGAATCAAAGGCCCAGATATAAATCCACACACCAATGACACTGATTTTTGATAAAGAATGCAAAGATATCATGGAAAGAATAAAGCATCATCAAAAAATCATGCTAGTAGAATTGGATTTTGATGTGTAGAAAAATCCAAACAGATCCATATCTATTATCCTGCACAAAACTCAAGTCCAAGTGGATCAAAGACCTCAACATAAAACCAGATACACTGAACCTGATAGAAGAGCCTTGAACATATTGGCACAGTAGATAACTTCTTGAAGAGAACACCAATAGTACAGGCATTAAGATCAGTAATTAATAAATGGGACCTCATGAAACTGAATAGCTTCTGTAAGGCAAAGAACACTGTTAAGAGGACAAGAAAAGCATCCTATAGAATAGGAAAAGATCTTTACTAACCCTACATCTGACAGAGGGATGGTGTCCAAAATATATAAAGAACTCAAGAAACTAGGCATCAACAAACCAAATGATCTTCTGAAAAGGAGGATACATATCTGAACAAATAATTCTCAACAGAAGAATATCATCAGATGACCAAGAAACAAAGAAATGTTGAGCATTGTTAGCCAACAGGGAAATACAAATCAAAATGACTTTTAAATTCCATCTTACACCTGTCAGAATGGCTAAGATAAAAAAAGAAACTCAAGGGACAGTCATGCTGGTGAAGATGTGGAGCAAGAGTAACCCTCCTCTATTGCTGATGGGGGTGCAAACTTATACAGCTACTTTGGAAATCAATATGGCAGCTTCTCACCAAATCAGGACTCAATCTACCTCAAGACTCAGTCATACCACTCCTGAGCATATTTCCAAAGAATGCTCCGTCCTAACACAAAGACACTTGCTCAGCTATGTTCATGGTGACTTTATTTACAATAGCCAGAAACTGGAAACAGATGTCCTTCAACAGAAAAAATGGTTTAAAGAGATGTAGTACATTTATACAATGGAGTATTAATCAGGGGTCAAAAATCATATCATGAAATTTGTAGGCAAATGGATGGAACTAGAAAAGATCAGTGAGATAACCCAGACACAGAAAGACAAACATGGTATGTACTCACTTATAAGTGGACATTAGCTGCTAATTAAAGGATAATTCTGCTATAATACACAGACCCAGAAAGGCTAAAAGATGAAAAGGGCTCTAAGGGGGATGCATGGAACTCCCTGGGAAGAGGAAATATAATAGATTTTGTGGGTGGACTGAGGGCAAGTAGAAATGGAAGCTGGAAGAATGTGGGAGTCGGGGAATGAAGGGAGAGAGTACTGAGGGAGACACAGGATTTTGAGAGAAAGTGGGTTATGAGTGGTGTGGAAACCTAGTGCAGCAGAGTCTCAGAAGAGTCGGGAGAAATTCTACAAGAGTAACCAGCAAGGACTCCTAGTAATAGAGAATTCAGAGTTTGAACCAGCCATCTTCTGGTTACAAGCAAGGCTTTCAGAGGAAGGACTAGGACACCAACCCAGTCAAAACCTTCAACCTATAATCTATCCAGTCTGCCAGATGTACTGGGGCGATGGAGGCTCAGAACTTGTGGAAGTGGCCAACCAATGACGGATCTAACTTAAAGCCCACACCACAAGAGAGGGCCATGTCCAACACTGCCCAGGTGACCAGGAATGGAGGCTGGATAGCCCAGAGACCTATGGTAGGAAAAAAAATCAACAAAATGATTTCTAAAGATATCTTTATACACTCCTAGATCAGTGCCTAGTTCAATCATCAGCAAAGAGACTACAGCCAACAGCTGATGACTTATGAGATCCTCTGGCCTGCATTGGGCAATGTCAAGAAGGTTTTCTATATTCTTCACGATTCTTCCATCTGTGCTCTTCAAGTCCTGCGGACCATAACCCTGTATAGGGTGTAGGTTATAGATTCTCAGGCTCTCTCTGTAACTTGTCAGGTGTCTTAGAGAGGGAAGCTCAGAGATCTCTTTAGATAACAAGGCTGTTGAAAAAGATTTATGAATCCCAAACGTTTCCCTACAGAACAGAATAAGAAGGAGGGGCTGCCAAGCTTCCCAGAATTCAGAAGTATCTGGTCTTACTTTTCATTTTAACTTTAAATAAGAGAAAAGTTTTAGAATTTTCTCTTTTTCTGCCATCTTTGGTTACAAAATTCTGGTCTTGAACTATTTATTTTTTATAGTCTATATTTTAGATTTTTATTCCTTCAAAACTGCCGTATTTCATCTCCAACTTTTGGTACCAGCTTTAAATTTTAATTAAAGATTATAGAACTTGTATACATTTCTGAAAATAATATATGTATATATACATATAAAACATACTGTCACATATATTATGAATATGCTCATTATTTTTAAAAATGTTTTTAGAATCAGATTGTATATTTTCGTCAGTACACTGTATTTATTTTTTAATTAATTAATTCCTATGTGTAAATGCATTTGTATCTGTGTTTGAGATAAGGTCTCCTTCTGCCACCCATGCTGGCCAAACTTGGCAATATTCCTTTAATCTCTTGAGTGTTTGACATACATTCATGTACCTTCATGCATAGCTGGTACCTGTTTTTACAATTCAGTTTCTCATTCAGTGAATATTTATTAACTGTCTATTGTGCTCTTTGCTAGGCCTTTGGATGATAAAGGTGAGCTAGCTAGGAGAAACTATATTTACCTTTATGCACATCATCTATGCTCTCAATTATACAATATCAAAAACTGTGTTTCCAAGCAGTTGCAAAACACTCTGAATCATGTAGCATGATTTAGTACACACTTTTTAAACTACAGAGTTAGGACAACGGACTTAGAAACAAGATATTCATGCATTAGGTGATTTTCTACTGAGGTGTAGGAAAAAAATTAGAGTTTATATTCATTTCAGTATTTCAATTAATACAATTGTGTTGTATGTTTTAGTGGCAAAATGTATAGAATAAAAACTATAAATGTATAAATGTGTATATATTAGGGATCTATTGTAAAATTATTTTCATTGATAAAGTTATATTATCTGAAACTATAAAGTTTCTTGATTTAAAATATGTCTAATTATTCATACAAAAATAAAATCTTGACAGCTTAAAATATATTCCTGGGAGTAATACTGCAGGTTGAAAGAGTGTGGACCATTGCCAAAGCCTTCAAGATCAAGCTGTGGAAAATTTATGCTCCCAGTTCAGGAGAAAGCTTCTCTTTTGTATTATATGTTTAATATTTTTCAAATTTATTAGTTGAAATGTGGCATTTTATTAATGTTTTAATTTGCATTTCATTAGCAAGGCTAAAATTTTCAAGTTTATTGGCTAGTGAACTTCTTCTTTATGAATTACTCATGTCCTGTGTATCTGTCTGTTGGGGAATCTCAGGGTTTTTCTCCTGAAACATGGTACAGCTGTACAGAAGCAATAATTGTCTGAAGTTATAATTGACACAGTGTTTTCAGCACAGAAGTATGATATATATATATAAATATATTTTATATAGAAAGAATATATACATATATTAAATAAGTATATATTATATAGATGAATATATATATAAATTTTAGTACATATGAGTTTATTTCTAAACTTTTCCTTGATCAAGAGTGTTATTTTCCTCATTTTATTGATATTGAAATTGGGAATATTAGAGGGAAACGGAATACAATTTGGCAGATTTTTCTGACTTTACATTGGGCACATCCCCAACTTTTCTTCTTACCTTTTTGTTTTTTTTAATACCAGTTCTTTAAAATGTTTAAAATCATTTTATTCAGTCATATTTGTTTTTAATGTTTTATTCTATTGCTTTTATAATTAGAAACCACCTTATCCACAGACAAAATATATGTACCATTTTCATTTTGTATTATTTCTGTTAATATGTTATTTTTTGAAATTTTTCTATGTGTATGGCATTAATTGAAAATCTGTTTCTCAAACACTGGAATTTTAGAACATAATTAATGGGGTAATTGATTGGCATATCATAATTTCATTTGCCAAATCAGAAGCTAAGGACTCTCAAGTTTGTACTAAAATATATGTATATTGTGTGTGTGTGTGTGTGTGTGTGTGTGTGTGTGTGTGCAGTTATCTGTACAAGTTTTTATCCCTTTTGGGAGCTTTAAAAATAATTTCATAAATTTACCATGGAATTTAAGTCATTTATGTTTCATGTAAGTTCATCTATTTTGTAAAGACTTTCAAGTACATTTGAATAATATTATTTGTAATCTTACTTTTTGATTTTAATCTCTTTC
The DNA here is from genome assembly GCA_019843965.1 of Rhynchomys soricoides. NCBI lineage: Eukaryota > Metazoa > Chordata > Mammalia > Rodentia > Muridae > Rhynchomys > Rhynchomys soricoides. The sequence continues at coordinate 2,367,142 of JADRCH010000130.1, read as the reverse complement.
AGATATTCTGTCACTCCTCCTGTCTGACAAATGATCTGTGGTTTTCATTTGTTCCATTTAGATTTATTCAATGTTTATTTTACTGGCTGTCTCCCTCACAACGAACTAAAGCTCTCATTTATCAGTATTTGAAACAAATTAAGCTATTTATATTTTTATTATATACTTATTCCTGCAAATCCTTGAACATCTTGATGTTTCACCCTTAGTTATTTAGATTTCCTTTGAAGGAGTAAAGAGAAGCTGGAAGGTTGTAAAATTGTTATACAAAAGGAATTCTCATAGTTGTCTTTGAAATCATTTTTAATTCGTGGTACATCCTGTGATTTTTTTCTATTTTTTTGACCCAACAATAAATTTATGGTCGTTTTAAATTTAGAGAAGTTTACACTTTTTTCTGATTATTCAGAAAATGTAACAGTTTTATTCATTTTTGAGTTGTTTCTTTGTTTTTCAATTTTGAAGTCTACTTTTAGGTCAGTTTTTGGGATTATCCTAAATATAGCATGTTCTAAATTTATACAATTTAAAATTTAAAATTATGGCTTATATTATTTAATGTCATTGTGCAAATTATTTCTCAAATGCTGATTTAAATTTACTTTATTGAGTTTCTCAGATTTTCTGCTCTTTATATTTTTAATTTTTATTTAGTGTGTAGTATTAAATATAATGCACTTTGTACTTGTTAGCTACTCTTGAATTTTTATCTTGAATTCTACTTGGCCTTGAGTTTCACTGACAATAGTTTCCTGGATTTTGATCTTGTTATTTTTAGGTTTTAAGTGTATCCCTTTCTTCTTATTTTTATTTTTATTTGAATTTTTTTTTACAATCTAGACTTTACCTCCTCTTGGTTCACCCTCCGACTGTTCCACATCCCACACCTCCCCCCAACTCCCCACCCCTGTCTCCAAGAGGATGTCCCCACCCCACCCCTACCCCACCAAACCTCCCCACTCCCTGGGGCCCCAACTCTCTGACTGAGTCCAGACCTGGCAGTCCTCTGCTGTATATGTCTTGGGGGCCTCATATCAGCTGGTGTATGCTATCTGGTTGGTGGCTGAGTGTTTGAGAGATCTCAGGAGTCCAGGTTCATTGAGACTGCTGGTCTTCCTATAGGGTCACCTTCCTCTTCAGCTTCTTCTACCTTTTCTCTAATTCAACCACAGAGGTCAGGAGCTTTTGTCCATTGGTTGGGTGTAAATATCTTCAACTGACTCAGTTGCTTGTTGGGCCTTATGGAGGACAGTCACGATAGGCCCCTGTTTATAAGCACACCAGAGCATCAGAAATAGTGTCAAGCCTTGGGGCCTCGCCCTGATCTAGATTCCACTTTAGGCCTGTCACTAGACCTTCTTTTCCTCAGGCTCTTCACCATTTTTGTCCCTGCAGTTCTTTCAGACAGGAACAATTCTGGGTCAGTGTTTTTGACTGTGGGATGCAAGCCCATCCTTCTACTTGATGTCCTGTCTTTCTACTGGACATGTACTATACAAGTTCCCTCTCACCACTGTAGGGCATTTCATCTAAAGTCCCTCTCTTTGAGTCCAGAGAGTGTCTTACCTCTCAGGTCTCTGGTACATTCTGGAGGGTCGCCCTACCTCCTACCTCCTGAGCTTGCCTGTTTCCATTCTTTCTGCTGGCCCTCAGAGCTTATCCCTCTACCCCAGTGCCTGATTGTGTTCCCCTTTTACCCTCCCTGCCACCCCCACCCCCCACCATAATTGCTTTCTTCTCTCTCCCAAGTGGGATTGAGGCATCCTCATTTGGGCCCTTCAGCTTGTTAGTCTTCTTGAGTTCTGTGGATTGTATCCTGGGTATTCTGTACTTCTTTGGCTAATATCCCCTTATTAGTGAGTACATACCATGCATGTCCTTTTGGGTCTGAGTTACCTCACTCAGGATTTCTTTTAATTCAGTGCAGGATTGTAGATAACATATTTCATGAAAGTTTAAAACATTTATGTTTAGTGTCATAATCAGTACTTTTATCTTATTTTGCTTGCTAGGGTTTATCCAGTTTTGTGTTTGTTTGTTTTTTACTTTATTACTGTTTTGGACTTATTTTAATTTTTAATTTCAATTATTTTTATTTCTTTTAATATTTTTGCCTCTTATGTGTCTTTTTCAATTGGTCTTTGTCAGAAGTTAGAAAGTTTTACATCTTTCTTAAGGTTTTTAATTAGTGAAAATTAAAATATGTATGTACATACATATGACTTTTAGTCTTTAATCACTGTAGTAAAGAATATAATGAAATTATTTAAATATTTCTCTTTACAATATTTGATGAATCCATGTCAAGGAGATACACACCCATAATCCCAATACTCAGGAGGCATGATGACCAAGAGTTTAAGGTTAGCCTGAGATTATGTCTCCAAAAACTGTAATTCATTTACAGAGCTTTACTGTTCAAAATACTTTTTACTCTGAAGCCCTCAAGCCCTCTTTTTTAGTGTAATTTTGTATCTGTATCCAATTCTACAACTACATTTGGAATTGTTGTTCAGCCTCTTGGTTTAACTGGCTTCAAACCCAGCAACAGTGCACCAAGTCCATGGCGCCTTCTATCTCTACCATTTTAATCTTCATTCATTTTAACTTTATAGTAATTTTTAAAGATCACATGACAATGACATGCTGTGCAAGTCCTTGTTAATGTGATGATATATTTCTGTTGCCTTCATGCACTAAAGATGTTCTAGCTGACTATATTTTTTTCTAGTGCAGCTTGTGGCTCAGATTCTTCAGAGACCACTTAAATGTCTGACTAAATTTGTTTCTCAATGAAGATATTAAGAACCTAACCAGATTGTTGCTCCTTCCAGGTAATGTTTTTTGTTTGTTTGTTTTGTTTGTTTTTGTTTTCATTTTGTTTCCAGTTATATGCTTATGTAATTATTCTCTTTCTCTTTATTATTAAAAAAGAAGTCCAACGTATCTCTAGGGTGAGTTTCATCATTGATTTTCTTAGAATGGAGATTCCTCTTCAGTCTTCACTTCTCATGGATGCTCCTGTACTTAATCCTTACCTTATTTTACATTCTTTTCATATCATCTTCAAAAGCCTAGATTGCTGACCACTTTTCTTCATCGAATTTATCTGTCTTCATTTAAGCTCCTCTGGCCTAGTCACTACCTTTTTAAACACTGATAACAGCTTATATTTTGACCCTTTAATGTTACTTTTTCTTATTCTGACTTATCACTAAAATGCTTTCCTATTTCAGGGACTTCTGCTTTGCATGCCACCCTGCTGGTTTTCCCCTTGGCCTTTTTTTTTTTTTTTTTTTTTTTATGATAATGATTTCTGATCTTATGGTAGGAAGGCTCTGAGTTAAGTCTACCAATGAATTTTCTAAAGTCTTTCTGTGCCTTAGCACACATTTTATTTACAGGTTTTCTGTTTTGTCAAGTTTACAACTATGCTGATTTTCAGTTTTTGTAGCATCTTTATAAGGGTCTAAAATTGTGTGGTTTTTATTTTTTTATTTTTAATCTAGCCAGCAGAAGAAAGTTATCCACGTTATGATTTACTAAGCCCAGAGGAATGTTGGCCTGTTTTTCAGAAGCTCATTTAAGTGGATCACCAAGTGTTTCTCAGAATTACCATAAGTGCAGTGTGGTATATTCCTGGCCCCATTTGCAGAATCTTTTTCTCCCTTTTTATTTACTGTTATTGTTTGAAGGACCACATCATACTAAAATTTTTCTCCCTAACTTTTGGTTTGTTTTATTTTGTTTTGTTTATTTGTTCATAAGGCTGGGGATGCTGGACAAGATCTCACTATGTAACCCAGACTGGCCTGAACTCATTATGTATACTAGATTGTCTTGATCTCACTAAAATCCCTTTACCTCTGTCTCTCTTGCCAGGGTTACTACAGGTGTGTTTCACCACCCTCAGTTTTATACTATAGTTACAGTAATATAGCATTAATTCTTCTTTTCCTGATCTACCTGTCTTACTGTCACTGAAACTGTACCTGACAAAGAATGCTAACCAATAGGTAGGATGCTAATACAGTGGCCCGATTCATGGTAACATCCATGTGTCAGGATAGAGAGGGTAGCTGCTACCTTCTATTTATGGTGTTACTGCTCATAATACCAAAATAAAGTGACTGTATATAAAAGTATCAAGTAGTAAACTTATGTTCATGATAACTCAAAAATGTTACTTCATGAAAAGCATATGTAGTGTAGTTTGTCTGTCAAGCTCACGCACTCAACAGTTCTTCTCAAAGCATGGTTTTGCCAGTCACTAAAGTCCCCAAGATCCTTGAAGGAATCTGTAGGATCATTTTTTCAAGACAATACTACAGTGTTATCATCCTAAGTCTTTCATAATTACACTGTCTGTGTTGACATTTACACTCATGATCCAAATGCAACTGTGGATGAAATTGCTACTGTCTTGGTACAAATCATTACAATGACATCGAATGACAGTCATACATATTACCCTTGGAGTCATGGTGAAATTTAACAAAACTAATCAGACAGTGTTATTTTTAAAGACCTTATTAGAGTACTACAAATATTAATTGTACTTAACTGAATCCTTGAGTACATTTTTTGAAATGTTCTGTGCTGTGAACTGGGACGTGAAAAATAAAGTGCCTTGGCTGCAGTCCAAAATAGATTGTCTTAGGAAAAGCGCTTCTGTGATTGTTGAAGCTGTGAACATGAAAAGGAAAAGAACCCTGACACACTGTAGTCTTCAGTTTTTCATCCTTGTCAGGCACACACATTATAGGAAATGAATGCAGTGGGCCTGTCACTGCAGAGGAAACAGCTCAAAGAATTTGTGGTTAATAATAAAACTTTTGTGCATTCAGAAAAGAAAGAAGAACTTTGTTACCATCACCAAAAGTTTGATAATTTCCACCCTTAGAGCCTTTTTCCTAAGGTAGTGCTGAAATACCTAATATGATTTTGCTATTATATAATGGGCCATCATTGGAAAGACATACCCAGATGATTGGTGTCTCTTGTTACATACTTATATATCATCAACAAAAGAACCATCCGAAGTGTGGAACTTGTGAAGGCATTATAACTTAGTGAGCTCATGAGTTTATTACTGTGCATTTTGATTCCACATTGCAACTAAGCTTTACAAAATTATTGTTTTTTACATTTGGCCAGGTTTTGGCATGGCATCAAATAATAACCACAATTGTCCTAAAACACTATGAAAATAGTACTTTCTAACACAACTGCCTATCTACCTGGTTTTTATAAAACTCAAATAAAAGTAAAACCACAGCAGAATAAATGAACTGGTAGATTTAAGACTCCAGCTATCTCATAATTTGTCAAAATCCAAAATATTATCACTCTCCTAAGGTACTCTATTTGAAAAAAGTTCAGATTTGACTTGAAACATTATTAGGATACAAAGAATTTATCACGACTTTAAAGTTCATTAAAATATGTCAAAATTGCTTTCCTTGGTTTACTAAGTCTTGCTTAAGAATATAAAAAGATATTATTCACATAAGTAAAAATTCTTTGCAGTTTTCAATGTTTTTGAGAATATGGTGTGCAGCCAGGGAGATGGTCCAATGGGTACATTACAAGCGAGCACAAAGGACCCGAGTTCCAGCTCTAGAACCCAAATTACAAAAAAGCTGATCACAGGAGTGGGAACTTCTCACCCCAGCGCAGAGACAAGAAGATATCTTAGGGTTGCTGGCCAGTCAATATAGCCTCCTGGGTGAATTCCAGGCTAGAGATATCCTGTCTCAAAGAAAAAACAGAATGCACCTAAGGAAAAATAACTGAGATTGTGTCCTTTGGCCTGGATTCCATGTGCATGCACTTGCATGCTCAAACACACACACTGAAGAAAAAGGGGAAGAAGGAAGGAAAGAAAGGAGGGACAGAGCGAGGGAGGCAGAGACAAGGGGAAGAGAGGAAGGAAGGAGGGCTAGGGAGGCAGTGCGGGTCTGAGATTAAAATCTTTGAGAACTACTGCTTTATAGTGGGCATTTTATTTGTTTATTTATTCATTTATCTGTTTATTTATTCTAAAGAAAACAGCAAGGAAAAATGACAACATTTTGCTTCCTGTATCAAATTGCAACACATTGGTGAATAAAGAATCAGATAGTTTGTTCAATTTTCATGTATTTTGAGATAGTAAAAAGTCATCTCAGATTTGGGAAATAAATAATAAATATCTAAGCTCTTCGTCATACCTAGGTGTTTTGTAAATTTTGATATTTTGGGCTCCTTAATTATCATAATGGAAATTTTGGAAATATTTTAGAGATAATTTACATGTAGTGAAATTCAGCATCTTAGCATAAACTCTAGGATACACAGTTTTCAGTTTGCCTACAAATTATGCAACAGTCACCCCCAGTGTACAATTCAACACTTCAAAGAGAACCCCTTTAGCTAAGAGAGTTCCTTATCTTCACTGAGAGCTAAGAAGCACTACTATTTGTCTGTCTGTAGACTCTAACCGGACACTCTACACAAATGGACTCATGCAGAGTGTGGCTTCTGTTTATGGCTTCCTTAGCTTAACAACACAGTTCGTCCACATTATGGACATATAGCACTTTCTCTAGCCATTAACCAATCAATAGTGAGTTGAGTTATTTCCTGTTTAACTATTATAAATATTGTTGATCATTCATATAGAGGTTTTATGTTTTCAATTTTCTAAGAACAAATTCAACTGGATAATTTCTGGACCACTAGAAAATATTCAATTTTTTTTCCTGAGTTAAAGCTTCACATGCTAATTAATGTTCAATCATGAAGCTATATTCCTAGTCCTCTGTTTATTCATTTAGAGATAGAGTCTCACAAAGTTGCTCACATTGACCTTGAATTTGAGACCTTCCTGTCCATGTTCCCAGAACAGCCAGAATTCCAAGCCCATAGTATAAGACCTCTTTAGCTTCTTATGTTTAATTTTCTGAGGCAGAAATTGTTTCCCACAGTATCAACTGTGCTTTGCATGGGAGATTGTTCCATTTTATATTGTGCATGCCCACTAGCAATATATGAGGGGTCTACTTTTCCCACATTCTTGGCGATACTTACCAGCATCCCTCCATTTTTGTTGAAAGTATCCTAGTGAATGTAAACTGGCACCCCATCCTATTGGGTTATTTTATATCTGTGTACTCTGCTCATTCACTTTGAACACTCGATTGACTTTTCCAAAGGTTCTCTTTGTCCTTTTGAGTTCCTTAGGAGTATATATACACTTCCCTAAGATGATCTAACAGTTCCCAATATGGAGTCCATTTCCAAATTAGAAATCTCATTTATTTCTAAATGTATTTAAAATTTCCTCTTCTTGATGCTTCCAGTAATATCCATGACAAGGTGACCCATTCTTTGCCAGACATTATGAAAATAATCACATTCTATCATTGGCTTCATACTTACTAGAAAAAAAAAATGATACACCAAAACAGCCTAAAATGTTTTATGTACTGACCAGGCAGTGGTGGTACATATCTTCAATTCCAGTACTCTGGAGGCAGAGGTAGGTGGATCTCTGTGAGTCTGAGGGGAGCTTAGTCTACAAATAAGTTCTAGTACAGCCAGGGCTATACAAAAAGCAACCCTGTCTCAAAAAACAAAACAAACAAACAAAATTAAGTATTGCAACACCTTCTTCCCAAATGGTGGGTAGATTTTACATTTTTATTAGTTCTTACTTGCCGGGAAATATTGATTAATTCAATAACATTGAATAATTTAATAAAATTCAGATTGTATTTATAAAATAAAATTTAAAAGATAAAATAAAGATTGCAGGTGTTGAAGGCTTTAGTTGTGGATATTTAATTAATAAATCTTCTTGTCAGGTGGAAGTTAGCAATTTATATTTTGTAGACATCCTGCTCATTATTTGAATTACATAGAATTTTAATGAACTATTACAACACGAAACTGATATGCAGCACTATATTAGCATAGCTAACCATACAAAGAATAATTAATTCTTCTAATACTTTGTAAATAATAGAGTTACATCATCTGGTACCTGCAGTTCCACATTTCTGTGACAACAGTTTCACTCATCTCTAATTTCTGATTTAAAAAGCTAAAGAACTTAAAAATGACAAAACAATATAAAATTCAGACTAATGAAGGCAATGATTTCATCATGTGTTTTAGAAGGAATGTACAGTAATTGCAATATCAGAAATTAGTAATAATTTGAGATTGTTGCAGAAGTACATTTCTGAAGCATGGGCCTCTGTGCTACAAGAGCATGATTGGCTCATGCCTCTGCCTGGCATCCTCCTAATATACTAGGGTTATCAATTAAGGTTCATTTCTCCCTCACCTCTTAACTCCACATTTGCCCCACATCAGGTACTGCCTTGTTTGGGGGGAGTGTTACTGGCTTGTTTGTTTAATTTTTATTTGTTGATGTAGATATGTTGAAGATAAATATGACATCATGATGTTGGTCAAGCTGGCTTTGAAATTATCATCCATCTCTGGAGTACTGGAAATGTAGATATGACCCCATTGTACCCATCAGGAACTCTTCTTGCTCTCCAAATTCTTTATTAACTCTGTATAGATCTTAGTACAGAATTTAACAGGATGTTGTTGTGTTGCATTGTAAGACATAAAATAGAATGAAAGAATTGCACAGAGAGTGGGAGAGAAGTATATAGTCAAATTGGAATACAATGTCTCTCAATTGAAATGAGAGGTGGATGGGAAATACACATTATTTAGGGCTGTAAGGAATGGGGAAAGTCTAACAGTTTGAATGGAGGGGAGATCAACGTAGAAGTAGAGTGCCTATACTGCAGAGGTCATTAACGTCTTCAGTTCTAGTTTCCCAGGGTCTAAATAGTTAGGTATGTTACTTAACTTCAACTGTCGACTTGCCATAAGCAAATTGCCTAGATCAGATGGCCTGTGCCCTTACCTGTGAGAGACAATCATAACTGTTAATTGATATAACAGAATCTAGCCACTGTGAGTGATGTTATTCCTAGGTAGGTGGGCCTGGGCTATGTAAGAAAAGTAACTGAGCAAAGTAGAAAGAGTAAGCCAGTAAATAGCATTCCTCTATGCTTTCTGCCTCAAATTTATGCCTTGCTTCTATCAATACTTGTGATGGTTTGAATGAAAATGGTCCCCACAGTTTCATAGGGAGTGACACTATTAGGAGGTGTAGCAATGTTGGGAAAGACATGGCCTTTGTGGAGATAGTGCGTAACTGTAGGTGGGCTCTGAAGTTTCAAATAATCAAGCAGGTCCCAGGATCTCTCTTTCTGCTGCCTATGGATCCAGATGTAGAACTTTCAGCTCCCTCTCCATTACTGTCTGCCTGCATGCTTGCATGCTTCCTCCTACTGTGATGATAATAGACTGAATTAACTGTAAACTAGTCCCAATTAAATGTTTTCCTTGTTAAGAGTTTTCATGGTCATAATATCTCTTCACAGCAATAGGAACCCTGACGAAGACAATGGTAATCGAAAACCTGTAAGCAAAACAAACCCCTTTCCTCCTTAAGTTGCTTTTGGTCATCTAATTTCATCATAGCAAGAGTAAAACAAACTAGGATGGGAGTTGGTACCAGGAGTGGGATTGATACTCTGATGACTTGGACAGTGTTGTTTTTCAAGAGAGGTATAGAAGCAGTTACAAGTTTGGGCTGGAAAAAGTTGTTGAGTGCTTTCAGCTTAATGGGCTGTTTTGTGGGAGCCTGGAAAATAAGAATATTGTCAAAATGCAAATGAATGTGAAGCTTAAAAGGAAAGCAAAAACTCCATCCCTTGATTATTTTAAAAATGAAGCAATTCCATATAATAATAATAGTACAAGAGGGATAAAAGGAGACAACTGTAAAGATGTAAAGATCATAAGCACAGGCACCAGAAATTCACATTCATTACATGCTACAATTTAAAGAACTCTATATTGCTTTACATGTTTAAAAGTGACGGGACACTAACTTCTCTAAAGTGAGAATTTGAAGTAAAGAATTGTATAAGATATAAAACAGGAGTTGACAGAGCTCAGTGCTAAAGGAAAAGAATCATACAAATACATAAAGGGCACTTGGGAAGACAGACATTGCTGAAAATACAGTTGACTGCACTGAAGAAATTCAAGCAAAGTTAAGTATAAGTTAGAAAAAACATTTAAATAACTGTTGATATGTGAGGAATTTATAAAGAAAAAATATTCAAAAGACTATCAAAAGGAGAGACCACTTAAGTAAAGTATACCCTGATGGCATTTTAGAGAAATGAAAATGGAATTGAGGAGAGTTTTAATGTTTCTCTTCAAAAAAAAAATGGACAGAGAAGAGTAAAGTCATGGAGAAAGGCAAACAAGGGAGGGAGAAAGCAATGAGGGGAAAAAGGAAGAAAGGAAAAAAGATGAAATCAAGGGAGGTAAAGAGGGAGAAATGGGAGAAGGGAAGGAGGATTCTTTTATATCAGTGTCTGGAATATCATTTGGTTTTTATTTTGGGCAAATGTAGAATTAAATCCAGATATTTTAATTAGAAACAGAATTTAACACAGAAAAGATAGAAGGAAGAACTCATGCTTTGAAGAGGTTTAAAAAACTAGCATATTCTTCTGACATCCATAAGGGATAGCATCCTCAACAGAAAGCAAAACCTCACTAACTTTATTTGTTTAATACCATCATCTATAAATGTCCTTTTTCTCTTTGATATACTCCCAGAAGTTTTTGGTTTTGTTGTTTATTTTTAAGTCCTGTTTAATACCATTTTTCTTTTAAGCTTCATACATAAAAGAACTGCATTGGCATCATCCCATCCTTCCTCCCTTAGCTCCTATGTTCTTCATCATTAATTCATGAAATATTATTAATTATTATTATATGTAAGCACACACATATGTTTTTGTGTACTAGTACATGCGTGTGCAAATGTATATATAACCTGAGTCCCTTAGCTTTGCTTATATGCATATGTATCCAGTGATGACCACTTGAGAGTGGACAAACTATGTTGGTACTCATCCCTGAAAAAAAAACTGGCTTTCCTTTTCTTGGTGACCACATACTACCTGAAGCTCTTTATCTAGGCATAGGACCATGTACATTTGACCCAAAAGATCTGGAATAACTTAAGAACTAGCTGCTTACGAGCTGTACTGCTAGACATCGATCTTCAGGGTGCTCAGAAAGCATATGGCAAGGACAGAAAAGCCTATGAATGATGATTTGAAAGGGCCATGGTTAGTCATGTAAACAAAAATAAATATTTTAAAATATGGTCGACATGTTAGTGCAGAGACATGAAAACTAGAAAGGGGCCCATGAGAGAGGCAAAAATCTTTAGGGGAAGTGGGAAGATGGCTGTGATATTAACATAGAGAATGTAACACTGGGGATGAACAGACAAGTTTATGGGAGATAGCATGGAAACAGAAAAGATGATAAGAATAAACATATATATGTAAATGCATATATATGTATACTTGATAAATTTATACTTGATAAGATAATAAAAAGTAAAATAGAAAAGAATTTGGGCATAAGTACTGTCTGTGGGCTAAGAAAGCTGCTACCAAAAGACATGGGTTATTAAATATACTATCCCAATGTCATCTGTGAACTACCTCCCTATGGTTGTTAATTAGAGAGGTGATTGGCATTGCTGCTGGTTGCCTGCCAGAATTAGGTGGTAAGATCATATCTCTGAAGGTGCCACACCTCCTTAGTTTCAGGACATAGAAAAATAAAGTTGGAAATTGACTAGAAGCCTTCACAGTGCCTAAAGTACTATGCTGGGTGATGGTAAAGAATTGTCTTCTATAGTCTTACTTAGCTGTGGTGCCTGTGTAAAACAACATAGCCTGTCCAGGAAAGATGAGCCCACTAGTGTAATAGTGGTAAGTCTGTTATGGGAGTAGCCAACCACTCTATAATTGCATTTGTTTCCCACTCCATTTGAGGGAGTTCACATCTGAAACTATAAACCCAGTCAAAAGCCCAGGAGGAGGTTACATACCCTAGTGGAGAAGCAATAGGTACTGTCTTGTTAAATGGACATGCTGTGCCTTTTCAAAAGTTAAGTTTGCACCCATGGTGTTTTTGTCAACTTCTTCTTGTCTAGCTAGTGGTAACTGCAGAGATCCATAACTTGTCAAAGAACAGATAATAAATGACTATTGAGTGTCCAACTAAAATGGCACATCTTTCCTATGTTCAATGAACATTGCAGAAGAAGGTGTTTCAGAAGAAAGGAAAGAACCAGATAAATGATAGGGAAAATGTGGCATGCTGATTTCCAGGCATGAAACTGAGTTTGCATTCCTGAACTCATAGTATCTGTGATTGCCTGAACAATATCTTCATAAGAGTGAGCCGGGCAGTGGTGGTGCATACCTTTAATCCCAGCACTCGGGAGGCAGAGGCAGGTGGATTTCTGAGTTCGAGGCCAGCCTGGTCTACAGGGTGAGTTCCAGGACAGCCAGGGCTACAGAGAAACCCTGTCTCGAAAAACCAAAAAAAAAAAAAAAAAGAGTGAGCCTGTCACCACCTTTTCATGGAGAAGGGAGGGGCTCTCCACACCTGATTAAAGATTTATATACAGTTAATGGTCAGTAAGGGAGAGAAAGACATTTTCTTCAGTAGTGTAGCCACTGATAAGGCATCCATGTACTTATAAACAAACTCTCAGCACAAATAAACCTTAAAACACAAGAGTGGATAGTTGGGAAGGTCAGGAATAGGAGAAGAACAAGAGAAGGTAACGGAAGGCAGTAAATATAATTAGAATATATTATCTTAATGTATGAGGTCGTCATCTTGAAGCCCATTACCATGTCTAATATGTAATAAAACATTTTTAAAGATTTATTTATTTTATATATGTGAGTATACTGTCACTGTCTTCAAATACAGGAGAAAAGGGCATCAGATCCTATTATAGATGGTTGTGAGCCACTATGTAGTTGCTAGTAATTGAACTCAGAACCTATGGAAGAGCTGTCAGTGTTCTTAACCACTGAGCCATCTCTCTAGCCAGTGTCTCTTTTACAAGGAAGAGTAAGAAAAGCCAAGATTCAGCATGGCTGTGGCACATAGTGGTTATCTCATAAATATTGAATGGATGAATGGATATATATATATATATATATATATATATATATATATATACACACATAAATGTATAATAGCATTATTTTTACTAAAAGTGATTGTGATGGCCATTCATAGTTGTCAGTTTGACTGCATCTGGAATTCACTAAAATCCAAATGACTGGACATACTTGTGAGGATTTTCTTCTTTTAATGAATTATTTGAAGTAGGAATACCAATCCTAAATCAGGATGTTTTGAGGTGGGAAGATATACCTTATATCAGGGCCATACATTCTCATGGCAGTTTATGTAAAGAACGAAGAAGGAAAGAATGCTTGCTCTTTACCTGCTTGCTCTCCATTCCTCTGGCAAGTTCCTTCCTTCACTAATATTAGAGCCTACTTCTTTGGGACTCTGGCAAATCCTGAAGACCAGCTGTAACAATCCAGCCTTGTGGACTGAGTAACTGCTGGATTCTCAGACTTTCTGTCGGTATATATTCATCCCATCAGTTCTGTTTTTATAGAGATGCCTAATACACTGAACTACTAAAGCGTGTGACTACATTGTGCCTGTCTCTGCTGTATGATCAGATACATGGAGCTTTAAAATGTTCCTTCACATTTACTGTCTTTATGACATTGTATTACCAGTTTTTATGAGCCAAATTTTTTCTCATTCTTTTTAAAATTGTGGCTATGGTGGCTACCTTATAGAGTCACTCTAAAGATTAAAAATGATAGCCCTTGTGCTAGCCTAGTGCTAACAGTGCACGCCAACATTGTAAAGATACAAAATCCAAAGCTAATATTTTTGCTCTAGTTCCAAGACTCCTAAAAGTTTGTACGGGCCACCTGATAGGTTATGTATGGTGCAAAGGATCACTTGATTCTCAAATAGCAAACAGTAAGCTATTCAGCTACTGACATAGTTTTGATAGGAAAAGGGTCAAGGTGGTTAGAGCTCATGAATATGAGAAAGACAAAGCAAGTATAAAGTATATAATTAAATGATAACCCTCCCTATCATGTCCTACAATGATACTGTCAGCTTCAACAAAGAATAAGTACATAGTGAAAAACAAAATACACTGCTATATGCTCTGTTTGACCAAGCACCTACAGTCAAACCCTTTCACGAACTTCCTGTCTGGTGCAACATGTGATATATATGCCTAGACATTTGTCTATAGTCCAGAAGATGATGGCATGGTCAAGCATCTCTGGTCTCAATGTTATATAAATATTGTTTTCTGTCACCTCTGATTGGTCAGTAAAAAGCTGGTTAGGAAGGTACAACTTCTGATCCCAGCCAGAGGTTTCAGGTAGAGAGAAGTAAGAGAAGGACATGAGGAAGTAAGATAGAGAGACCTGGTGGAGAGACCAAGAAGATTCACCATGAAGTTGCTATGAGAGAGCAGACATGAAGACACACATGAACCAGAGTGAGCCAGGGCAAGACCAGGTTGGCAAGTAACAGGGTATTTTTCTGGATATTAGCAGCCTGTTAGTCAGGTTAGAATAGCTCAGATCCTGCCCAATATAGTGCCAGAAGCTTATTAATAAAAATATAATGCCTTTGTGTCATTTACTCAGGAGCTAATATAGACTAGAGAGAGCATACAAACTCACAAAAGTTATTTGAGAAGAAAGTGGGTTTAAAAAACCCCCAAAGAAATACATTTACACTTTCTTTCCATTCCTCCACCTACTAGACCCATAGTGCTTCTTAGAACATGCCCCTGTAGTTTTCACAGACCAAGCCTCCCTGAGACCTCAATAAAACAAATCCTCTCCTACAAGAATCTCTAGAAGTATTACTAGATGCCTGACTCAAATACATATACCAGGAGCTTTGGCTGTGTGCTTTTGCGCTTAAGATTCCTATCTCAAAGGGATCTCTGAAAAACACAAGAACACTGACATGACCATCTCAATAATATTCGCATCTTTCTTTTTCTTTTTTCTTTTCCGTTTTCTTGACTCCTTGATGCTCTGATATTTATATGTGGACACTTAACCATCAGACTGATGAGCAGTAGCCCTTCCTATAGCATTCTGACCAACTCTTTTAAACCTATAGAGTGAAATGTAAGAAAGAAACAAAACTAACCACCCCCAGGTCTGAGCTTAAGTAAAGCCTGGGGTGGGTTATCTGTTCTCAGTTTCCTGGTATGGGTTGGAGCCCTTCCCCTCTCCATCTCCTCCTTTACCTATAATAAAATAAATAAAAGTACTCATCTAAGTAAAAATCTGATGCTCATTTACAGTCAACTCTAGAGTAATAAAACCAGATCTAATTCTTATTCCCCTACATGTTTGAGGCCTAGCTCAGAACATTAAGCCAGGCTATGATGGTGTCTGTAGTTTGTCCTGGGCACGGGATGTGAATGCTCTAAGAAGCCACAGCAAACAGAAAAACAATTCTGACAGTTGATAGAATGGACAAGCCACAACTCTTTTCCCCAAATGACAGCTATGAACTCAGACATATGAATCAAAATGAGAATTACAGTGACCTGGAAACACTAACTCCTTAGGTCAAACTGATAACTACTTTTGGGGGAAGTGAATCTACTGAATTTTGGGGAGGTATTTCTCTCTGTACTGCTCCCCTTTCACAGCTTTATTTTCATGGTGATTCTTTCAGCTTGGCGGGTGCTAACTGACAGCAAACTAACCCAAAGCAGTGACTATCAATGTAAGCAACAACTACAAAAGCAAATGTCTTAGTGTCCTAACCGAAAATTAACAGAAGTGGCAATGGAAGAGCCCTGGAGATTCTTGGTATTGCTGGCTGAAGGAGGCTACACCTAACGGGAAGACCAGACCAGAGGAAACCTAAGCTGTATACATATGCCTAACTCAAAAGGAGCCTTTGTGCTTTACACAAAATGATTTTGCTAAAGTCTGGTGTGAAGTATAAGGAGCAGAATTCGAAATGGCCCGACCAGAGATGTGTTCTTGACTCACACCCTGACACATGGACCAATGCTGAGAGATCTACAGGCTTCAGAGGCTAGACTCCAGTCTCTGACCAACTTCTTCCCAATCCTGGGTTATGGAGCAGCAGACGCTTAAGAATTTACCTTAAAGAATTGAATAAGGGTGAGAGAGAAAATTGAAAAGAGTATATGGATATGTATTTTGAAGGAAATGAAATGCAGAAAATTAACAAATAAGTTAGTAAATAATTTTAAAAACCAGCAACAAAATAACTCCAAGGAGAGAATATAAGAATTCTGAGTTGCTGGAACCCAACACCTGATCTACCCCACACTGGGCACACAATGAAACAAAGTATCCAAACGAACAGAGTGGTTGGAAAGGAGTAGAGTACTTCTGAACGACCTCAGATTTCACAGGTAACCGGCAAAAGCTGTGGGCATCATTTTGAAAAACAAAATGGAGATTGTAGAGATGGAAAGTAAAATAATTAAAATAAAACTTCATTTCAAGTGCTCAAAAGCAGAATTCACACAGCAAAATTAAGCCAGTGTTATACTGACCAGATTGCTACTAGCTAAGACACATGGCCAAGGCTGATGATCAATGACCATTTTTTGGTCATTGAACCAGTTTCAATAAATTAAAAGAATGAAAATCATATAAAATTTGTATTAGAACAACA
This sequence comes from Rhynchomys soricoides, assembly GCA_019843965.1. Taxonomy (NCBI): domain Eukaryota; kingdom Metazoa; phylum Chordata; class Mammalia; order Rodentia; family Muridae; genus Rhynchomys; species Rhynchomys soricoides. Next base: position 2,350,432 of record JADRCH010000130.1, on the reverse strand, counting down.
TAATTTGACTAAACTTCAACAGAACAAAGAGATTCAAAAAAATCCCCAAAGATTTGAAAATCAAACATGCTTCTAATATTCAAGAGGGGGGATATAAAATGGTAAACCAGATAACATTAGAATACATGGCAAGTAACTGAAGCAGTGAAGTTACAGAGAATCACAGCAATAGCAGAGATTTTAAAATGCTCTCAAATGGATGGCTTAAGCTTCATCTTAGGTAAAGGAAGAAAATAAGTGCAGATAAAAGAAAAAGAAAATTACACACATATATAAACCAATAGGATCAACCAAATGGATGAATTTTTAACTACCTTAAGAAAAGGAGCAACGTATGTATTTCCCCAAAGCAGAACCAGTGAAGAGTATAATGGTACCAATCTGACAAAAGTACAAATGATACAGGATGCTATTAATAGGTATATGCCAATAAATTCAATAAACTAGCAACATTTTATGTTTAGCAATAAATATTTAGCAATAAATTACAAAATAAGGAAATAAAAAATGCATATGCATGTATACAACTAGAGCAATTGTCTCAAAAATCCAAGTTCCATGTACTATCCCAAAATGAAATTGCAGATTAATATTTATCTAAATATCAAGGCAAAAATCCTTTAAAAATTAGAAAAAGCTAACATAGACAATAAAAAATTATAACAAAATGTTACCTTTCCTAAGAATGAGAAATTGATTTGACATCTAAATATTAATCTATATAACAATCTTACAGATGAAGAAAAACAAAAGGTGTTTGATGAAAATGTACATACATTCATGGATTTTAAAATAATTGCTTAAATTAGAAAAAAGGTTTTAATTTTTATTTTTAAAATGCACTTAAATTATAATTATTTTGCTCAGCATTTTATAATAGCAATAAAAACTTTCAGACTCATTACCATCAATAGTATAAAAGGGGTGTCTTTCACCAGTATGTATTATCTTCCATAATAGCCATTATTAATGGATGTGCTCAGTAATTTGGATTTCATATATATGTATATGCGTATTTGTACATGTATATGTGACACACAAATACACACGTACACACACATATATACACATATACATTGTCTGTGTGTGTGTACTTGCAATGTAGCCTTATCAATGTTACCCTTTCTTGGTGCTCAAAGATTTGGAGGTAAGTTCTTATTGCAGAAGATACTGCATGCTTCAGATGCAGGGCTTTGAAATTTTCAGCTAGATATAATCTGAAAATATTTGTTCCATTGTCCAACTTTCATAATACCAGAAAGTTCTTGGCAAGCTGCCAAGGAAGGGAGCAATCAATAGTCCTGCCCAACCATGAAACCTATGAAACATAACAATGACCTTCATGGCAGGATATGCATAAAGGGGCAATAGTGGCACTCATATGCTCATGGCAACCAACAGCTCTTCTATTGGACTTACAGCCTGCTCAACAAGAAGAAAATCATGCCTGGTACTAGAAACATAGCCAACAATCTTGACTAGTGAGATCATAAATAGATCTTAGAGGATAACCTACTACTGACACTTTACAAGACCCACAAAATCCATAACTGCATTCTGAAACTTCTCCTTGTACACACATATAAGTGTGGCTCTTACCTCTTATTAAAGAAGCTTCTCTTTGTAGCAAATGGAGACTATTACAGAATGCCACAAGTGGTCATAATGTAGAGACTGACTGATGGTGGGGTGTCCAGCCTCAGGGGAATACATCTGCTACACAACTCTTTCATCTAGGGCTCAGAGTACCAAAAAGTCTGCTGTGAGATTGTGTTTCTTAGAAATGACAGGGAAACTACACCCATGCTATCTCAACAATATGGCTGCCTACAAAAACCATGAACATTAATACTATCAATACAAAGTGGTCAGCCCTGAAATCATATGCACAAAAAGAACACTAAATGAGGTCAGCAGATTATATATTTGTATGAGTATGTGTTTTGTATGTGTGTGTGAGAGAGAGAGAGTAAGAGAGAGGGAGAGGGAGTGTGTGTGTGTGTGTGTGTGTGTGTGTGTGTGTGTGTGTGTGTGAAATCAAAGAAAAAGAAGCCATCAGTTTGAGAGTAAAGGAAGTCCATGTGAGAGGTTGGAAGGAGTTGGATATGAGAGGAGAGGGAGGGGGCAAGATAAGAGGGAATTGTTATAATTACATTACATTTTAAATTTAAAAAAAACTTTTGAAACTATTTCTTTTTATTTTTGAGAGTATAATGACCTCATTTTCTCTTCCTGCTTTCTCTTTCCAAACATTCTCATCTACTCTTCTACTCTTCTTACTTTTTTCCAAATCCATGGCCTCTTTCTTTATTAACTATTTAACAACATGTGTGTCTACTCACACACACACACACACACACACGCATATAAAATGCACATTCCATATATACATACATATATTTCTAAATACATAAGTTCAACCTTCTCAATCTGTATAATGTTACTCTTACGTATGATTTGGCATTAGATAACCAATTGGTATGTTTCTCCCTTGGAAAGACTGTTTGTCTGGCTCTCAGCATTCCTTAGTTGCTAGTAGTTCTTTGTGTAATGTTGTGGCCTCCTGGGCTCCCCCACACTCCCATCCATGTTAGCATGTCTATTATTTCCTTGTTCTCATTCTCTATTATTGTCCTTGTGTTTAGGCAGTCATGAAGGTGAGACTTTATAGGTGTAGATTCTTATTTTCCTTGGAAACTGTTCACAGAAAACTTCTTATTTATCTGGCTGTTACATTTCCACTTCCTCTTCTATAATGATCCCAGAATCTTAGGTACGGAGTTGTATTATAGATGTATACAGAAAGAATGGGCTCTATAACTTTGCATTTTGGTAGATTGTGGTTTTCTGTAATGGTCTCCATGAGCTGTAAAAGAAGTTTTCTTGATGCAGGGCATCTGTGGGCATAAGGACAAATATTTAAAATATACTTAAGAATTATGCTGGTTTAAAAAGTAGTGGTTAAAAGTTCTTCTTTATGATCCTAGACTTCCATAAGTTCATAACAGTTACTAGCTTTCAGTACCAGGAATGTTCTCCCTGTTGTTGAGAGGGTATTACACTGACTTAGAGCTGCTGGTTATCACTAAGTTATGCATGGAAATTTTGCACTCTTGGGGTTATTGTGTCTTGCTTGTAATTATGGTTTATAATTATTAGTGATATGGTTCATTGTGGCTCATAATTATTAAAATTATAATGTTTACATTTCTAAAAATGTCATCAAGTAAACAAAAAGATCAACCACAGACTGGAAGGAACATTAAAAAATATAGTTGTGCTACAGGATTTATATCTAAAATATATGCTGAGTTCTTCAAATGAATAGAATAATTCAATTTCAAAATGAACAAATGCCTTAAATATATTTTCACTGAAGATAGTACACATGTACCTAAAACATACAAAAGAGCTTTACCATCATCATTAAGTAGATGCAAATTAAACCATACTTAACATAATAAGATAACACAATATATCAACTCTAATGATTATATATTTTTAAAGGACAATACTATGCCCAGAGTGATTGCTTAGAAGTTAATATCTCTTCAACAGGACCCAAGTTCAATTCCTAGTACCCACATTGTGGCACAAAACTATATGTAACTCCAGCTCCAGAGAATGGAGCAGTCTCTTCTACCTTTCGTTGGCAAATGTACCTACATCAAACACAAATACATATGTATATGCATAAATAAAAATAATAAAAATAAATCTTTGAAAAGAATAATACCAGTGTTCAGAGTGAATTTTAGACCTTTATTCAACATTAGTAATGTATAATGGTACACCTATTTTAGAAAACTGTTTAACAGTCTCTAAAAACTAAAATGTAAACATATAAACATGACCTAAATTCCAACCCTACAAATCCACATGAGAATATATATGAATGGTTATGTCAACACTGAAATAGTGAAAGACTTCAAACAATTCAAGTGTCTATCATATGTGAATGCATAAATAAATGTGTTTAATTTAAAATAAAATTTCTGGAAAAGGTAGGTTTCTACTGACAGAAACATTGAAGACTCTTTGGGACTATAGCTAGGAGGGACAACTAGCTGCAAATAGGCTTGAGAAAGCATTGGAATGTAGGAGGTGTTTTGAAATGCTGTAGTGGGGATGTCTGTGTGTCTATAAATTCACTAAAATAATTAAATTCTACTTTTAGAATGAGCGAATATACAGCATGCAAGCTATGTTGTAATAATTATTTTCATTAAAGATATTTTTAATGAAAGCAAAATATCTTAATACCAAACTGAAAACATGGGCGATAATGAAAAAATAGCCCATAGAAAGTAAACAGGAAATGGCAAATTCTAGAATGTCTATTAATGGCAGTATCCCTAGAAATCTTGACAGGATAAGAGCACCAAGACTATCTAACTGTGCCTAAAAATTTCTCCTTCCATGTCTATAGGGTGGACAAAAGCTGGCTGCCATGAGTTCATGTCTAGGACTTCTTAATGCTGTAGCATTTAAAGATGCACTGGGTGTTTGTCCGCTGATGTCTGCCCAGGGGCTTCAGGAGCTGATCAAGGTGCAGATAGTTGCCCAACTCAAGCTATAAATTGAAGGCATGAATTTATGTTATTGCTGTGAGGAACTGAAGCTGAGGGGAGCATTCTAGATCTGACTACAGAGTTGACAGCCTTTCCAATTCAAGAAATGTAATTACAGTTACAATTAGTCATTAACCACAAGGTCATGTTCTCCTGTGCCAACCTGTATTTACATGAAGAAAGTCTACATCAGTTGAAGACTCAGAAAGGAGTCAAACCATATTTCAGAATTCACATTTTACATCTTAAATATTGATGACAATTTGTTAATATTTTTCCAGTTAAACCAATTATGATCCTCAAGTATCATAGCCTTCATAAAATACTATATGCAACACAATATCCTCCTCTTTCTGAATGCTAACCTGAGCAATATTTTTCTGCAGAAAACTGTTCATATTTATCCACTTATTCTTGCACTTACTCAGCAATGTGTAGCTTGTACAAAATCACATCCTATGTTGACCACACAATTTATAATAGAAATAGATTTCTAATGTAATCACATTACTGGTCAACCTGAGGAAACATTTATTATTTCATGACCTGAAAGACTACTTTGAAAATAGCTTTGTAAATTTGTATCAATTTAGATAAAACTAACCTATTTAAGAGTAAATCAAAATGCTAGAATTAGCTTCTTCATTAAAGACAAATTTCTCAAAATATTTCAAAATAGATCGTTGTCAGAAATGGAAGAGTTAGTTCCAGAGAAAGCTTTAATATATATATATATATGTATGTATATATATATATGTATATATATATTCTAATTCTTATATATGTTTGTGTATAGTCTTATGCACAACAATTCTTGAATATAATGTGTCTTAATACAGCATAAAATGCATTTAGAATGCTGGTGAAAACACAGATTTCTGCATTTTGGTAAATTGGAGTAACTCATGAATGCATGTTAAAATACCAGTAAAAATAAGCCCTAAATGTTTTCTGAGTTTTCCTATGGATCATAGTTTCTGCATATCTTTCCTTCACTTCTACATTCCCAGACTTCCCTGAATATAAGAAACCACTACAATTCTTGTTCAGAATGCAATTTTCCACATCCCACTCCCTGGAGACTCTGTTTCAGCTTTCAAATGGAGCCTACAACACTTGTGGTTCCCAGTGCATGGCAATCACTGCTGAACACTCTGGTGAGAATCTAGGGAGACAAGTTTTCTTGTGCCTTCATAGTTTAGTTGGGGAATATAGAAGTGCATGCCCCCTAATAGTGCATCATGATGCCACTAGGATGACATGTGCACCTGGGCAAGGGAGAATGAAGAGGACAGATAGCTATGGATTAATCCAAGCAAGAATTCTAATCATCCTTTGGATGATTCACATATTATTCTTCTTGCTTTTCAATAAACCTATTGAAAAGTTCAAAATATAATAATTCAAAATGTATGTGATACAGATAGCTAATTTACATTCTGGATTAGCTTAGCCTGGCTAAGATGTGTTCAGGGTGCTTATATGTGCCTACAACTGGACAAAGTTATCCAACACAGCTTGTTTATGATAAAGCATTGAACATCTAGCTCATATAAGTTTTTTTTTGATATATATATATATATGCATATATATATATATGTGTGTGTGTGTGTGTGTGTGTGTGTGTGTTAATACAGTATACATTAGAGTCTCAGATGCTTCTCATAATCATTTAACTGAATAAGAGGTTTATCTCACTTCTATTGACCAAAGTTTAGACAGACTCACTTATTGTGATATTGCTACTACAGGAAAAGATGAAAATTAAACACCAAAGTATGAATCCCAACTGAATAGCACTTACTTACACACCATTACAAAAAATAATATGTTAAACCAGAATTTAATACGTAAGTTTATGTGACATCTGTGCCTTCTATGAGTATACAAGTAGGACAACGGCTAATAATAACTCCCTGATTATAGAACAACCCTAAGAGCTGTGCAGCCAGAGGGATCCATGTGGGCATTACTAGGTTCTTTTCTGGTCATAAAATCCAGTTGGTATGCAATTACTCCAGTGTGACACCTTCTATAAGCTAGAAATCATGTCTTCAGTTTCAACATTGTAAATCAATGAAATTACATTGTAGTCATTGACAACACGTACAATTTTGCCTGTTTGATGCCCTATTACTGCAGCAGCCCTTGCCTTCATTTGGAAATCAGTCCTTCACTTTCTCTACATGGATATTACAGGGCAGTTCCCCCTCCCGAGTCTCTCTGCACTGAGGACATATTTATAGACACGAGAATAATGTCACACACAGATTGCTCCCACAGTCCTTGCTTCTTTGTAGTACTAAGGTCCATTTTTGCATCAGATGGTAAAATTACCAAAAGTTCTGTTTTTCACCCACTGTGCACCCCCCCCCAGCATTTTTTACACAAAAGGTGGTAAAGGTTGAAACCATATTTCTGAATTGGCTTTGTCACACTAAACACAATAGTATGAAGAATGTGGCTTGCTCCAACTTTGACACCATGTAGCGACTGTAGAATTTCTACAAGAATGGATATCAAGGAAGATGGCTTTTGTGAGCTACCAAATGTGGTCCCATAATTACCTCTGCACTCTATTTTACTGAACAGAGACATGTATCAGGAACCACTTTCCACAAGAAACTGGTTCACACAGACAGAAAAAGAAAGATGAAATTATGTCACTTGCAGGAGAAATGAATGGAAGTAGAGAATATGCTAAGTGAAATAAACCAGGCCCAGGAAGATAAAATGTGTTTTCAGACTAATGAGGAGGGTGAGACTGGAGGAAGGAAAAGAAAAACAGGGCACTGTCAGGTAATGAAGAGAAAGCAAGATGTAGAGCAATGATGTGATGAATATGACAATCAAGGTATATTATATGCAGGCATAGAATCTCACACAATTAATGCACACTAACAACAACATCAAACCTGAAATAAACGATTTATCTAGTGAAAGTCAGGTTTCAGCTTACTCATGTCCTAGGGAATCTCTCCACATCTCCAAACAGAAGGTTTCTGACTAGAAGATGAAGGATAACACACAACTAGAGACAAAAGAAAGGTTTCTGCTCTCTTAGATTTAATTTAACAAGGGTCAATATGTACAACAGGCATGCTTTAGCCATCTGTATAGAATTGAAAAGGCAGAAACAGAGAAAATTAATGGGTGTCTCCCTGAGTCTCCAGCAACTTCTGATAAGATATACCACAGCATGCATTAATGAACTTGATGGTCAGCATCAACAGGGTTAAATTGCAATAACAAACTACTTCAAGTTTTATGAATTTAACATAGTATCTTTTCCTGTTCATGCGGCATGAGCAGCTTGGATTGGTGGAAGTCTCTGTTCATAAAAGTCACCTAGAGACTCTGATGACAGAGACTCCATCTCAACAGAGGTTTCCAAGTAACAGTATAGATAGATGCCATTTATTTTAACTTTTTATGTATTATACAGTTTCACAACTTGCATTTTAATTCCCCATTTATTGTTCTCTCCTTAAATGTCTTATTAATCTTTAAAACTATTGATAATGCACATTTATATAAGTATATGCCAATACAATGTACCTCTGTTCACAGTGTAAACACTTACAATGTACATCATTGTTGGCCCACTCTTTATACTTTAGAGTATATATCCCAGAAGCCAAAAGGCAATGCCGTACATAGGAAACTGACTTAGAATAGTCAGAGCACATGTTTGTAAATGGAACTTATTAAATTCTCAGGATCCTTGTCAAATTAGTTATGCCTGTTCTCCTAGGGGAATATGGAAGTGAGAACTCATCTCACTCTACAACTCTGGGTGAGAGAGATCTGGTTTGTAGATCTGCCTTTGCACAGCGTTTGTACGAAGTCTGATGGCATCACCTAAAACATCCATAGCCTCAGAATAAAAAAGGTTCTGATAGTCTAAAAGGAAACCCAGACACCAAAAGGGAAATTTTGAATTTTATTAGACAAATGAAGCCATCAATAAGATATAAAATAATACATTGGAAAACATTTACAATATATCAAGCTGCACTAGCAACAAAATAAAGAATGTCTATAAAAGACAAATGATGACCAAATAGACATTTAAAAATTAACATGATTATTCTCACTGACAAATAAATAATATATTTTATATCATCTAGTGGTAAGCAAAAATTTTTAAATGGAGAATTAGTTGATGCATGAACTAAAATGTCTGTTTTCAAATCTGCTAACCATTGCTCTACAATGATCATTGAGAGCAATCCGCCAGTATTCACCAAATTACATGCTTTCTATACAAACTTCCACTAGAAATCTTTCAGAGTTATATCAATGGAAAAAGGGATGTAAATAAGCATGAGTCTTCTTCCAGCGCTGTGACATTAAAAATTGGAGGAAATACATCTCATTCATCCACACAAAGAGCTGATCATGTGCCTGCAACAGAATTTCATGTGACCATGATAGGAACCAGAGAATACTCATAAAAGTGTGGAACAAGGCTTACAGTGTGCTGCAGAATTAACAGTTAGTTGGAGAGTGAAAAACACAATAAGGACCATACCATAAGCAGTGCTCGATTAGTGTCAGCAATTACCACAAGGCAGGCACTTATCAGAGCTGCCTTCAAGCTACCAACCTATAGTAACTGGGGCAAGAAAATCGTAATGTTTATGTAGGACAATGTTTTAATAGCACAGTTGTGTGTGTGCGTGTGTGTGTATGCGTGTGTGTGTGTGAGGGGGGAGGGAGGGAGAGAGGGGAGGGGAGGAAGGGAGAAAGCATGTACCTCTTTGCAAAAGAATTAGAAAAACAGAACAAATGTCAGAAAAGGTGCGTGGAAACTAGACCACAAACACTGCCCAACAACAAAGTATCACTTTGTAATTCTCATACCTGATTGGGAGTGGAAATTTTAACTGAGTATCATTGCTTATATAATCTTCTTTTATTAAGGTTTAAGTATTTATTGTTAAAGAAGAGATAATACATATGTGAAAACAGAATATTGGGGTATTAAAGAAAAATCAAAGTTATACAAAGCTCCTGTACTTCCAGGTAACTATGGGCACTATAATTTTGGTGAACTTTTTTTTTGCCATCTTTAAAATTTAACATTGTATCTTGAGTCATTTTCTAACTCTGTTGAAATTTTATTCTATTTTTGATATTTCCTTAGGAAATAATATTTTTATTTTTTTAGACATGGCATTCATAATTAATTAATAAGATTTTAGAATAGGTCTTTAAAGAGAAAAGTAAATTTTATTAAATGTCATTGACAATAATGCAAAGATGCTAAAGTTTGTATCTTAGATTTACAGCATTCTAAGATGTTCATTATATATTTTCATATATATGTCTTACGTAGAATTTCCATTGCTGGGAAGAGACACCATGACCAATTAAGCTTGGGATTCCAGAAAGGAATTCAACAGGATTTCATAATCAACAGGAATATGAAATCATTGTGTTAGATTTTCCTTATGATCCAGCATCTCCCCACATCAATACCCAACCAAACTTCTAATCTAATTTTGAAATGCATCGCCTACCTAATGTCACTCATTGATCAAAAAGTGGAAATGCCAGTTTTAGGGATGTGTTTCTAGGGGTTCTATTTTACAAAACATGTCAAGAACAATGACTGAGGTATTCTGTGTCTAAAGTCATTTGCTTTACAGAGACTATCAACTCACAAACTGATGGTTCATTGACTAACACGTGCCCACGTTTAAATTATATAAGTAATTGATAGAGGCCTCGTATCCATTGAACTAATTAGGATTACATAGAATCAGTAGTATATCTTCCTTTTCTTTTTGCAATTAAGGAGATTGTTTATATAGGCAGAATAAAAAAAATATATATAGTCTCTTCTTTTTTCCCTTAAGTAAATGCAATTAGTTGATGTAGCCATAAAAGGGTTCATCTGTACTTTATAAAATTAAAGATGTAGACATCAGAGGAAAGACTCTTCCCCAAATAACATCAGATTTCAATGGAAATTAATAGGTTTCTTGACTATTGATTCTTTTTCTTTTAATAGAATGTAGAAGGTAATGAGAACATACAAGAATCAAGGAAATGGAGTATGACACCAGCATCCTGGAGCCTTTTGTATCCGTCATCCCAAGCAGCCTTTTTTTATCATGACGAAATAGAAGGAGAAATATTGAAAAAATCAGATAGAGAATGATGGAATCATGGAACCAATAACCTGGAAAACAGCAAAGCAAGAGACACCCTAGAGGCTCTAATGCCAATACTGTGACATAACTGTATGACAAGTTATGTGAATTCAAACAGGCCTGAATCTATGCCCTTGTGTGTGTGTCTGTGTGTATCCCTGTGTGTGACTGTGTGTGTGTGTGTGTGCGTGTGTGTTTTCTTTCAAAGGAAACCAAAATGTAGCTTACCAGCAGTTCTGTCTTCAGTCCTTACTAAACACCCTGTTCCCCCTTCTTATATCATATGTAATGTAATATTCTCCCTCAGTAGAGGAAAGCATAAAAGGAATCTCTCTCATTTACCTCAGACAAACTTCTAGAATGTAACTAAGATCAACAAAAGCAGTGTGTGTCCCAGAGAGGTGAATTCTACACTTGTCAAGCTTTAACTAGAGAAGTAAATGAATCCATTGATATAACCCAGAAAAGTAAGGAACGAATTAAATGTTAGCTGTAGCATTAAAAAGTCAGCAGCATCAATAAACAGAATTTTAAGGATCTACAAAAAACATAAAAAATGTACTTATCTCAACGTTATGATAAAGATAAACTATACTGAAAAAAACAGGCAGACATTACTCCAATGTTCAATTTGCCTTGAGGCCATATTTTGTAGAGATGAGAGTGTTGGGATGTATGCATGGGGTGGTGTGTGGATTCTTTACTCTTGATACTCTTTATACTAATCCAAACCTGTAGGGACACAATACATTTATTTCAGAAAACAAAATGCTACCATCTTCTAAAAGATATAGGGATCTTAAGTACCGGAGTATTCGAAGTTCATAGAAATAAGATCAATTTTCTCTTGAAATAAACACAGTTGTAGTGTCCAGAGGGATCTTGTAGAGGATCTGAACTGTAGACAAGACAGTAGGGTCGGCTCTGTGTATCAATGCCTGTAGGTAGATGTGGTCAACTGGAATCAAAAAGAACTTGGGGGAAATTCCATGCATATGAACATGCACAGACATTTTGATTTCCAACACTACTCTCTCTACCACACGGCATGACAGGTATTTATATAAGGTTTACATTGTTTTAGGTGTTATAAATAACCTAGAGATTGAAGTACGTGAGAGAATATGAATGAGTCACAAGCAGCGACGGTGACTATTCATAGAAAGCTGTGCATCTGCAGGATGACTTGGAACCAGACTTTTACAGACACCGAGGGATAACTTTGGATAGAAGATGATACCATGCTAATTAATGTGAACTCTATCAACATCTTGCTAGCCCTGTCCTAAATCTTCCAATCATTTCTTTTCTTTTTTTTTTTTTTTCTTTTTTTTTTCGAGACAGGGTTTCTCTGTGCATCCCTGGCTGTCCTGGAACTCACTCTGTAGGCCAGGCTGGCCTCGAACTCAGAAATCCGCCTGCCTCTGCCTCCCAAGTGCTGGGATTAAAGCTCTAGCTAGTGGAAGGATCAATCTGCTGCTGCAAGGGAGGGATTGCAGAGTTGGTAAGCCAGACGCTTCCTCAACTTGACTCTTTAGGAAATGTAACATTTTACAGAAAGAACTCAAATCTTTAAGATCATCAAAATAAACCTACTATCTATTGGATCTACAGTGTGTGGTAAATAATTTTTTGTACAGTTTTTGTTTGTCTAAACTAATCGTTGGAATGGAGACTTGTTGATTCTTGGATTTCATAAGACCTGACATCAGATTCTCAAAAAATAGCTTCTAATCCATCAGAGGGTGGCCAGTTTAACCAGCACAGTCAACTGATCTTCTTTAGAAAGAGCTAAACTCATTTTTGAAAAGGTTGACAAACATGTTTTGTTTTCCTAGAAACACAGAAAGTGCCTCCAAATTATACCCCAAAGCAGGAACGTGTAGGATGAGACCACCACCCCTTTATTTGCTGGGCATACTGCAGGACACACAATAGAGAAAGTGAACATGGTTGGGAAGTGGGGTTTTGTGTAGAAATAACAATAGAAGTGATTTCTCAAAAAAGAAAGAAGACAGACTTCTTCATAAAGAAGGAACTTCGAGTCTCAGATATTGAACAATAATAACAAACAAACACAAACAAAAACATGCTAACGAGCAGTTCATTTGGGTGAAAATAAGAGCCCAGCAGTATTGCTGAAGTCTGGAGCCCACAGTGCTCCAGCCTGTGAGCACAGGCTAGTGCATAACTTAGAGCAGGGAAAGGGACACTTTAATTTATGTGCTCAATTTTTCTGAGATATCAAAAAAAGAAAAAAAGAAAAAATGAAGGTGGGGGAAGGCGATGAATGAGGTTAATTTTCAGGGTGGCACGTTCAGGATGCTTTTGAGATTAAGAGTCTTTCCATTACCTCAGTATCCTCATCTGAGAGAAAGTGATTTCAGAGCCAGAAGCATTTTGCTGCAGCCTCAATTCAACCTCCCCAGTAGGCCTTTAACAGTGACTGGGGCTCTAAGTTCATTTTTCAAATAAGGGTTATATAGGGGGGACTTCAAAATGATAATCAACAAAGCATGTCTCTTTCATTTTATCACCAAGCTTCAAGTTAGAATATTACAATACCACGAGTTAAATGGGAAAACATAATAAACCACAGTATAAAAATAATGAATACAAAAGGTCTAATTTTCTGTAAAATAATAAAAATTGTACTGCAAATTAATGTTTGATTTTTTCAATGTACCAAATATTCCTTCCTGGAGTATAAAATATAATCTTTACAAAAATTTCTCTGAGGCTAGGAAGACAGCTCAGCTGGTGAAGTATTTGCAGCACCACATAAGACATGAGTTCAGACACCTATTGATGCTCTAAGAGGCTGGTCACAGCAGTACACATCCGTAGTTCCAGCACTGGAATGGTGGGAATTGGTAGCATCCAGTGCATCTAGTCTACTACATTGGGATCCAGGTTCAAGCAAGAGCCCCTGTCTCAAATAGCAAGATAGTGATAGATGGAGACTCTTTTGGTCAACCTCTTGACTCCATATGCGTGGACACATATGAACACACACATGAATATGTACACACAGACCATGAAATCTATGTCAGAGAAAACTTGAGCATCTTATTATTTTCATGAGCAAATTCATCCTACAAAGTATAAATCATAACTATAAGTTTGAAAGTTCTACCTTTCTCATACTTTTCAAAACTATATGCCTAGAGAATCATTGATAAATCAAAGGAAAATATCCATTTCCTTGATCAAATTTCCCATTTATAAAATGGTGAATATGCTTCACTTATAACAGGTAAAATAACTATATGGCATCATTCTTTCACAGCTTATAGGAAGAGTCCTGAGATTTGAGATTCTGTTCATGAAACATACTCTCAAGTGCTTTTTTCTACATTGTTTAGAGATCATTATAATTAAACTCCAAAAGTCTTAGCTTAAAATTCACTGATCATTCTCACTACACAAAAATCTAACTGGAAGCAAAATATTACAGCTGGACCCTAGATACACACTTGTGGTCCAGGCACAATGACAACCTGCCACATGGTAAGTGCAGGAACATCATGTAAGGAAACCTCAACTTCTTGTACAGACTTCCAATTTCTGGAGGGGTCATTGGCCTTTATTTGGTAAATAAAGTTGGACTTTCTGAACTCTGTAATTTATATTATGCTCAATATACTTAATTACCTTTGGCAGGGGAAGGAATATTTCAATGTAAAGGCTGTTAGAGCCCATGTGAGGCAATGTGGACTTGGCTTTAGGCTATAAGTCAGTGATGGTTAATAACGATTTTTAACTTATTCCCTTCAGTTTTCCTTTACTGAATTAAAATCTTGGGTGTTCAAATCAAATTAAGTTGGAATGAAAAACTAGGTAACATTGTTATTTTTTTACAAGAGGGAAAGAATAAAAGACCCAAACACCACTACCATCAAGGAGCTATTCAGAGTTCAGTGTGCTTAAATATATAAAATATTAAATATTTCTTGTCCCTTTCAGTTTCCTGAATTTTAATCATTGAGTATTTTGTTCACTTAGCTTCCTTGGTAGATTAGAAATAAAGTTTTACCTTAAGCAAAAAAAAAAAAAAAAAAAAGTTTCACCACTGCTCGCTCTGTTGATACCAGCCTCCTGGGGGAGAGTAGCAGAGGTATAGTCTTAGATAGACTTGCATATTCTATAGATCTAAGTCTTGTCTCATTCACATTCCCCCTAAACAGAGAGTAGGAAAGACTCCCTTGGTAATCTGATTCCTAAAGAATGACAAAGCAGCATCATAGTGATGATGGTGTGAATGTAGAGACCCACAGGCAGCCCTCCAGCTGCCCCGGAACTCCCAGTTCATTAGAAAACTGCATTTATAACTGGGTCTTATTAATAAGAGCCTACTCACTACTGTAGATTAAGGACCTGAAGCATAAACAAAAACTCAGACTTCTCTGTCTTCACAGATAATAAAACATCTTCCAGTCATTTTCTAATTAGTGAAAACTTTTTTTAAAAATGTAATTAAATGATATTGGTGAAAATACATGCTAGGGAATCCTTCTACCCACCTGCTAATCAACGGAGCCCAACAGTGGCTTGGTAGGGTTAAGTAGAAAAACTATAGCAACATAGTAGAAACATTTTATTTCCATTGAATAACTGCTTGTTTTCCATTTTAAAGGCTTTCCTTGGTTTTAATTTATTAAAAAGAACAAACTGAGCACAGTCCTCATTCACAGTCACATGACTCTAAATTTAATTGCCTGTCTAACAGGGGCTTAAACTTAAAGGCAGGGTTTTCACATCCTTGCCTAGTTTTCCTGCCTCTCATCTTCTCAATTGTGGTATTAAACAACCCATGTGTGCTAAAATCTATGTTTGATCTGACCAGCTCAGACAAACCACACTTGAAACTTGAGACTTATACCCGGTATTGTCCACTTTTAAATAGAAAAATCACATTGATTGCATGAAACTCAAGGCTCATTTTGGTCCATCGATTCTCCTAGTGACCTTCTGCAGCATCAAAGCCCAGCGCGAACCCAATCTGACCCTGACTTTATGTGCATTATTATATCAAGAGACAGGAGCTACTTACAGTCCATGCTATTGTCTCCATAGATATGTAATAAAGTATTCTAGAACTGCTCCTGCCCAGAACACTTCAGGCACATGTCACTTTCTCAGTTGTCTTTCTTTCTCTGCCCCCTCCTTATTCTTGCACACACGCACATGCACACTGCCTCCTGCCAGTGTGAAAATTCTTCACTTGCTGAGTATTTCTTCTCTCTTGATTCAGACCTCAGAAAGCAACGTGAGATTCTTACCAAACCTAGTAAACAGCATCTTCCACCAAAATCCATAACTAATAATAATGTTCTTTATTAAGGTCTTCTGTGAGACAATATGTCTGATGCCAAGCTCCTCTCCACACTGTTTTAATTACAATAAATCACCTTCATTATGATGCATACTTCAATGTAGCATATCGGCAGTTTAGCTACCTCAGTTACTCCCTTAATGAGGAGAGAGCAGGCACACATGCCTCAAAGAAAGTTATTTACACCCACATTGAAAAATTCTACAGTATCCCATGGCTTTGCAACATGAATTTCAACAACTGTTATCTTACCTTACTGTTCAGACATCAGAGCTGAGAAGACAGGATAAAGAAAAGGAAGAAAGAAGGTACCGCATCTGAGGATGCTGTTTACACAAATAACAGTGCCCCGAACACATCCACTAGCATGGAAAAATAAGTGCTTGCAGTATAGTCATTTCTCTGTAAATGTATGAAAGTATTTACTGCCTGGTGCAACAAATCAGCAATGAGATGCTAGGCTGTAGTATGCAAGTTCCCAGGGACTGAGTGTCAAAGTCAACTTCCCCGGCAGTCCCCTGAGTCCAGTGCCGGGCACATTCTCCTGAAAGGTGTGAAAATCTGATTTTCTAAAATGGATCAGTAATTCTCTATGAAGGGGGAGAGGATCGATAAATCTTTGCTAAGTAGATTGTAAAGGAAAAATTATTCTTTCAGTGACAGTACATTAGGATACTCCAAACAATCTCAATAAACTAAAGACATAGCATTTCTCCACACAAGCTACTTTTGACTTCTGATATATTTTGGTAATCTCAGATCATTCTGCAATGCATGTACATTTATTTTTGCTAAGCAATTTCTGTGTTGATGTTGATTTATGATATGTGCCATTATAATGCTTGACTGTGACTAGAAAAGAAAATTATTAGCCGCTTGTAGCCTGATAGATGTAATACAAGGGAATGTCATTATAGCTGTACACACATATATGTTTGTAACTATATCAGTTTAGACGATAGGCACATGATGAGATCTTGGTATTCCTCAGCCAAATATACCTGTGTTGCTTTAGATCACCATTCATCAATGCATAGCATATATTCTCCCAGTGCCTAAAAACAGCTATGGTCTGATATGTGTAGAATCTTATGGTGCTGAGAGACATTTCAGGAATATTTCTATCTCCCACACAAGGATCAAGGAAACCTCAGGTACCAGTTTTACCACAAGCATTTGATCACACTGAACTGGTATAACTCCCAGTCCATCATGTAAAACACACTTTTCATTTGTATCAGAACTGGAGAACTGATGTTCTTCACCACTTTGAGTCTCGAGAATCTTTGCTGAAGAATTTAGACAGAGGATGTGTGTCACAAGGAAACCAGCCTAAGGATGAATGCACAGCTCCACAGGGGATATCTGGTTACAACATCCTGAGCTGTGTGTGGTTGAGGTTTTCCCTGCTCTCTGTTAAAGGGGTTATTAAAAATATGGCCTGTGTGGTGGTGAGATAGTTGAGAGACCTCAGAGCATCCTTGACACTTTGTGTCCTATAGTATTTGATAAGATCCTACAATATATGATAAGACAAAGCTGGTCCTTGGTACTGCAGCCTTAGATCTAAATTTCTTTTTTTTAAAATTTATTTATTTTTCATACTTAATTTAAATTTCAAATGTTTCCCCCTTTCCAGATCTCCCCTTTGGAACTTCCCCATTTCCTCCACCCTCCCCTGCCACTATGGGGGTGTTGTCCCACCCACCCACCCACCCACCCACTCACCCACTCACCCACTCTCATCTTCCCTCCTTGGCATTCTCCTATACTAGGGGATCTAACACCCTCAGGCCCAAGGGCCTCTCCTCCCCCTGATGGCTAACAAGACCTTCCTCTGCCGCATATGTGGCCAGCACCATGGGTTCCTCTATGTGTATTCTTTGGTTGGTGGATCAGTCTCCAGGAGTATGGGGGGGGGTCAGGTGTTGCTGCTTCTTTGGGGATGCAAACTCCCTCAGCTCCTTCAGTCCCTTCTCCAAGTCCTCCATCTGGGTCCTCACACTCAGCCCTACTGTTGCTGCGAAGTGACTTGGGTATTTTGAACTTTTGGGCTAATAACCACTTATCAGTGAGTACTTCTTTTGTGACTGCATTACCTCACTCAGGATGATATTTTCAAGTTCCATTCATTTGTCTGCGAATTTCATGAAGTCATTGTTTTTAATAGCTGAGTAGTATTCCATCATATAAATGTACCACATTTTCTGTATCCATCCCTCTGTTGAGGGACATCTGGGTTGTTTCTAGCTTCTGGTTATTATAAATATGGCTGCTATGAACATATTGGAACATGTGTCTCCATTACATATTGGAGCATCTTCTGGGTATATGCCCAGGAGTGGTATAGCTGGGTCTTCAGGTAGTATTATGTTCATTTTTCTGATGGTCCGCCAAACTGATTTCCAGAGAGGTTGTATTAGCTTGCATTCCCACTAGCAATGGAGGAGTGTTGCTCTTTCTCCACATCTTCACCAACATCTGCTGTCACCTGAGTTTTTGATCTTAGCCATTCTGACTGGTTTGAGGTAGAATCTCATGGTTGTTTTGATTTGCATTTCCCTGATGACTAAGGATGTTGAACATTTCTTCATCTGCTTCTCAGACATTCAAGTTTCCTCAGTTGAGAATTCTCTGTTTAGCTCTGTTCTCCATTTTTTGATAGGGTTATTTGGATCTCTGGAGTCTAGCTTCTTGAGTTCTTTGTATACATTGGATATTAGCTCTCTATCGGATGTAGGATTGGTAAAGATCTTTGCCCAATATGTAGGTTGCCATTTTGTTCTATTGACAGTGTCCTTTGCCTTACAGAAGCTTTGTAATTTTATGAGGTCCCATCTGTTGATTCTTGATCTTAGAACACAAGCCATTGGTGTTCTGTTCAGGAACGTTTCCCCTGTGCCCATGTGTTTAAGACTTTTCCTCACTCTCTCTTCTATTAGATTCAGTGTATCTGGTTTTATGTGGAGGTCCTTGATCTACTTGGACTTGAGCTTTGTACAGGGAGATAAGAATGGATCAATTCGCAATCTTCTACATGTAGACTGCCAGTTGAACCAGCACCATTTGTTGAAGATGCTGTCTTTTTTCCACTGTATGGTTTTAGCTCCTTTGTCAAAGATCAAATGACCATAAGTGTGTGGGTTCATTTCTGGGTCTTCGATTCTATTCCATTGATCTACCTATCTGTCACTGTACCAATACCATGCAGTTTTTATCACTACTGCTATGTAGTATAGCTTGAAGACAATATCTGATAAGACAAAGCTGGTCTTTGGTACTGCAGCCTTAGATCTAAATTTCTTTATGCACATGCAAATCAGAACCCACATTATAATAGCTGCTCCTTTTTAAGAAAAATTGTGTTGGTGGGGTGTAAAACTGTTGCATCCTTGTACAATGTAGAAGAGAGAAAAAGTCATCATTGTAAACCACTGAAAACTGGCATGATGAACACACACAAACTTTGCTCACCTCAGTATTCACATGTGTTCTAGGAATTACTCACTGGCACCTTTTCTAGGATATTATATCAAAAATATTGTAAGATGCTTTCCTTTCTATCTTTTTATCAATTAGTGCTAAATTGGCGCTCACTCAATGCAAAGCCAAAAATTTTTTTCATCATGAAGGACTCAGTACCATTACAGTCTCTCCTACCATCTGCTTTTGTAACATTTCTGACTAAAGAATGTGATTTTCTATGAAGCAAGGTCAAGTTTCTACATAATGTCCAACATCTAACACTCAATCGAAGAGAAGATGTAACAGGAAGATCCCTGGGATAGAAGTAAGAGCGCTTCATACCCATGAACATACAGAGAAGAGCCTTCTGCTAAACCTTCAGAACAGAGCACTGATGCAGACATAGTGAGGTGCATCCTTCCTGGTTCACGTCTCAGATGCCATTAAGACATAACTATAGAAAAAGGGAAATGCAGGTGCCTCTAAACCAGGGCTTATAAATGCAGAGCTCTGAGTCTCTCCTGACAGAAGACAAGTCCAGTTCTAAGAAAGGCAAATGATGAAGGAAGGAGCACAGCTTCTTTTCAATGGTGTAGAAGCAAAGGCTACTTTATGAATACAGTGCTGGTGTGGGAATTTTTTATGTTCTCATATTCACATGGAACCTTGAGATAAAATGTATTCTCTGATAATATTTTGATTTGATTTCTAAATTTGCAATGTATCCAAAAATCTATTTTTCTTATCTAAATAATAATTTCCTAATTTTTAAATAATATGATGCACATACAATTTTTCTAAAATCAAAGTTATAATGAGGTTTGGGCAAAGGCATCTCTTCTCTAGGCTACATATTATTGAGTAGCAGATGTTTCATTAGACAGAAGAAGGTACTATCCATCTAAAAACAAAATGTCTAAGGTACATCATTATCTACAAGTGTTGCATGAGAATTTGTTAAATGGTCTTTCTACATATCATAAAACTTGCTCTTTCTAAAAGATTTATTTAATGATTTATTCTTATTGTGTGTGTGTTTGTGTGTGTGCCTATATCTTTGTGTGTGTGAGGGTTTTGTATGCCTATTTCTTTGTGTGTGTGAGAGGATGTGTGTTTACCTGTGTGTGTGTGCATGTCTGTATGTTTATGTATATATCTATGTGTATCTCTGTGTCTGTGTGTGTGTGTGTATATATATATATATATATATATATTCATGTGAATATGTATATGAGCATGTATGTGTTTCTTATTGAGTGTGTGTGTGTGTGTGTGTGTGTAAATGTGTGACTGTGGAGGCCATTAGAGAGTGTCAGAACCTCTAGAGCTACAGTTACAGGTGACTGTGACACTCTTTCCGTAGGTCCTAGGAGAAACTTATCTCTGGTCCTCTAAGAGAACAGTACCTTCTTTTAAGCACTGAGTCATGTCTATAGCAAAGAAACATGTTCTTGACACAAGGAAATAGTCCCTGAGACAAAATAGAAATCATTCTCTGGGAAGATAGTCATAAAATTTGGTGAGGACCAGCACTTCCTGTTCTCTGGGAAAAACTGGGATAAGAAACTAATCCATGTCAGCTTTGGAAACTATCCCTTCACCTGTAAATGACCATGTATAGGTGAGGGGTTTCTGAAAATATCGTTCCATGTTTGTCTTCCTTCCTCTTCTTCCTCCTCCTCTTCCTCCTCCTCTTCCTCCTTCTCTTCCTCCTTCTCTTCCTCCTCCTCTTCCTCCTCTTCCTCCTCTTCCTTCTCTTCTTCATTTCTGACGTTTTGGTACTAAAATAATATTCCTTTAAGGAATCACATGCTCACTAAAACCAATAATGTCCTATACATCTAATATCACACTATTTGATACATTACTTATATATTGCACACACACACACAAATTCTGCATCTGATTGTATATTTACTACCCTATATCACTTACTTAAGACTATATCATTACCATTTTCTAAAGCCACTAAATAGTCCTCAATAAGAGAAATAAGTAACTATTGCATAATACTTAAGGCAGCCACTGCAGAGTGATTAGCTACTCATAATATGTAAAGTGACTCTCGGTATCATGAACTTTTTTGTATACATTGTCTAGGTCTTCATTATCAAGTAATAGTGATGTAGGGAACCATTTTGTCTGCTTCTGTGAAAGCTTGCCTGTCAGGCAGAGACAAGTCAGGCCAGTGTCTGCTGGCAGATTTCTTGGCCTGCTGACACATGGAATGATAAGAGGGGATACACTTGAAGGAACAGAGAGGCCTCCAGACCAAAACAGATATCTAATGAACATCAGCCATTGTCTCTGCTGGCTTGTGACTTTGTTTCCCATGATACTATAAAGTATACAAAGCCTATGAGAATTAAACTCAAGGCTGCTGCAGTACTCACTGGACAGCCCTCCCGATTCCTAACCTTTGTCTCTGAGTCTTCTTCCCGTCTTTCCTATAACCATCCTCATTCCTGTCTCAGAGAACTGCTAGACTTCATACTGTCTGGGCTAGTACAATGTGAAATTTTATTTCACATAAAATCAAATAATCTTTAGAATTTACTCATTTTTCCTACAAAGGTCTGAGCACCTCATATTCAATATCTATTCCTTCCACATCTTTGATATTGTTGATTATTAATTTTTATAAATTTCTCAAACAAAAATATATTATCAATTTAACTTTCTTCTGCTTCTCAGGGTAAATACCTAGACAATTCTTCACACATTTATTATTTGATGTGGTTACTGTTTCTTTGAATATTTATTAGTCCAGTGTGTTGGTTCTCTTACCAAATTGTCAATTTTTAATTAAAACATTGTATCACTTCCCCTCTTCCCTTTCCTTTCTCCAAGCTCTGCCATGCCTCCCTCTCACTTGATGACCTTCTTTTCTTTTATTAATTTGCTATGTATATAAACACATAAATATATAAATGCAACCTGCCAAGTCCATTTGGTGTTGGCTGTGTGCATATTTTCAAGTTTTCAATTTTACAATAAATTTTGTTTGCCACACATTTTTGGCCATGTAATATTTTAATACACGTATACAATGTGTAAAGCTTAAATCATTTGTCCTCTCAAACATTTGTTACTTCTTTATGGTGAAAACATACGAATATCTTGGTCTCATAATTGTAACCTGCAGAATTAAAAGAAATAAATCCCCATCCTTTGAATCTTCACCCTAATGGTATTCAATGTATTTCAGCCACAGTATGCAACATATTTAGTTTAGCCTGACTACTCATTTGGTTTGCTGGTGTGATTTCTTCAGGCTTGGTCACTCCTGAGAAGCTCTTCATCATCTGCTATCAGCAAACAAATGTTCCCTTATTTTTCAGTCTAGAATTTAAATTATAACTTTCTTCTATGTGTAACATGAGAATAAGTGCTAATGTTTTTTTCAAGACGATAAATAATGGTTCTTTGGAAGCCTTTGGTCAGCAGACTTGGGGATTTCTTTAGCCATGAGAAGGATGTTCTTCGGGATATAAACCATGCACAGCAGTCTCTTTCTGCACATGCTGCCCTTATGAGAATCTTCTTTTCCACAGTTCACTCTCCTGAGTCTCTCAGTATTTCTAAACATTCCAGATTTTTTTCAGTAATATTACTAATAAACAGCTAGATGTTCTAGAATAGCATCATCTTCAGTCATCCTTGAAGGATGTACTGCATCATGGCTTTACCTTTGTGGGAAGGGATGGTGCCAGGCCTAAATATTAATCTACCAAATATTTTAAGTCTGCAATGATGACAACAGTATCCCAGTATACATATATTTGTACACACACACACACACACACACACACACACACACACACACATTCTAGAGCTGTATTGTCTCCTTGTATCCTGAAGATATCCTGACTAGACACCCCTGAGTTTTCAGAATCTGTCAAGTAGTTGCCTGCATGGGAACAGAAGCTGTGGTCTCAATTTATAAAATGCAATGCATTTATTTCTTACCACAGGCCCCATGTCTCCCCTAAGAGCAGCACAAAGGAGACGAAGACACTGAGTATTATTCATGGGAGCTTTTTGCTTCAAGGTGAAGCAGGAGCCAACTGTGGTGGTTGGGTTAACTAGGACACCTCTCAGCTGTTGGGAGTTTTCATGATATTCTTCTGTCAATCATCCAGTGGAGAAGGTACTGGTTTTTACATATCTCTGTACTCAAGCTCACCATGTTTTAACATAGTGTTAAATTCAATCACTGTTGCTAAGCTGTCAAATGGCTACACCGTTCAGCATCCTTTGTATACTCAATGACTTCCTTCTTGAGATCTTTCACTTGACTTCCTTATATCCCCAACCTTGAAATTCTCTGCATATTACCCCTCATGCTCTCCCTTCTGACCACACATCTTAAGCCCACTTCTCCAACCTTCTCTTATTTATTTACCTTTCAACATATATTCCATCAGAATAGCAACATGAAGAACCAAGACTTCTTACCAACTGCCAACTCTAAATTCATCTTGAAAGAGCACACTGAACCTCAGGCAACCCTTCAAGAAACCAAAGGCTTGGTTAAGCCCTCAGGAGGTTGAAATCTCACAGTTTGTTGCCCCCTTACTAGAGATCACATGCTATAACTTTCAATAAAGCTGTTCCAGATATTCTGATCTAATCAAACTCTGAGAGATGATAGATAATTAATATTGACATAACCATTTAGTATGGAGCCATTGCCTCCAGCCCCTTTCAGATAATTCTTAAAGAAACAAAAGTGTTTAGCTTTAGACCATCTAAAGGTTAGCTATGTAGGGTAGAAAGGTAAAAATGTAATCACTAGAGGATACAAATAGGATATAAAAATGTCAGTTCAGTAAAAGAACAATACAAAAGAGATGAAAATCAAAGATAACTGTAAAAAACTAGAAGCATCTCCCATCAAAACCTTATTTTAAAAATGAGAGTTAAAGTTACACAGAAAAACTAGAACATACAGTAAATGTAAAGGAAGGTAAAAGACATAAGTGCAACTGAATACATAGTTTCTTAAATGCAAGTAGTTTTAACTAAAAATTGCCTAAAGTGATAGCCAAACATTTTTGAACTCTAGTAAATGTTAATGAAAGACACATACAAATCATAAGGACTTAAGACATAAAAGTCTTGACATAAAAGTTGGAAAAATATCCACTAGATACACACTAATGAAAACTTTCAAGAAGGTCATATTAGCTTAGACAAATACTCTTTAAGACATCAATTATTATTAGATATAGAGGTAATCACTAATAATAAATACCTACTCATCTAAAGGAAAAGCAATACTAAATTTATGTGAACTTAGTTTAAATGTATAAAATATATGAATAAATGAAAGAGTGACAGAGTACACAAAGATCTTTTTCAGTCTTCTAAAAAATTGGGAAATTTTCTTTTCTTTCTTTTTCTTTTTGTTTGTTTGTTTGTTTGTTTGTTTTTAAATGGGTGCTGATATGTTTATGCTGATGCTCTAATATTCAAGCTCTTAAAAATAGTACACACTTACAACTTGAACTGACATAGAAATAGAGAAATACCATAACTTATATGGTAACAAGTTTAATCTGTAGATGGTTTTGTTTTTTTGGTTTTTTTGTTTTGTTTTGTTTTTTTGGCTTGGAATATCGTTTTTTTTTTCATACTTTATTTACATTTCAAATGTTTCTCCCTTTCCAGATCTCCCCTTTGGAACCTCCCATTTCCTCCCTCCTCCCCCTGCCATAAGGGGGGTATTCCCCTACCCACCCATCCACTCTCATCTTCCCTCCTTGGCATTCTCCTATACTGGGGTATCTAATATCCACAGGCCCAAGAGCCTCTGCTCCCCCTGATGTCTAACAAGACCTTCCTCTGCCACATATGTGGCCAGCACCATGGGTCCCTCCATGTGTATTCTTTGGCTGATGATTCACTCTCCGGGAGTATCGAGGGGTCAGGCCAGTTGCCACTGTTGCTCCCTCCCTGGGGCTGCAAACTTCCTCAGCTCCTTCAGTCCCTTTTCCAACTCCTCCAGCTGGGACCTCATGCTCAGCCCATGGTTTCTGTGAAGTGACTCTTGGGTATTCCGAACTTTTGGGCTAATAACCACTTATCAGTGAGTACATACTGTGTTCACTCTTTTGTGACTGAGTTACCTTGCTCAGGATGATATTTTCAAGTTCCATCCAGTTGTCTGCGAATTTCATGAAGCCATTGTTCTTAATAGCTGAGCAATATTCCATTGTGTAAATGTACCACATTTTCTGTATCAATTCCTCTGTTGAGGGACATCTGGGTTATTTCCAGTTTCTGGCTATTATAAATATAGCTGCTATGAACATATTGGAACATGTGTCTCTATTACATATTGGAGCATTTTCTGGGTATATACCCAGGAGTGGTATAGCTGGGTCCTCAGGTAGTATTATGTTCATTTTTCTGATGGTCCACCAAACTGGTTTCCAGAGAGGTTGTATTAGCTTGCCTTTCCACCAGCAATGGAGGAGTGTTCCTCTTTCTCCACATCCTCGCCAACATCTGTTGTCACCTGAGTTTTTGATCTTAGTCATTCTGACTGGTGTGAGGTAGAATCTCATGGTTGTTTTGATTTGCATTTCCCTGATAACTAAGGATGTTGAGCATTTCTTTAGGTGCTTCTCAGCCATTTGAGTTTCCTCAGTTGAGAATTCTCTGTTTAGCTTTGTTCCTCATTTTTTGATAGGGTTATTTGGATCTCTGGAGTCTAGCTTCTTGAGTTCTTTGTATACCTTGGATATTAGCCCTCTATCAGACATAGGATTGGTAAAGACTTTTTTCCCAAGGATTGTGGAATTTTCATATAACTTTATATATTTTGCTAGAACAATCATACAAAATTGAATAAAAATATAGAAGTTATGAATAATATAGAAGCTATGAGCAATAACTTGAACTAAAACCCTATATAGAACTATGAATTCAATAAAAACAACAGTCATAATTATCTTAAAAGCAAGGAACAATTATGTAAACTGGAATATAAAGTAAATCTCAAAGCATTCCAAAGGTCAACTTCAAATATATGAAAGTCCATGTGAAAGTATAGAGTGGTGTACATGTCTATAAGTCCACACTTGGGAGGCTGAGGGAGGATTGAGGCTCATGTGACACATAGTAAGACAAAAATATAAATCTCAATATATTATCAATCCTTTAAAGAATTTTATGCAATATATCTGGAAAGACAATGCCCTGCTGGGCTAGTGCATGTATTGCCAGCCTCCCTGGGTTTACAGCTGAGTAGGATTGATGCTGATTACTCCTCTTCCTGTCCTTGCATAACATCCTCCAGCAATATGAATGCTGACTAAGAGGGCTGAAGTTTTCAGGTCTATACTAGCTTAATCATTTTCTGTGACTCAAGTATGTAATGATTCCAGCAACAGGGTTCAGGACAGTAGACCAGAGCAATGACAATAGCCCATAGTATTTGAAGGGTCTATAGGACCTCACAGACCAACAATTTCAAAATAACTAACTCATTTGTGATTGTAGTGGAAATTTTGGTTTCTTTAAACACAGAAATGTTATATTGAATATATTTTTGTTTTAATCCCAGGTGTGAGATATATGGCTGCTTCAGATTGTCCACAGCAGCTAACTATAATTTGTCTCATGCTCTGGAAGGGGTGTGATTTTGCCAGCTGAAAATAGTTTACTTTTGGAATTCTTGGACTCTTGAAAAGGGTATAAAAATGCCAGAGACCCAATAAAAGGGGTGGCTGCTGCTCCCTCTGTTGCTGCCTTTCAGTTGCCCCTACTGATGCTCTTGCTCTTGCTGGTTGCTGGATGCTGGTTGCTGGTTGCTGGTTGCTGGTTGCTGGTTACTGGTTGCTGGTTGCTGGTTGCTGGTTGCTTGTTGCTGGTTGCTGGTTGCTGGTTGCTGGTTGCTGGTTGCTGGTTGCTGGTTGCTGGTTGCTGGATTCCTTTATTGCTGTTTTCTGGATTGCTGGTTGCTGGTTGCTGGTTGCTGGTTACTGGTTGCTGGTTGCTGGTTGCTGGTTGGAGATATCCTGACAAAGATTGGACTTGCCTCAAAGAACTCGATGCCCCTCATCATTAGAAAGCAGTCTAATAAAATTGATACCCCTTTTCTCCTCTATCCCTTTTTCTCTCCTACCTAGTGCCAGGGGATTGGAAGGGATAAAGGTGGAGAAGGGTGGGGTAAAAGAACACAATAAAGTTGCCAAAAGTATAGTTACACCTGATACCTTTTACATGGTCACTGCTGGTACCTAGTAGGGCATTGCTATATAGAGGTGTCTTAGTCAGGGTTTCTATTCCTGCACAAACATCATGACCAAGAAGCAAGTTGGGGAGGAAAGGGTTTATTCAGCTTACTCTTCCATGTTGCTGTTCAATACTAAAGGAAGTCAGGACTGGAACTCAAGCAGGTCAGGAAGCAGAAGCTGATGCAGAGGTCATGGAGGGATGTAATTTACTGGCTTGCTTGCTTCTTCTGGCTTGCTCAGCTAGTTTTCTTATAGAGCCCAAGACTACCAGCCCACAGATGGTACCACTCACAAGGGGCCTTCCCCCCTTGATCACTAATTGAGAAAATGCCTTACCGATGGATCTCATAGAGGCATTTCCTCAACTGAAACTCCTTTCTCTGTGGTAAGTCCAGCTTGTGTCAAGTTGACACTCAAAACTAGCCAGTACAATAGGGTAACTGTACTTTAATGTGTACATGTGCATGTGCGTGCGTGCGTAAGTGCATGTGTGTGTGTGTGTGTGTATGTGTGTGTACATTCTAGGAAGATATCTTCTACTATAATAAATTTCCTTATGTCATTTCTAAATCGCATATAGAGGGAATGATGTGTAATGATATGCTGGTACATAAATACGACAAAGAAACAAATCCTGGTAAATGTTCGTATCTTAAAGAATCGTCAAAATGAAAAGAAAATGCACAAATTAGCATATTTGGTAAAAATGAAAGTGTAACTATAAATAAAACAGGTGTTGAAAGTATTATAAAATAATTCAATAAAAGCTATAAAGCAAAGAAAATTAAAATAAATCTCAATCAAGATAGACAATTTTCTAGAAAAATAAATATTTTTCAATAAAATTCAGACAAAATTGGAACATCTCCCTTTTATTGTTAAATAAGTTGGATACACAATTGTAAGAGCACATGAATGTATACACAAATACATGTGACTGGTTATATGGATGAGCATTTAAATTTTTATATCAATTTTAAAAGTCTTTAAAGAGTAAATAATTTTGTTTTCTAAACTTATAAAGTCAGTAAAAATGTACTGCAATTAAGGTTACTTAGTATTTTTTCCACTCTATAATATGCATTTAGATGATAATTTCATTCATGAGTAAAGATGCACAAACTGCAAAATATTAGCAAACAGAATTGAGCAGTATAAAAATTAACAATATACTATAATCAAGTCATAGTTATCCCAGAAATGAAAGGATAATTTAGTGTTTTTAAAATCTATCAACATTATTGGACAAAGTGAATCAGTTAATAATTGAATAATCATTTTCATGCTTCAGAAAAATAATTTGATAAAATTCTAATGCAAATAACACCAACAAGACACATGTTTTAACAAACCAGGAAAAGAAGAAACTGTGTTTACTATTTTCAAGGAATTTTGTAACAAACTTATAGAAAGCACTGTTGGTCATTAGAAATAGATGGAATGCTGTACAATGTCAAACCAGTCAAAAGTTCAGCATGGTCAGAAAGGAGCTTATGAAGCCCCAGAAGTAGTTGAGCGCCTACTGGTAGTTGATTACTGATGGGGAGGTATATTTTTGAGGGTCAGTCTACTAATAGTAGCACAAACATCAGAAGATGACCTTTCACCTTAGCCAGAATAAGAGCAAAAAGAATTAAAGACACAAAGCAATGAGAAGAAGTAAGAAAAGTGTTATCTCCTATGTTATGTGTTTGCATAAAACATTCAAAAGGCATAAGATATTATAAATAGTTTGGCAAGATGACTGGTATGTAATCAATATACAGATACAGGTATCAATTACTATATGGCAGTAAAAGTTATCAAAATTTTGTTCAAGATGGTAGAGAAATTTGGAGATTTTCTGTTGGAAGAAAAGTATGGGCTGCAAAATGGTTCAGTGTATAGAGTACTTGCTGCATAATCACAAGGACCTGAATGTAGATACCCTGCACACTCTTTCAAAGTCTGGCCAGATAACATATGCTTGTAGCCCAGCACTGGGAGGCAGAGACAAGAGGGGCCCATGGGTTTGCCTGGCTAGTCAGTCTAGCTAAATCAGTGAGCTTCAGACTCAGTGGGAGACCTTGTTTCCAAAAAAAAAAAAGGGCAAAGATTCACAAACTCCCTCCTTCACCAATGATGAAATGCTGGCGACATAGCCTTGGGCAGGTTTTGTGTAATTATCCACAATTAGTGTGAGTTTGTTAGTGCAGTGTCCATGCCATATCCAGGAGACACTTTGTGCAACTCTCCTCTCCACCCTATGGCTCTTATATGCTTCCCTTCCCAGTTTTTCACGCTCATACAAACAACTCTAATTAAACTTAGTAAGCCATCCTCCCTGAAAGGCATTAAGGTAGAAGGAGTTGGGAAGACAGTGTTAGGGGTGGAGGAGGGCATGTGACAGAGTAATGGAGATGAAAGTACTAAAATTCATTATATACTTTTATGAACCATCAAAAATAAAAGAAAGAATATAAAAGTAAGGTGGAGAGCAAAAGAAGACAGTTGACATTGCCCTCTGACCTCCAAACATGCACTCCCAAGGACATATATGTGCTTGCACACACATAGAACAAACACATGTTCATAATGAAATAAACCCAAACATACTTAAGGAAAATTCATAAAACTAAGGCATACAAGAATAATTTTGAAAGAGTACTGAGTGATGCTTGTTTGTTTTGGTTGTTTATAAACTATGATAGAAAGAATTCTACAAAAACCTACCAAAAAAAGCCGCATACCTTAAGCATGGAAATCCGAATATTAAAAATACGTTAACTATCCCCAAACTTATTTGAAAGGTATAAAGACATTACAATCAAAGTTTTTATCTATGCTTGAGGATAATCATTTCACCATTATCAGACCATTGTGAAGCAGGAGTAATTAAGACAACTAAGCAAATTTGCATGTTTCTAATAATGTAGATTGTCCTTAAAATACTAATGTGCTTTAAGTTGTCTAAGACAAGGTACTAAAAGAAAAAAAATAATTGCTTTTAAAAATTCATTTCATCTGTATCAAAACTAAAACTGCTGGGGTTGGGGGCTGGAGAGAAGGCTGAGTGGTTAAAAGCTTTCCCATGCAGAGAAGCTGACTTTGGTTTCTGGTGTTCCCATGTGGAGCCTCACAACCAGCTTGAGCTCCACTGGATTTGACACCACCCCCTATACTGACATGCACATACACAGACGCATCATTGAAAATAAAAATTAAAAGACTGTAGTGTCCATCAAAAGTCATCACAATGAAAATGAAAATACAATGGACAAATAGAGAGTATATTTAGAATTAATATAAATAATCAACATAGGACTGACATACAGAAAGTATAATGAACATATAATATGGAAAATATCAGCAAAGGATGAATATGGCTTTTCACAGTGCATTAAGGGGATGTCAAACAAACATGAAAAAGTGCTTGTCCTCATTAGTAATCAGGGACAAGCCCTTAGAGAACCATAAGATGTAATTTTATACTGCTTAGCCTTTAAAAATAATAATTTGATTCGACCTAGTATTAGAGATGATGTGGATCAATGGAGATTCTTAAATACTGGTTTGTAAGAATACAAATTGGTATATCCATGTGGAATACAAATTGACTGTCTCTTTTAGATTTGAACTTGCCAGTACCCAAGGAAGAAACTTTTTTTAAAGTATATGAACAAGGGCTGGAGAGATGGCTCAGCAGTTAAGAAGACTGGTTGCTCTCCCAATGCAGGGTTGAATCTCCAACACCCACAAGACAGCTCCCAATTATCTAGAGCTCTGCTTCTTGGGGATCCCACAGCTTTTTCAGGCCCGTACTGTTACTAGCGTGCATGCTGAGCACAGACATACATGCAGATGCAACACTCATACACATAAAATAAAAATATATAAATCCAAAAATAAATGTAAAATACTTTTAAAATGCATATACAAAATGAGACCACTCAATATTAAAAGAGATGAAATAGCATGAACAGTCCCCAATATTTCAAATAACCAAGCAAGCTCCCCACCACAGAGTACATGTTCGTGGCAGAAGGAAAGCAGCTATGATTGGCCAGATACAGAGTTCAGCAAATCACTGAGGACTATTTCTGTGATGCTAAAGACCGTGTACTTTGCACAGCATACCAAAATGCTTCAAGCATTTTTAACCAGAGACTAGAAATCAACAGTGAAAAATATAATAGGTACAAAAACAGTGTTGCTCAGGTTGGAACAGGAAGACCCCATGCCAAAAGCCTGGTCTCTCTTCTCATAGCAATCTCTGTAGATATCCCATAGTGCTCCTAAAGCTGGAGCCCAGACTGAAAACAAAAGCCCCTTGTCAGTAACAGTTTCAGACCTGCAGAGCCACAAATGACAGTATGGTAACAAGCATCTCATAACATCTATATGATTGGATGATGAGGAAATGGTTAATTAATGTTATTAGAGAATTCCAGAAGATGCCCAATTGTAATACGAATTGAATGGAGTGGGTTTGAAAGTATACTCCCGGGAGCAAATATGGAGACAAAGTGAGGAGCAAAGACTGAAGGAAAGGCCATCCAGAGACTGCCCAACTGGGGATCTATCCCATATGCAGCCACCAAACCCAGACTCTATTGTGGCTGCCAAGAAGTGCTTGCTGACAGGAGCCTGATATAGCTGTCTCCTGAAAGGCTCTGCCAAAGCCTGATAAATACAGAGGCAGATGCTTGCAGCCAACCATTGGACTGAGCATGCGGTCCCCAATGGAGGAGTTAGAGAAAGGACTGAAGGAGCTGAAGGGGTTTGCAACCCCATAGGAAGAACAACAGTATCAACTAACCAGACCCCACAGAGCTCCCAGAGACTAAGCCACCAACCAAGGTGTACACATGGAGGGACCCATGGCTCCAGCCACATATGTAGCAGAGGATGGCCTTGCCGGGCATCAATGGGAGGAGAGGCCCTTGGTTCTGTGAAGGCTGGCTAGATGCCCCAGTGTAGGGGAATTTGAAGGCGGGAGGTTGGAGTGGCTGGGTAGTTGGAGGAGCACCCTCATAGAAGCAGGGGCAGAGGGGATGGGATAGGCGGTTTGGGGGAAGGAACGGGAAAGGGGATAACATTTGAAATGTAAATAAAGAAAATATTCAATAAAAAATGCAAGAAAGGCCGGGCAGTGGTGGCGCACGCCTTTAACCCCAGCACTTGGGAGGCAGAGACAGGAGGATTTCTGAGTTCGAGGCCAGCCTGGTCTACAGAGGGAGTTCCAGGACAGCCAGGGCTATACAGAGAAACCCTGTCTCTAAAAACCAAAAAAAAAAAAAAAAATGCAAGAAAGAAAGAAAATTTACTCAGAAATCTTGAGGATATGGATACCTTCCTGATCCTCACTCAGTCTGCACCAGTAGTCTGGAGGTAGACTGAACCTTGATGCAGTTTATTCCCACTGTTTTCTGTGAGGTCTAAAAGATTGCTTATGCCTCTGTGCAAAGCCCACTTAACCTTACTTTCAGTCTTCTCCACAGTCAAACTGAAGTACAAACAAGAACAAGAGAAGGAACAGCTAATGCCTTAAACTCACCCTGGGAGCAGGAGGAGACACTGTCCTGTTTCCAAGTTTGGCAATCAGAGATGAAACTATCCATCTGTCCCCTTATTGCCTTGAATATCAGTCTAACTGTAATACAAAATAGACTCAACAACATTATCATATTATTAATAGCAAAATAAAATGGTAAGGACCAGAGTTGTACTTTTTCTCTTCCTGGCTTCAGTGTCTCCATCCGTAAAGAGGGGAGAATATCATCTTATCAGGATTAAATGAAACATGTGTAGGACCCATAGAAATGAGCATCTATCATGGTAAATGCTTGGTATTTGATAGCTACAATATGGTGTAGAATATAAAACCTAATAAATTTGTAAATTGGATTAAAACAGCTTCCTAATAACAATTCCCAGAGGAGAAAAATGAGTTGCTTGAATATTAGTAAATCACTTTAAATACACATTCCTCAACCAGTGCTTTGTTGGTATATTGGATTGATTTTTGGATCGTGTGAAGAGTCATTGTCTATCCTTGGATATTTCCAGCATTCCCAGCTAGGTACTAGGGTCTATTCTGAGTGCTGACAAACCATGAAATGAAGGAAAAGGGATCCCTAAGGCTCAACGTCCAGCCAGCTGAGCCTACTTGATGAGTTCCAGGTTAGTAAGAGACCCTATGTCAAAAATAAACAAGGTGGTCAGCTCCTGATGAACAACACAAAATTGAGTTCTGTAGCTTCCACACACATGAGCTCACAAGAGAATACACATATGAACACATGCAATTATCCCTCTAATACAAATGCATATACCTACACATACACAAAACTTAAAGTTAAAATTAGATTCCACAGGGGTACCCAAGGCTCCAGCTGGATATGTAGCAGAAGATGGCCTTATCTGGCATCACTGGGAGGGGTATCCCTTGGTCTAGTGGAAGCTTGATGACCCCGGATAGGGGAACTCCAGGCAACTGAGGCAGGAGTGGGTGGGTGAGTGGGGGAGCACCCTTATAGAGGCAGGGGGAGGGAGGAGGGATTAGGGGGCTTGTGGAAAGGAAACTTGGAAGAGAGATAACATTTGAAATGTAGATAAATAAAATAACCAATAAAAATCAAATTCAAAGTAAAAAATTAAAGAATATAAACAAAAAAGCAAAATAGAAACTGACAAAAAGTTTATAGTGTGAAGGACAAGGCCCTAGTGGCATCTGTGAGGGCACAAGCAAACTCCTCACCTATTGCTGGTTCCATACACCACAAATGAGGCCCAACATAGGGAACTGCTGGAGAAACTAAGGGCAGAAGCATTTAATAATCATCCCATTCTTTCATTCATAAGTATGAATATACAGCCATGATTACTAGACACAATAAAAGTCAAAAATTGAAAATAAAAGAATAGAACCATGGGCACAGAAAGGAAACAATAATTCAAAGGAAAGAAAAGAATCTGAAAATAATGTGATTAGTTTCATGATGGAGATTTGACTATTTTTTGTAGAACCAGAGCGGATTGCAATGATAAAATATAATGGTTTTAAAACGAAGATATAATTCTAGACATTTGTAAACATGATAGAACACTAGATTAAAGACTGAAGAACCTTTCAGTATCTAGAGAAAATGATCAACAGAAATTGTGAAAACTCTCAATGCAATCAATAAAGAACCAATGTCCATCTGCTGGTAACTCTAAGAGGAAGGTAGTGTGGAACTGATGTGAACAATTATCAGGATGACAAAGTGAGGCTACCCACAGCTTAAACAAACCGGTATGCCCTCGTACTGATGATTCCATTTGTTGCTAAGCTGAAAAAGGTATCAGAACACATGCCTATAAATTTCAGAACACTAAGATTCTGAAGAAGATCCAAGAGCTTCCAAGGAGATTACATTTATCTCCAAAGGAAGAAAGGCTAAATTGGTTTCAGACATTTCATGAGCAGGGCTAGAAGTTAGAAATCATCAGAGTGATGTCTTCAAAATTCTGAGTGGAAATTATTTTGCACCTCAAATTCTAGCTATCAGTTAGGAACTGAGCTAACTTAAAGTAAGGTCTAGACATTCAGGGCTTTAAAAACATTTGTTCTGTTCATAAAGAATTATTCTACAGGTATACGCAAGTGACAGTGACAAAAGCTGAACCTGAGAGACAGAGGTCACCTGTCTAGTATGTGACAGAAACCCATGAAGAAGGGCTTTATTCCACTCACAATTTGAGGGTACAGTGGATCCTCCTGGGGAAGTTGTAGCAACAGGCATGTGAGGCAGCTGATCATACTGCATCTACAGACAGGAGGCACAGACTGATGAATGCTGGAGTTCAGCTTGCTTTTTCCTCTTTATTCAGCCTGGAACTTCTGTCCAGGGAATAGAAACAATATGGCCCACATTTTTGGTGGGGGTGGAGGTGGGGGGAGTCTTCCCATGTCAATTACCGTATTCTAGATAACCCCTCACATGCATGGCCAGAGATTTGTTTCTGTGCTAATTCTAAATCCTTTCAAGTTGACAACCAAAATTAATTATCATGAGATTTAAGAAAGTGTGGATCAATTTTCCCATGCATTAATGGTTTGGGAGACATCAAAAGGTCTCAAAACCATGCAAGCTATGTCTGTTTCTCTTGTTTTCTTCACTAGAACTAGATAGAAGGAACTTATTGCTGAAGATAACATACACTTTGGATGCAGGGTACAGAGAAGTGTACTTAGAACTGAGTTGGAAGCTCCCTGCCTAACAACAAATGTTCATGGTACTAGAAAGTGCTATGCAAGCTGCTATAGGAGAAATGTCATCAAGGCCCTACTCAGTTATATACTTTGTGTGTTATGATACCAACTTGACAGGCAAAATATGCCTACCAATGCAAGAGTATTTTAGCATTTGGGATTTGAGGCTCCATCCATGGGAGGGGAATAGATGCTTGCTATTGTAAACCTAATCAAAAGCCTAAGGTTGAAGAAGGTCACAAGCCCTAGCAGGATTTCATTATTGGTGGTTTGCTAAAAAGACTTGCAGTCAACTCCCTTTTTAAAGTTTAAAACTGTCTTTAGGAATGGTCAGTGAATGTTCTTTTCACTGCGAGTTAATGCAGAGACTAATATCTGGTCACAGTTCTGAGAACAAGTGAATGCTGACTTCTGAGACTTAAACAGGGTATTGATATCACTCCCTGATGGAACTAGGGAACATCGTGCAAGAGTGGGCAGAACAATTCTAAAAGTGGGAGGAGGAGAAGAGTGTTATGAAATGTCTTTCTGGATATGATTCTGTAGGCTTAGACTTTTCAAAACCTATTTTATATAGGGTTCTTAAAAGCTTCAACCTCCTTTCTAGATCATCAACAAGAGGTTGGGGAGAAAGAAGGTTAATAGGAAAACGGGGTTGTGGATCTGTTTAGTAGAAGTATTTGGGGACAATTCCACTCTTCGTTGTCAGGACACCAGCAGTCCAGTTCAATAGCAAACAACAGCAAACACCGAACAGGAATCAGTAGCAGTGGCATGATCCAGCAGCCAAAATCAGCAGGACTACCATGAGAAGTTCTTCAGCACATTTCTCTCTACAAAGTGAAGAACATCAGAGACGAGCAAAGCATTGCACAGAGGTGTAGCAATGCAAGAGCACCCTCTTCCTGTTTGTAAGGTTCTATTTATATTCTTTCTAAACATCATGTGCCCTCTTGAGTGTCTGCATTCAGCAAAACATCACACATCCTCTCACAAGACAGCTTCCAGAAGACATTAAAGGAACCAGAAATGTCCACTTCATGATGCAGGTGTTCTAGTCATGAGTAAATAGCAGCTGACTAACTTTACACACATACACAGAGGGGGGAGGGAGAGAGGGAGAGAGGGAAGAGGGAGAAAGGGAGAGAGGGAGAGGGGACATAAAAGCAGAAGGGAGACTAGTTGAAAAGGAAGAAAGGGGAAAGTAGTTACAGGAGCAGATAAGAGTGTGTAAAGAGGGTGTCTACAAGTATAAAACATTGTATATATAAATGATTAGGGTTTTTTATTGTGGATTGTTGCTGTTTGTGTTTTGTTTTGTTTTGTTTGTTTGTTTTGACCAAGTAAGACAGCAGAGTGAGAAGGAATTCCAGGAAGAAGAACACTGTCTGGTGATCTTGGAGAGCAGATCTGTAATGAAGCATGGATCCACAGAGCCAAGCTGGAGAATTTCCAAGACTCCAGAAAATTCTGATATAGAAGTTAAAAAATGGGAGGGCCTATACCTTAAGCAGGACAATTAGGGTTATTCTGCATGACCTACTTCATAAAGAGTATTTTAAAGATTAACCAGATACAAAATGAAGTAAGTGTAAGAGATGGAAACAGACTGGACACTTATGCAACTATTTGAACTCTGCCCAGGAACATTCTCATATCAGGAACTAACAGGTGACCTAACTTCCCTCTCTTGATTAACAAAAAGTCATTTAGGTCCCTTCATTTGCAACTAACATAGTTCAGACGGCTTATACATTTAAGAGACTGGAGGGGTTGCTCAGTGGTCCAGAGCTCTGCTGCTCTTCCAGAGAACCTGAGTTTGGCAACCTAACAGATCACATGCAACCACCTTTAACTCCAGCTCAAAGGCACCCAATGCCTTCTTCTGGCCTCTGTGAATGCCATATATTCATACAAACACATGCATAAAAATATATAACTCTCTTTAAAAGCCACACCTTTAAACAAATCACAAGGTCTTCTAAACTGGGTGGGTAGAAAGCGCAGATGCCTGAGTTGAGAATATTAGCCAACTCAGAGAGTCCAACAAAGGAGAAACAGCTATTAGAAAGAAGGAAAAAAAAGCCAGAAAAATCACTCAATAAATTCAAAAGAACTAATCTGGGGAAATCCATTAGAAACACATACTACACATAAAATTAAATGCTATACGGAAGAAAATGTGCAAATTTTGATGGGAGGATAGTTGAGCAGGGAGAGCAGAAACTTCAAAATCAGAGAGGTGAGAATTTGGCCATTCTGCAGAACTACAAGGGCCCCAGAGTGCAGAATGTACAAGAAGACATAGTGCAGAACATGGTCAGAAAAGGGATAGACAGGGAAAGATCATGAGTATTGTTGTAAGGACTTAGACTCTCACTCCGAGTGATTTGGGGTCCACCCCGAGGTTTCAAACCAGAACTGAAGTAATTTACTTTAGGTTATCTTGCTACAGGAGCCTCAGGCTATTGAACAGGTGCCCACCTCCTGTTTCCCTGGTAACACTTGAAATGTAAACATCAGCTTTGTCATACCTTGTAATTAAGATTACCACATGAAAAGGGTGAAAGTATCTGGGCTTTGTTCTAAATGCCATCTCTAGCCTTAAGTGGAGACCTGGCATTCCAAGCTACCCTAGAAGAGATGGAAAGGATTATTGGCCACTTAAGAAGGTAATGTACTTTTCTTTCCCAGAAGCAAATTCTCAGTGCAGACCCTTGCAGCTGCTTTTACCAAGCAGAACTACCAAGCCTCTGCCATGAAGCTTGCCAGCTTTGCTGAGTCCTTACTCAGAGTTATTTGTTCAGAAAAATAGAACGTTACTTTTCTTTGTCTCTCTTTTGGATACTGGCTGTGATGATTGAATATGCTTTGGCCTATGGGAAGTAGCACTGTTAGGGAGTTTGGCGTTGTTGGAATAGGTGTGGCCTGTTGGAGGAAGCGTGTCATTGTGCAGGTGGGCTTTGAGGTTTCCTAGTGCTCAACCTCTGCCCAGTGTGGAAAAGTCTCCTCCTGGCTGCCTAGAGAAGAGTTTCCTCCTGGTTGCCTTTGGAACAAGATGTAGAACTCTCAGTTCCTTCTCCAGCGCCATGACTGCCTGCCTGCTGCCATGCTTCGCACATGATGATAATAGTCTGACCTCTGAAACTGGAAGCCAACCTCAATTAAATGTTTGCCTCAGTCATGGTGTCTCCTCACAGTAATAAAACTCAAACTAAGACACTGGTTAAGCGTTCTTCCATTGGCACTCTGGGCTTGCTTTTTCACTCTCTAAAGCCTCCATCTCCTTTTGGCATATGGCTGCTTGTTGACCTTCATTGCAAATGGCATGGTATAGCTCACTCTATGTATCCATCCATCTATCTATCTATCTATCTATCTAATCTATCTAGCAAATGGCATGGTATGTATGGCTCACTCTATTATCCCTCTATCTCTGGTTTTTTTTAAAAAAAAGGTTTTATTTATTTATTTTATATATATGATGAGTACACTGTTGCTGTCTTCAGACACATTAGAAGAGGGCATCGGATCCCATTACAGATGGTTGTGAACTACCATGTAGTTCCTGGTAATTGAACTCAGGACCTCTGGAAGATCAGTCAGTGCTCTTAACCGATGAGCCATCTCTCCAGTCCTTCTATATCTGTTTCTATCTCTCTACCTCTCTCTCTGTATTTATCTCTGTCTCTGTTAGCTTACAAGCAATTCCATTAGACTCCTCCCAGGGACCTAGCAATGGCTTATGTCATCATCTGTCATCATTACCTGGTGCTAGGCGTAGGTATCTCAGTTCTCTCTCTCTCTCTCTCTCTCTCTCTCTCTCTCTCTCTCTCTCTCTCTCTCTCCTCCTCTGCCCCACCCTTATCTGGTCTCCTGGCTCTGCTCCTGTCTGTCTGCCTCTACCCTTTCCCCAGGCCCTCACTCCCCTTCCTTCCCCCAAATAACTCTCCTCCATACCAGATCTGTTGCATAGCTTAATTTCTCAGGTGGACACCTTTGCATAGGCCTGCCAAGTACTCTCTTGATGCATTATATTTCATAATAGTCTCTATCTCTCCTCTATCCCCCTTTTTCCAGCAGCTGCTGTAAGTTACAGCTTGCCTGGTCTGTTATTTTCCCCTTAAATTCTAATATAATTGTCCTTGAGCATTTCAAAATTCTTTCACTGACAAGAGTAAGAACCCCCAAAGGGAACCTCCAACCCTAGTATTACTCTGGCCTCTGTGCTGACAATAGACCAAGGACATGAACATTTGTAAAATGTGTGATCATTCACATAAGCATAGCATCAGCATCCAAAGATGATGTCAGACAAGGTAAATGCTGTGATACTGTTACAAAGACCCCTGACTCCAGACCCCAGATAGATTATGAATGCTTAGCAAGCATACACCATTTCATATGCATATTCAAACCAAGTGAACACTTTGACTGTTTTATGAAAGTTCTAAAGAAAATTCGAGAACAAGAATATAACACCACAAATTTAATAAGTATTTGTTGAGTGAGCATAGCATCTGTGAGTTAGCCACTAAGCAAGACATAGACCAAACATGGAAGAGTTTTTGCCCCAAAGAACTCATGGTCATATTAGTAAATGAAAAGCAATATGGCGAAATGAAACATGAATAATTGCTAATGCTAAGAGCAGCTATGTTCAATCCTTATAGCCTTCTTCAGCACATGGAGTTTATGGCATTCAATGGCTCGTTGACCTTCCTTAGGTTGAACCTAGAATCTTCAGAAAGATCTCATGATCTGGCTCAATCCATCCTTAAAGTCTTTTGAGGTTAGATAATTCTTCTCCATTCTGCTGTTTTCATGAGCAGCTCCCTCTTGACAGCGGTCTTGCTCATTCTCTTATCTATGGAGGCTTTAACAGTTTCTGAGACTTCTTGAACTGAAGCCTCTCTAACCTTATTCATTCTGTAACCCTACACATGTACTCTCACAGGTGCGTTTATTATGTGTTGTGTGATTATGGAAGGTAATGCTACTGATTCTGTTTAGAACAATAAACTTATGTTTGCCTCTACTAAACTACCAAAGTAGTCAGAAGTTATGGTAATTGCTGTCACTGAAATTTTTCAATCTTGTGAATTTACTGTTATGCAGTAAATTCTGACGTGATGGAAAGGCATAAGCATGTCCATCTGTTTCTGGCACAGTGTGCTCACAAAAGGCTCCTCTGCCACTATGGCTGTTAGCCTTCCCTAGATCCTTGATCTAGATGGACCACATTTCTTTTAGCATCAGGAGCTGCACACCATTCAGTGACTAAGAACATTATTGCCACATCTTGGTTCATGATGAATGTTTGTTAATTAGGTGAAATGAAAGAATAGTAATTAAATTAAAATTGTTTGCTGACTTTTTACAACGATAATGACTAAGGTTCCTGAGAGGAAAAACCATGAGTGCTTTTACGTTAATTTTTAGCATTTAAAAGGATGCCTCCCTCATGATAAAGGCTGAAAAACTATCTGTTGATTAGTAAATGTGGAAATAATAAATGTAACTAAATGAATGAAAGAACAAGTGAGTAAACAAATTAGTTTTTCCTAAAAAACCATCATCTACCTACAAATCAAATGAATGTTTTTCTACTTATATCATGAAAAAGGGCATGCATGTATAATTGTGTCCCCCTCCCCAGGAGGAAACAAATTCTGAAATAGGAAATAATTGAGATCCAAAAATTCTGTCCATAATCAAAACAGACTATTTTGGCATGAGTTTTGATAATTTAGTGTTTTCTTTGATCCACCAAAATAAATGCTAAATATTCTCCGTGACCATGTGAACAGAGACTACAAAGAAGAAACCAGCCATTCTTCTCATGTGCCCTCTGTCTCATCAAAAGGTCTTTGAAGGAAACTAAGTGGAAGATGCCCAGAAACATTTGAGAGAAGGGAAGGGACCACTTTGTGGAAATAGCCCAGCATGGCTTATGTTCACTGAACTAGGGGTGTATTTGTCCTGCCCAGAAGGGGAAAGGGCCTGGAGAGATTCTAAATATGGCCAACAGCAACAGAAGAGAATGACCAAAGCTTGAAGACTAGTCAAGCAAGTAAGAAAAATACAGCCCAGTTTTATTTGACTCCTTGAGAGTCCACAAGTAAGATTCCACTGCAGCAATGTTTTCAGGCCTGCAAGAAAAAGTTAACATTAGAAGTTGCTCAAAATTCAGTATGGATACCCTGCTCAGTTATAGAATACCCGAACTCATTTCTCCCACAAACATGCAAAGCTGGGAGAGTAATCATTTAAGGCAGTTGTTCAACATCACATCTAAAATTGTAAGCTTACTACAAAATTAATTACATCTTATTTTTCAGTGTGTTCATTTTTTTATTTTTATGACATCTATTCAATTGAGAGCAAGCCTGCCCAGTTAATGGTAAGAGAGATCCAGCAGTCA
Organism: Rhynchomys soricoides; assembly: GCA_019843965.1. Classification (NCBI taxonomy): domain Eukaryota; kingdom Metazoa; phylum Chordata; class Mammalia; order Rodentia; family Muridae; genus Rhynchomys; species Rhynchomys soricoides. The sequence continues at coordinate 2,307,994 of JADRCH010000130.1, read as the reverse complement.
CTCACATATAACCATGTGAAACAGCCACCAGGGGGAAATGTTCATGTGAAACAGGGCCGCCCACAACAGTACTGAATTATGCTTCTCCAAAGGTCCTACTACTTGGGTTGGCTTGTATGTAACTGCTTAAAGTCACTCCCAGTAGATACACAGCTAACATTTCCATGGCAAGTCACTTCTTCTGGCTACAAACGCAATCACCACCACATCCATATTTGATTTTCCGGAAAATCTATATTTTACTAAGCTTCAACCAGTATTATAAGCTTATGGATTTTCTTTTTTTCTTTTCTTGTGTGTGTGTGTGTGTGTGTGTGTGTGTGTGTGTGAGAGAGAGAGAGAGACTCATGCTCTGGGGGGACTTGGGGTGGGGGAAATCCAGAAATAAAGTAACCTAAGAAGCTGAGTCTATAAATTAAGTGGTGAAATTCTCTGCAAATAGGACTCTTGACAGTATTCTTGAAGCACAAATAGTGGTTCTGCAGGACCCAAGGAGTTCATTTTGACAATGAATGAAATGGTGTTGAAAGGATGACATTTTAGAATTATTTCCCACATTTGTTGACTTATAGCAGCCTTATAACAATACTTTAGACAAGTATTGTTATTGGAATGAAAAGAACCCTAATATTTGCATAAATAAATATAGATAAGTGCTACCCTTTTTTTTTAATGCTGTAAAGCCTCATTATCTCTACAACACAGCTGATTATATCAGCACTAGGCTCTAAAACTGCATCCCAAGATGCTTTGAAATGCTGGCCCATCTCAAAAAGAATAAATTAATATATAAAGAGAAAAATCAGAAAGACAGTGTTTGTTGCTAGATCCATCAACAATGACTTCCATCACCTTTGAGTGACCTGCCTCCAACATGGAGAACCATCACTCCACTGAAACCTCTCTCACCTTTCTTCTTGTGTCCTAAGGATGCCACAAGTATTCAAAATGTAACCTTCCTAGAAAACACTGGAATCTATAAGAACAGACACATGTGAAGTGTGAAGTAACACTCAAAGGTCTAGTCTCTTTCCCCACAAAAGTTCCATTTTGTCTTATTTTTAAATGAGATATGAGTAAAGCAAAAAATCCCATAAAATACCATTTATATGCAATTTGTATTTAGAAAATAAAATATACAGCAATGAAGGAGATTACACACAGTAGGTGTTCAGCATGGTAAGCTATGATGTCACACACAGATAGAGCTAAGCAGAAGTAAAAAACCCTTGAGTGCAGCAATGGCTAGAATCAAATAACCAAGCTTCTGAGAGGCTGCAGCTCAGAGCAAAACGGAGCTTCCCCTCAGCACCAAAGGAAGCATGTCCCACAGTAGGCCCACATATGGAGCTTGTAGGAATGTTCTCTTGGTAGATATTCTGAAATTCCAGGAAAAACACCTGAGACAGCTCATTTCTCATTTCCTTCTTTCAGCACCTTGTCAACAAACAGCAAACAGGATAATACAACCTGAGAGTTCTTGCCTAAAAGAATAGCCCAGCAGGTTTTTGTTGTTCTTTCTTTGGCTGAGGTCTGGCCTGCAACTCACAGTCATTCTTGTGACTCAGCCTCCAAGTGCTGAGATTGCAGGTAGAAGCCACCATACTCCTGATTCCACCACTTTATTTCAATGATGATATTGTAAAGAAAGCTTAGCTGAACAGAAACGCGTCCTCTACCTCGTATCAGACGCCAACGTCCCTGGGATCACACGGAAAACAGTTTAATTCTTTGCAAGTATAAAGAGTCTTAAGGTAAGGCCTCTAAGTTTATCTCCAAATAAAAGTAATTTAGAAGGTACATCTGTGGTGCGTCATGCTCCAAAGGTGCATGTGTAGGTGTAAAATACTCATAAACAAAACTTTCCTTATCATAGTGCAGTATTCAGCTCTGCAAGATGTCAAGTCAGTGTTGGCCAGGTATCCCCTTTCTTCAAACTCGATACCTTAGAGTCTACAGTGAAATATTATCTTGAGTCTCTGCCAGGAATTAAATGCCCATGAACTCGGGGTGGCCAAAATAATACCTGTTTCTGAGTGGTGCACTCTAGTGAGGAGATCTGCCTGTTTCTGCACATAAACGTAAGCTCTCGAAGATCTGATAGCCCCTATCAAAGGTAAAGGAGACATTATGAATGATTCTTGAGAAAGTCACTACCAAACCAAAGAATATTTTAAAACTCAAAACTAAACCAAAGAGGAGTCCATTTTCTTGTTTTCAACCATGACAACATCAGACCGTATTTACTTCAAGTCTAAAATAAAAAATTTAAAAAGAGAGTAAGAAAGAAAGCCTTCACCAAATAGCACGTGCTATTCAGCAGCCCACACAAACACAGCACTCCCTTCGCACAAAACCTCTCCAGTAAATGTCCAGCCAGACAAAAGCCCGATTTCCTATTGCTTTTGTGTGCAGTGGCAGAAAGCAGTTGTCAGCTACGGCCTGTTAGTGAAAAATAACGACCGCAGACACTGAGGCACACGCCATAGTGTTCCTGTGGAAATCAAACTCTGAGAAAATTTTTAAATGTTTTCAACACATCAGCGTGAAGCATCGACCTAGTTGGAATCACTTAGATCTAAAGCAAATGCGCTGATTGTTTTCACAGCATGCTTTTTTTCTTGGAGCAGAGCAGGAACAGGCGCTGGCAAGAGGGTTTCTTGGAAAGGTTTTCAGCCCCCTGCCTCTGTAGGCTGCAGCCTGTGACAAGATCAATACCAGGGTGAGCCTCACAGGAAGCTGAGGGAAGATTATGAAGATGAGGTGAGCTGGGAATTACTCTACAGGCTCTGCTATTTCTCTGACCTCAAATCTCATCAGTCTCAGACACAGATGGAAAACCATCAGGACAGAGACTAAGAAGGAGAGGAGGAGCTAAACGAATGAATGGCGCAAGGTAGCATCTGTGCAGAGCCTGCCTGCTGTATGGCTGTATGTTGTGGTCTCAGAGAAGGGTGAGGTCTGTGACAAGGTTAGGTGGTATCCTGACCAGCAGGAAGAGTGCCATTATTCACCAGTAAAGCAGGTGCACAGTAAATGGGAACACCTTCTTCGATGGGTTTTCATTCCAATGAATACCATTCCTGTTCTATTTTGGGCCCAGATGAGTAGTAGTCCTGGAAATAATCTGCACAAAGTACCATGGAAAGGATGAAACGCACCGTGAGACCCATCATCTGTCTAACTGGCGTCTTGTTGAACCCATGCTATACAGCACAGTTTTCCCTTACTTAGAGTCCCAGTTTATCCACTGAGCTGGTCCTGGATCTCAGTGGGAACAGCCTGTCAGGAGAAGCCAGTCTCATTCCACATGATCACACACTTGAAGGAACTACTTATTCCTATTAGTATGAATTGTTCCAACCAACCATGCAGACTGGATACGCATCTATAGTCAATAAACAGAGTCAGATACAAGCTAAAACCTCTATACAACCTAATGGTTGAAGCTAAAGCCCAAGACTTCTCTGGATTTCTCTAGAGACTGTGCAATACACAATGACAACATATAAGAAGTGTCCAAGAAATTAAGGACAATTTTTTAATCTGCTTACGTAAGTCATTGGATGAACAAAGATGAGAGCATATGCTACTCCTTTTAGATATAAAATGGACTGTTATCTACAGTCCTTCAAACCTGAAAATTGCCAACACCAAGTTTGGCTATTTATTTCCAGTCTTTACAACCCCCCCACACACACCCACAACATACACCACACATACACCAGATCCCATGGAACAGAAGTTCAGGATGGTTGTGAGCTGCATATGGGTTCTGGGAACCGAACCTGGACTCTGCAAAAACAGCAAGTGCTTTTAACAGCTGAGCCATTTCTCTACCTCCACATACATACATTGCATAATTAGTACCTGCCACATAAAGTCAATTTCTTGTTTTGACTAATGCTGTACATTAGACCAGCAGAATATACTTGACTCCTTCAGCTTCTTTCCAAACAATTTTAATATCTTTTAATGAGTGGATAGACTTTATGTATTTCCCCAGTCCCTGTTTGAAGATGCATAGACACTAAATATAAAGTCTTTCCCCAGCTCTGACTACTTCCTTGACAGCAGAATTACTGGATCAAAAGCCCAAACTACTGTTTCCTTTTGTTAAAGAACCAATTTTATTACTGAAATGTTATATTTTAACAAAGAAAAATGTCACAAAATCCCACAAGTAGGAGATTAATATTGTAGTGAGATCTTGGGTTCTTGGTAGCCTTTTATGCACATGCATAAAAATATAGATGTTCTTCTCTTATTTTATTATTTATAATATCAAACTATGTCCTTCATAGTGGGGTATAACCTAACTTTTCCAGTTAGCAAACAGTTGAGATGCTTTTCATGTTATTCAGTCTTTCATATTCAGAAAAGAGCTACCAAAGCTGTGTTAGTTTTCCACAAGTGCCCTTCCACAGATATCAGATGAGCATAATTAACAGTTCATTGTCTTCTCTACCCCTCTCTTCCCAGTGCCTGACATAAGCACCCCATCCATAATGAGAACTTCCTAAGTACACGCTGTGGACATTTTGGCAGAAGAAGGAGGAATCATATGATGGGGGTAGGGAGATGCACATCAAAAAATACTCAAAAAAATTTGCCTGAAGAGAAAAATAACTTGCAATGCTTCAAAGAAAGATCAGCTCAATAATTTACCAAAGCAACAGTGAGGAATGTTTCTCCCCTAATAACTGTGAATCACAGACCTCAAGGCAAAATTAGCACATCACTATAAAGCTAGTTTCTTGATGTTAAGTTATATATATATATATATAAAACTTTGTGTAATCTAGATATTAATCCTCTTCCAGTTGAAGGGCTGGTAAGAAGTTTTTTTTCTGTTTCTATGGGTTGATTGAGTATCCTACAATCCTATTCATCAGTTGTTGATCTTAATGCTGGTGCTATTAGAATCTTGTTCAGAAAGTCCTTGTCTGTGCCATTGAATTCAAGTGTATTATTTTCTCCTTCATCAGATTCAAGGTGTCAGGTTGCATGTTGAGGTATTTGATCAGTTTAGATTTTTATAAGGTAAGATCTAGTTTCATTCCTTAATCAACATGTATTGTTAAACACTTTGTCAAAAGTCAGTGGCCAGAGGATTGTGGGCTTATATACGAGGCCTCAACTCTATTGCATGAATCAACATTTCTCTTTTTAAGCCTATACCATGCTGATTTTACAACTATAGTTCTGTAGTATAACTTAAAGTCTGGGTTGTTGATCCAGAAATTTTTTATTGTTCAGTATTGTTCTAGCTATCCAGAGTCTTTAGTATTTTGATATAAAATTTAGGATTTATTTCCTTATTTCTGTGAAGAATTGACTTGACATTTTGATGGTGATTTCATTTGGTTGAATGGCCATTTTCATAATAATATTCTTTTCAATCCATGAGCATAGTCGTCCTCGTGATCTTCTAGGACATTTTCAATTTCTTTTATCAGTGTCCTAAAGTTATACAAGTTTTTAACATGCTTGCTTAGATTTGTTTAAAGACATTGTATTCTTTTTGAGATTATTGTGAATGGTATTGTTTCTCCAATTCCTTCCTCTGTCCTTTGTATATAGCCAGTATACTAATTTTTGTATGTCATCTTTGATTTTTTTTTTTTTTATTATTCTGCTTACTGTGCTTATCTGCTGTAGGAGTTTTCTGGTGGAGTCTTTAAGGTCTTTTATGTATAGAATCATGTCATCTGCAAATAAGGATGCCATGGCTTCTTGCATTCTTGTTTGTGTGCCCTTTATTCCTGTTGTTAGCATTTTGTCTAAGTTCTGCTCCACAGTTACCTAGTAACAGCTAGGTGTGACTGACTCACTATAAAAGGGGCTGCTTGCTCTCCTTTGCTCTTGCCTTTCTGCTCCTGCTCTGTTCTCTCCTCTCTTTCCCCTTCTCTCCCCATTTCCCTCCCCTTCTCCATGGCCAGCCTCTCTATTCCACCTCTCTCTCTCTCTCTCTCTCTCTCTCTCTCTCTCTCTCTCTCTGCCTTTCTCTGTCTTTACTACTCTCTCAACTTCCTTCCCCAAGCCCTAAATAAACTCTTATTTTATACTATACCATCATGTGGTTGGCCCCTCAGGGGGAAGGGATGCCTCAGCATGGGCCCATGGAAGCACCCCCTTCCCCAACACCTGACTACACATCCACCACACATATTCCTTGTCTCCTTTATCTTTTAATAAAACACAACATCTGTTTCTTGTTCTGTTGATCTAGCTAAGGCTCTGAGTACTATGTTGAATAGGAGGGGGTAAAGTGAACATCTTGACCTTGTTCCTTATTTTAGTCATGACATGATGCTTTGAAAGTTTTGCTCTTTAGGGTGATGTTAACTGCCTTTATTATGTAGAGAAATGTCCCCTAGATTCATAACTCTCTAGGACATAGTTGTTTAAAACAGACAACTTGTTTAAAAAATGGAGCACGGAACTAAACAGAGTCTTCTCAAAAGATGAAATAAAAAATTGCTTTAAAACATTTTTAAAATTATTTAATATCCTCTGCTATTAAGGAAATAACAATTAATACTACTTTGAGATTTCTTGTCACAGTCAGAATGGTTAAGTTTTAAAAAGATGACGACAAATGCTGGTTGTCTGTGGTGACACAGTCACTGATGGTGGGAGAGCACATACTGCTACTGTGGAAATCAATGTGGCAGTTCCTCTAAAATGGAACTAAATCTACTATTTACTATTCTGTACTATTTACAGAAATAAATCTACCATGTGTGATCCACACTTGGACAAGAACACAATAGACTCCATAGCTATTATGGAGATATTTGCTTATCCTGTTCATTGCAGCTCTACACAAAATAGCCAGGAAATATGTTCATCAACTGATGAATAGATAATGAAAATGTAGTATGTTTGCACAGTGGAATATTATTCTTTTAAGAAAGCAAAATTATGAAATTTGCAGGTAAAATAGAGCAGGAAAAAGTCATTCTGATCAATGATTTTTTTTTTTTTAAAGAAAAAAAATCAAACCAAGACCCAGAAGGACATAAGATTGCATGTTTTTTTGTTGTTGCTTTGGGTGGTTTTGGTTTGGTTTGTTTTTTCTCATTTGTGGTTGTTACCTTTGACTCTTCAGATATGTGTGTTCCCTTTGGAATACCCACTGGTGTCATGGAATTAGTAAGGGGATATTGGCAGGCTTTCAAGAGAAAGAGCATAAAATTATTAAAATAAAAAATAGCAAAGTAGGTTTTAAAATTCTAGATTCTACCTAGAAAATAAAGGAATAGTAATCACTTTGATTTTTTTATAGTTATTACTGTTGTGTTTTATAAAAATAGAGAGAAAGAATATGTTTGGTGGATGAGCAGTCAGTTGTGGGGGAAGGGGGTGACTCTGTGCTCTGTAGACTCATGCTGAGGCACCCCTTCCCCCTGAGGGACCAGCCACATGATGGTATAGTATAGAATAGAGTTTATTCAGGGCATGGGGAGGGGAGTTGAGGGAGTAGAGACAGAGAAAGGCAGAGAGGGGGACAGAGGAGTAGAGGCTGGCATGAGCACATGGAGAGAAGGGGAAAGGAGAATGGGGAGAGAGGGGGAGCAGAAGTAAGAGGACAGAGCAAGAGAGTAAGAGAGAGAGGAGGGAGCAAGCAGCCCCCTTTATAGTGAGTCAGGCACACATGGCTATTGCCAGGTAACTGTGGGGCAGAGTCTAGACAAAATGCCAAGAATTACCTACCAAAGAAAACATATAAACTCTGAAATACTGAGTGTTCCTTCACTAGTTGTAAGCTGTAAATTTTTGTCAATAGTAAATAATTCAAAGACAAGATAAGATCGTTCAACTTAATGCCATTCTGCTTGCTATTACTCTTAGATCCATTAGGAGACAGTTTCCTGAGTCAGCCATCTCAGGAACATGCTCCACCTTGCTGGCAGGATCAAAACTGAGTTCACATTCCCAGACCCCAGAAACCAACTCCTATTCTGCTTCTTCAGATGTTCCATGTTTGTCTGTTAACCAGTAAATGATGTACAGAGAGAAGATGCTGTTATCCTGTTATATAACTCAGTCATAATTGTGCTGCCTGTCTTGACTTAACTAACTACATGCACCTTTCCTACTCAGTTGTTCTCTTATCATTCTGAATTCTGGGTCTCTTGGTTCATTTGACTCCTTTGCTCTTTTATCACTCTAGATTCCAGGTCAGAGTTCAGGAGGGGACCTGACTGCAAAAGCTAACTCCAGGACCCTGAAACCAGGTGACCAGGATAAGGCCCAATCACCAATATTAACTTCCTTGCTAAACCCTTTGTGTCAAAATATGATTTGTCAATGCAACAGTCCACCCTGATCCCTCTTGTCTTGTGTTCTCATGCTATAAAACTGTTATACAATCTCACTTTGGAGACACAGTTCAGATCTTGAACTTCCTGCCTCCTTGTGTATGCAGAAAATACAACTTTCATTTTTAAGCTTGTGTCTCTGAAGTGAGTTTTCTCAACTTCCACCCTAAACCCAACAGATCAATCTTCTATAATCAAAAGCCAAGAAACAACATTTGACATAACTGTATTGTTTTTTACCACAAATTAAATTTAGAACTGATAATTATTATCACCAAATGCCTACCATCATCATTACTATCATCACCATCACCTTCTTTACTGCTATCATAAGCAACCTTGTCATTCTCATCACCACCATCAATGTCAACACTATCATTACTACCATTATCACCATCACCATCATCAGGATCGTCACCATTACAACATCAGCACCAGCATCATCACCACTATTACCATTCATCCTCTCACCATGTCCTTCAAGTCATCATCACTTTCACCACCATCACTACCATAGTCAGGTCCAAAGGCTGTCTCATTGGCCCCCAAAAGAACAAGCCAAATGATTTGATCCAAAATTGAGTCTATACTCAGCTCAAGCTGGACTATAGAATGATTTCTAGTTGTTTCTAGTTGTTAGATAAAACTAACATTCCTGGAGAACTTGTGATTCACCAATTTGTTTCTATTGACTCTGGCTAAAAGGACTTTTATCTCTCCTTTGATTTACACCAGTAGCAGCTATCAGCATATCAAAGTTGTGCTAGCCTCCAGACTTCTTGGTCCTACTCACAAACTCCTGTCATGCATTTCAATGTCAACATTAGCCCCATGGTCCCTCTCACCTCCACTTCAAACCTAAACTCTCATGCTGGTTCACAGTCTTTCTGCCTCCCCATATAGCAATCTCTCTACAACCCTTCTTTAGAACTCCACAACTTCTCTCTGCTTTCCATTGTTGTGGGTTACTTCACTGTGCTCTTGCATACAGCTTCATTGTTAATCTATTTTCTTTTGCTATAACAAAATAAAAGGATGGGAGATATGTAAACGAAGTTGGTTTCATTTAATTCATACGTTTGCACTCAGACAGACCATGATATGGTAGCCTCATGCATTTGACCTCTGGTAAAGATCTCATGATAGATGGCATTACACTGAGGGGTATATACAAAGAAAAAACAATCATATTATGACAAAATAAGAAGATAGAAAGTGAGAGGAGTCAGCCTTGCTATTATAACCAACTCTCAAGAGAGCCAATGATGCTGTCACAGTTACTACATTAATCCCTCTGAGAGATACCCAATGACCTAACATTTTCTACCAGGGTCCACAACTTAAATGCTCTACTACTTCTGAACATCACAGGACTGAGGACCAAGTTTTCAACTCATGAAACTCTCTCCAAACAACATACTAACTTTATTCATGGTTTGCTGTTACCACTCTAGTTGACAGTATGAACCTGGGAGACCAAAGTCTCATGCAACAGCCAACTTTATTCAGAGCATCTGACAATTTATATTCTGGTAGGTTAGGCAAGGCAATATGTGTTTAGGTTGTATACAGTCACAAGGGCAACCTATGCTTGGAAACATCTTTTAATTAAGAAAAGTAAGCAGCAATGTGCAATCTGAAGCCAACCCCTATGGACTGTACCTGGAAGGGGCACAGAAGCATAATCCAAGAACAAAACCCATGTTTTGGAGGAACAGAGGTTATAAGACTTTTGTTTTGTTTCTTCGGAGTTATCTCATAAGCTGTCAGATTCCTCCTCTACAGCTTCAGTCATGGACTGTGTGTATTCCTACAGCTCACTATCTTAGTAGTAGTATTTATGTATTTATTGGTATTTATCACAACTTGAAATTTTTCATTGTTTTTAACTTGCATGCATCAGGCTTTCTTGCCTATACTGTAAAATAGGTGAGGAATTAAAAAACTCTTAACTACCATTCCACCCCTAGTGTGCTATGTAGTGGAAACAGTGGGTCATTAAGTCAATAAAGCTACAAAAATAATAAATACATCCCCTGTTTATGAACTCTAATTCAACAAGTAAAGCATCTACATTGTCTGTGATGAGAATTATCCTTTATGTAGTTTTTCACATTTTTGGAATCTTTTGCTTTGATACCCACAAAAAGCCTTTTTGAACTTATATACACATGCAGATCCTATGGAGAATGGGTAAAGAGAATGGTCTGGGGATGCGAATCATAGGTGATGAAGGACTGGTCTATTGAGAACATGTTTCACCTGCCAAAGTTCAAATTAACCTACTCTTAAATTGGCTTCTAAGACTAACATACAATAATGCCATGAAACCCACTTTAAATATAAATACAGGATGATAGCTCACATATGAATTCACCTACAAACTGTTTAATCAAAGAGCACTGAACAGCTGCATTTGGGTTTTCCAAGACTGATATGTTAGAAGGCATGAGGAAAAGGAAAGACAGTATTGTTTACTGAGAGAAATTAGTTACTGCACAAGAAACCTGAGGCTAGAAACAGGAAAATATCACTCATTCACCCTAATACCTTCTGGAGCCTCTGTAATCAAAACAAGACCATTTTTGCTTGTATTCTGTTTCAGTAAACATGTTTGAATGAACCAATGAACTTACCAGGAGAAAGACAAACAGGTCAGAAATACTCAATCTTCAGTCCAGGGCTGAAAATGGTAAGAAACCTCTAAAAAGAATTTAGGATCTGGTTTTGAGCTGGGGAAGAGGTGGTGGGAGAGACAGAAGGCCACAAGTGAAGCACTGGTGGACAATCAACATGGACAAAAAATGTTGTTCATGGTTCACTAGACAGTGTAGGTGATCACTACCCAAATTAAAAGCCTTGTAAGTAAGTCAGCATTTAACAACAAGGGGCTCTCAATCTAGACAGGCATAGATACTTAAAGGATTTCCCCTAGAGACTATATCAGAAAGCGTCAAGAGTACATAGAAATGCCTGCTGGCTTAAAGCCAATCTTCTTAACCAGTGTGCTTAACCTGCATCTCCAAAGCCAAACATGCTGGCTGGAGCAGGGAGAAGAGGGGCACTCATCTCCACTTCATCCCCTACAGCTGTCCTTGTGCTCAGGTACCAGACAATTCCCTTGCCTTTCATTTTCAAGCTAGATTATAAGAACTAAACGTCTATGTACTTTTCCCACTTTACAGAACTCTGGCTTAAGAATCTATCCATTAAGAATAGCCAAAGGAAAGTTCTTGCTTACCTATAGTTAAGGTGAGTTTAGAAAAAGGAGGCGACAGGATGCCATCTTGGCTGCACTGGATAGGATGATTGATGCTGTTCTTCCTACATCACACATAACCAGACTGACTCAAAGGACACCTCTTTCAAAATGTGCATAGAAGAAAAAGTAGCTCCAATGAAGCGTAGCCAATACCAAACTGTGGTTTAGAAATATTGTTATTACAGAATTTCTAAGAAAAAAAGATTGTTATGTCCAGAACTGTCATATAATCTGCGCACAAACTTGTAATTGGATGTATTGACCAAAGTTGGGGAGGAAGGTAAGCATGTAAAGATGATGGGTCCACTGTCCCCTCTGAATAGACCAGGATGGCTAGCACTTATTTAAGGTTAAAAAAGAGCTCTGATTCCCACAACAACAGTAACTTAACTGGTTGCACATATAGTATATTATGACATGAAACTTGACACCACATACAAAAATACTAAATACTACACATGCCTGAGGAGTTCTCATTACTACCACTGTGGGAGTTGTAAGTTCAGAATGGCGATAAAAATGGAGTCAGAACCAGCTGAACAACCTTGGATCAGGCCTTTATGGAAACCCTGTGCACTCATATACTTCACAAATCTTTATTGAGTGCCTAGTATGGGTAAAGTATTATACTAGAGGCTGTGCAAAAATATGGTACCTGCCTCAAGTAGCTTATAAAAAACTCTATCTTCTGGGACCTAGCCACCAGTTTTATAACAAATGAGAGAAATCCTCAACCAGTCTGTTACACCTTTCCCAAGTGTCACAGGCAGATGCTTATGATATAGAAATGCTGCCAGAATCTATACACAACTACCAAGGTTAACCCGCTGTTGTTCACTATCGTATTCTCCAAGATTAATTAAGCTTCATGTGTTAGCCTGTCTTTTCTTTTCTTTTCTCCCCCACCTTTAAAATAAATCTTTAATATTGAAATTTTTCTAAAATACTCACTGTATTAAAGATTCTCTTTAAAGCAAATCTATCCTGATCTCTAGATGTTCAGATCTCCAAAGGGCATGCACATACCACATGACATTTCAACAAATATCTACCATCTACCTACTTTCCTGCCTACCTATATCTAAATGCAGGTATGCTTCCTAAAAATGGAGTCATATTGAGCATACTGTAAGCTTCTTTGCACTGAGTGCTGGGTGCTACAACCTGATCACATTGAGCTGATAAAGTCCACTTCAATACACCTTAATTACAGGCGACAGCTCAAGCTAGAACGAAGCTGATGAAGACACGGGAGAATATTCTCTCCACCACCCCTCACCTTAGGCAGTTTCAAATCTAGGAGATGTCACAGGTAATTTATTAACCAGAATGAGGAGTAGGTCAATCCATAACTACATGCAAGGTTCATGTGACTACAGGGAATTTGAAAAGGGAAAAGGAGAAAATGAAATGATATAATCATTGTAAAATGGCAATAGAAAACACATGCAAACACACACAGATCATTTCACAAATAACAATGTTTATTTCACACAGCGCTTTGAAACACACAAAGCTCTTGTGCTGAGGGATCAACCAAAAGTATCAGAAGAGCTATGAAAAAATGGCCAGAGAATAAAAGGTCATTGACCTTGACCCAATCAGCTAAAAACAATTTAAATTTAAAACAGAAGTTTTGAGTTGGGTGTCATTTCAATTTCCCTTTCTATAGCATTCTCTAACTATGTACGCTTCCAAGAAGAACAACCCTAGCTTCTTATACATATCCATCTCTCTATTAGTCCCAAAGCATCTAAATTTAGTCTCAAGGTCATAAAATTTGCTTAACAAATAATAAAGAACCTTTTGTTCAATTAATAATATTTTTTACTATTTTAAAAATATTTACTTTTGGTGGGTCTAGTAGATCTAAGGCTGTGCACTTATAAACTTTGGACTAAATACAGGGATAAATAAAAACAAAGAGGTAAATCCAAAGATAGTACCCATAGGTTAAGGTCAAGGGAAAATTAAATATAAATTTATAATAGCTCTAATTCAAAATGACAATGTATGCCAAAAAGAGGCATGGCATCCTCTGAGCATTGAAGGGAAGGCGGGCACATTTGGAAAGGCAAGACAGGTGTCTGAACAAATTGTTTCTCCATAGGGAGGGAGAGCAGTAACTTTGGTGGAAGCTCAAAGGCACAGAGGAAAGGAATTCCAGGTACTTTCCAAATGTGTTATCTAGTTTAAGGAAAGACATTTAGCATCTGAAGGAAGTACTGGAAAAAAGCATTAACTTGTGGGAAATGGCCAGGTCCTCTCATGATGTCATTCCTGACTGGGAATCAGGAACTGTATTCTAAGTAAATTATCTAGCATCTGGTTCAACAGGGAACAGCTCAACAGAGAGAAGTGGGGGATTTTCTTCCTTGTTCTGCTTGCTTAAAAATTCCAGTCAGAGTCCCCTCTTTTGTTTGCTCAGTATTGGGGCTTTTGTGTAAACAGTGCTTAAAGATAGAAATGTGTAAAGAGCATTGTTACAGGAAACACAGGACCTGACAGCAAGGAGGGGTTACTTCAACAGTCTAGGAGAGAGGGACAAACTCAGAAATGTATTGGGCCAGGAGAAATGAATGGAGTATTGCAGCCCAGGTACATCCCATGAATGCTCCAAGAGCTTCAGAGATTGCTCAGTAGTTAAGAATGTATACAAATCTTGGCAGGGACCTGCATTCAGTTGTCAGCACCCACATTCACAACTTGGCCTCTATGGGCATCTGTGCTCCTGTTTGTGTGCAGAGAAACATGGGAACACACATGCATGCATGCACACAGACACAAAATTTAAAGCCAAATAAATCTTTCAAAAACAATTTCAAAAGAAATATGCTTGTCAGGATGAAGGAAAAGGAGCTGACTGCCTGGGTTTGAATCCCAACTCCACCACTTACCAGTATAGATAGAGATGTGCTTACTGCAATGTTCTTAAAATTCTAAGTGTGAAACAAATGCGTACCATTGTTGTAGTAAAGATAGCTTTAGCATACAACAAGATGTTATGAAGGAAAAGCCCAAATACATTAGTAAATGTGGTAAAATTAAAAATAATATGGAAAAGAGGGATGAAAATGGGTTGGAGAATAAATATATAGAAAAATGATAGATGGTGATACTGATGTTGATTGGGACATAAAGAAGGAAACCTGAGCAGACCTGGGCACTGTCTCATTTATGGAAAACAGAAGGAAGAAACAGAAATAAAAATGGATAGAATATTAAGAAAATTCATCTTAGAAAGCTGGAGTTTTAAATACCTAGAACATGGCAGAGTGGTACACACGCAGGAGACTGAGGATGGAGGATTGATATCTTGAGGTCATCTTGAGCTATACAGTGAGACTCTATTTCAAAACAAACAATCAAAAACCCAGAAATGTGAGCAAGCCACTAGCTAGCTTCAGAAAACATGGTCAGAATCAGCCAGTAGAGATGACATGTCTTGTTAGAGAAGTGGGCTGACAATTGTTAGCAATAATATACATTTCAAAACTGGTAAAAGAAAGACTTTGAGTGAGGTACAGTAAAGAAATGAAAATCTTGAGATTATGGGCATGTTCGTTATCTCACTTAGAAAGGTATACAGTATGTTCTTGTCACACTATATCCATAAATATTTATGATTATTATTTCAATTAATAAACATAAAACATCCTTCAAAAGAAGTGCTCGCAACAATATTCCACAAAAAAACAAAGGGAATGCTTGTTTTCTTCTCATTTTCACAAAACGAGTGAGCAGAAGTGGGTGGGAATGCTTTAGAAGTGAACAGTCCAAAATCTTCTCGTGTATGTGGGGAACTTTCTGACGACCAACCACTGTGCTTTTTTTATATGTGAACTGTTTGACTGAGTTCTCACAGTCATTCTCTAATACATTCTTTGACAATTTCATACATATATGGAACACATTCTGGTCACACCCATCCCTCCACTCTCTCTTATCTTCTTCTCATTTCTCTCATTACCCCCTTAATTCCCACAAGTCGCCAGCTCATTTTATACTTAGTGATGGTATTAGTTAGGGTTTCTACTGCTGTAATGAAACACCATGACCAAAAAGCAAGGTGGAGAGGGAAGGGTTTATTTGACTTACGCTTCCACATTAATATTCATCACGGGAGGAAGTCAAGATAGGAACTCAAGCAGGGGTGGAACCTGGAAGCTGATGTAGAGGCCATGGAGGGATGCTACTTATTGGCTTGCTTCACATAGCTTGCTTGGGGATGGCAACACTCACCATGGACTGCCCCATCCCCCATTGATCACTAATTGAGAAAATGGCTTACCACTGGATCTCATGAATGCAGAGGCATTTTCTCAACTGAGGCTCCTTCCTCCCTGATTACTCTAGTTTGTATCAAGTTGACACACAAAACCAGCCAGTACAGTGACCCACAGATTGTAACCAGGGCCATTGGCATGGGTGTAAGAGTGGAACTAACCACCAGTGGCTATACTACTGAAGACAATCATTTACTCTCATCTAGCAGTCTTGATTGCAATAAACTTCCCTGGGCAGGTCCCCATAGTCTTCTCTCCCAACTATTTCTGAGTGCTTATTGGTTCAGTCATGGGCAGGCTGTGTGCAGGCAATAGCCAACCCATGAGTTAAATGAGTGCCACACTCTGTCAAGACAGTAAGACAGCATTTCACAACACTTTGCTATATTCTTGGCTGTTATTATTTTCCAACATCTTCTTCTATTATGTTCCCTGAGGCTTTTTTAAAGGGGTGACACAGGTCCTTCATTTAATGAATGCTGAGAACTCAACAGTCATTTATTTTCAGCACTTTGACCAGCTATGGGCCTTTGCATTGAGTGCAAAGAGAAGCTTCTTTGATGAAGGCTGAAGATATCACTAGTTTATGAGTATAAGCACAAATATTTATGAGGCAGGAGCCAGTAGGCTGGTTTACCACATTCCACCAAGCCAAATAGCCTGAATTTGACCCTGAACTCACATGATGGGAGAAGAGAACAGGTGCCTATGAGTTGTATACCCACATGTGTATCTTTAGGAATGAGAGCCCTAAGCTGTACTAGTGCTTCATACTGAAGGTAAGTGAAAGGAAATCTGGAAGCAGGAACTATGTACCAGAGCCTGACTGAGTGTGACATGGAGCCAGCAGCCAGTTGGTAAGAAAAGCCAAGCATGAAGGGGTGGAGGTTCTAGAGCATAGGTGCTGTGGCCTAGGGGTATGATGGCTGGGATCTGTAAGGTGCATGGGAGGCAAGAGGCATGATGATAGGCACAACATGCTTACAGTTCCAGGTAGAAGGAAGGAAATAATCTATGTAACAAAAGGGAAATAGAACAGGCAGGACAAAGGTTCAAGGTGAGGGTTTGGGTTTACAGCACATGGGAGTAAAGTAGAGCTAAGGTCACCACCAATCTCATGGTGCTACCAGAAGACCTGTGGATAAAGGAAGGCTGCATGGGTACAGAACCCAGTGCCTTTGTCTTATTCTCCTGGTTTCTCAGATTCCCCTCCCCCCCCTTTGTTCTGTTCTCTGTTTTGGCCACTCTCAGTTTTGTGTCCATGTTTCTCCCTATCCCTTCAACCATTGTCCATATTTATCGATGATTTTTTTTTTTAAACTCAGGAGAAAGACCTCAGCCACTCGAGAATACCCACTGACGATCAGAAAACCCAATGCTCAGTAAGGGCTACTCCGAACCACTAGAGCCTTCTTCCTGACCTATAATTCTGTGGTTATGGCTTAGATACAAAGTGCTTAAAAGGTTTCACAAACTTCAATCTCTTTTAAAAAGAAATAAGATTCCTATTCAGTATAAAACAGCAAATAGAGGATTGACAAGATGATCCAGTGAGTAAAGGCTCATGGGCCAAACCTGATAACCTGAGTTTGAACCCTTGGACCTCTGTTGTGAAAGGAAAGCATTGACTCCATCAAGTTGTCCTCTGACCCTCACAGACACCACTGTGGCACATGCATGTGCATATGTGTATACATCATACACACACACACACACACACACACACACTAATAAATGCAAATTTTAATAACAAAGCCTTTGGTTCCTTTGTGCATATGCACAGAACTATAGGTATACAATTTTGAAGCTCAAATTCCAATTCTGCTCGTTTACCTTGAGGTTCTAGGCAAACTTCCCTTTACATAGTTTTTGGAATCAAACTCAAATTTGTAATCCGGACTGCCCCTTCACCATTACCAGGAGAATCCCCATGCATCCTTTTACAGAACCATCTCGTATTTTATAACATTACCAGATTCTAATTTGAAACTTGAAAATGTAACTTTGTATATGGCATTCATCAAATAACGAAACCCATGAGCATATATTGACCACTAAACTAGACTAAAATCTTCTTAAATCTTAAAATCTTCTTAAACCTCTGCCTATACTCTTTTTTCATCATTTTATTGTACAGATAATCCAAATTTTCATTTACACAATTAATACATATAATGATAATATGTTTTTAAAATTAAGCTTATAATAAAAGGAAAAAATAAAATGTTATATTTGGATATTACTATTTCCCAGAATTTGGGAATGCAGGAATCATCTAGTTACTCGCTGGGCTTGCATTACAGACAACTTGTTAGAAGGAAAAAGCACAAAAATCTTTCCACCCAGAATAATAGTTTAAGGAAATTGCTTCAAAAGTAGCAAAGCATTTGTACAGATTTGTCTTCAACAAACCTAATATAAAAAAACAAAAATTCTCAAGCTCTCTAAAGATGATTTTGTCCTGTTTAAGCTGTCCTCCAGTGTGCTTTTCTGGTCATGTCTGATTTATTTCATTGTTACACAGCTTAACATCTAGGCAGGTTAAACCACTGAAACACAATTTTTGCATCTTTCTTTTATCCATTTGCAGCCCTGCACCTTGTCCAGGCAGCATGGTACAGCTGACTCGAGTCAAGGGCATGAGAGCAGGGGAGTCGACCCTGAATCCTGCATATGGGGGCATCGGGTAGTATAGACAGAGCAGTGCTGGAGAGCTTGTTCTGGTGGTGCTGATGCAGGCAAGCTGGCAGGCAGACCAACTCAGCAACCACCCAGGACCGGATCCAAGACTTTGAGATGGCCCACCCCAAAATCCACATCATCTGTGAACTGTAGAGCACATGAAAGAGCTGGTCCTCCTGCTGTTCCATAGCTACATGATCTCCATAACACAGGGCAACTATAGGATGACAGGGAGGAGTCCTGGTGAGGATCCAGTATTGATGGTGTGACAGAGAAGCCTGAGACCTCAAACCAGACCAATGAACTCATTGCAATGAACACTTGCAAGTAAAGATGGGTAGACAGAGGGATACACTGTGGGACACAGCTATGCACTACAGCTTCCACCCGAGATATTTTTAATGTTTTGTTTTGGTTTTGCGTGTTTTTTATTATCTTTTGTGGGGAGAGGGTTCAGGAAAGATAGGAGAAGGGACAGGGAGATGAGTGGAGCTGGGATTCATAATGTGAAACTCACAAAGAATCAATAAAAGTTGGAAAAACTTTAATATAATTTAACAAATATATAAGATACTTATTTTTTTAAAAAATAATGAATATAGTAATTTGTTATAAACTTAAATGACAGCTGGTGGGTCAGGCACAAGGTCTTCTACTCAAGTCATAAACGTAATTTGACCCCCCCCCGTGCAGTGTTGTGGTGAGCCAAGAATCAGATAGATGCATGGGAGGCAGAATAATCTTGTCTTCAACATTTCCTTTAAAGCTATTTCCTGGTGAAGATTTGGTTCATCTGGGAAAAGAAGAGTGCCACCAGTAATACTAGAGGAAGAAGCATGCACGATGAGAAAAGTTTCCACATTTATGTGCACAAAATCCTTCTATCCTTTCTGCCATCTTGGGCTCTTTCATGCACACGCTAAAATTCAGCCCCATTTCTTTCTCAGATGGGTCTGTGCGAGAGATGGCGTCAGCCTGCTGCTCAGTGCTTATCACAACCACATCTCCTCCCTTTGATTCAGAGCAGTCATTGAAGGGAGAGATGTGGGTGTGGGAATGTGGCAAACAAGACTCAAGATATATATTGTACTTCACTGGATTACAGGCAGATCTATATTGTACTTCACTGGATTACAGGCAGATATATATTGTACTTCACTGGATTACATACACACACACACACACACACACACACACACACACACACACAAAGATAAAGGAAGAAGAAAAATCCCCACCAACTATGTTCCCTTTTGTCTCTTGTGAACTTTCAAAGCAGTAAATATTTTGCTGAGGATCAATTCAGCAAGCCACTGCATTGTTTTCTGGCTTATATTCACTGGGCCTGACAATCTTAGAGTATTTGTAAAAGTTAAAGGAGGTATTTTGATGTAAATTCTGTTAAATCCTACATTCACAACGAAAATGCAAACAAAACTGAAGTTTGGTGACAATTTCGAAGTACTAGATCGAGAAAAGGGGTTTTGTTCTCAGCCCCACTTCTACCTTTAAGACCACAGACATATAAAGTGCTATTGATAGGGAGTGAGCAGGATCTAAGAAACACTTCATCTGATTCAGTGTAAGAAACAGAATTAAAATAGAATATGAGACTGCACAATATAAATAAATTTTCCAAATTTTGGTTTAAGGTAAATCTTTGGTGATGTCATATTGCCATAATTCTTAGGGATAACGACAAGGACCATAATTAGTGTGTAAACTGAATATATATTAAGCATTACACTTTTCATAGGCAGCATTTAGGTCCTGTTTCCATTTTGTAGTTTTGTACATGATTAAGGTTTAACAACACAACACCAACAATTTTCACCAAATTCTAACCCTTCCACTTGATACTGTCCCTAGCCTCAGTTCCCTTGTCAATAAAATCAGGTAACATGTATGTAGGTATCTCACAGACCTCTGGTGAGGATTAAACCGTGCTCACCAAGTGTCTAACACCTACAGTGTACTCACCAATTATAATTAGTGCTCTTGATTTCAGGTAGTTGAATATTTAGCTCTTTTCTAATATTCTATAAAGTGTGTGTGTGTGTGTGTGTGTGTGTGTGTGTGTGCGCGCGCACGCACCTGCCCATGTGAGTATATGCCATATGTTTTCAGGTCCTCACAGGGGCCAGAAGAAAGCACTGGGTCCTCTGGACTTGAAGTTATAGGCAGCTGGGTGCTGGGAGGAAGCACTCTTTGACCTTTTTCTGGATGACAAATATTATTAAGTATTATTTTATACATTTAATACAATTTTTAAGATTTCCTGAAAGATACAAGATACACACACAGAGAGAGAGAAAGAGAGAGAGAGAGAGAGAGAGAGAGAGAGAGAATTATTCAACCTTCATTGCCTCTAATTTGCACTGCCATTACCTATAAAGATTCACTTGTTATTTAATGCTTGTGATTGAGCACAGAGATTTACCTAAGTGAAGCAAACTCACTACCATACACCCAAGCCTTGCAAAGCTTTAGAACATATGGCAGTTTTGTGGAAGCACCACTCATAGAAACTAAGTGGAAATTTCTGGAGTTGGCTTCGCATGTACTCAGTAGACCTTAAAGCCTGTCCTTTGTGCTTTTAGTAGCAGCCAGAGTTAAGAACTAAGAAAAGGCGTAACCACAAAATTTCAGAAAGAACATCTGGGTTCAAATCTCATTCCTTCCACTCACTAGCAGTTATGGCTATGAATAGAGAGTTTCAATCACTCAGAACCCGGTTCTACTTCCACCAGATGGAAAGTGGACTTTAGAGCTATGGCCTCCAATGAGAGTACTGGTGTCAAGGTCAACACCCTGACTTGTTGTTGAGAGCCCATTCTGAGCAAGGGGAGGCAGCAAACTGCTCAGGAGCTGGTAGATCCAAGTGGTTATGTGTAATCCAAGGTACTTATCCTGACATATGGGAGAGAACAGAAGAGGGAAGATTGTACATTTTTCCAAAGGGCAGTTCTAGAAAATGAATTTGCAGATATTTCTGCAGAAAAGTCTGTCATGTGAAGCTCCCTACCATCCTCCTCCCTGAAAGAGAAAACTTCATTATCTCCCACTTCACTTCCCACTTCATACACATGAAGTGATTCGATTAAGATCCACAGTCACAGATATCCTAAAAGAAATGCAAACCATGACTTCTAGCACATTCTTCTAGGTGTTCAAGTAGTAGACATTTTGTTTACCTTATCAAAACACCAAGTTAGCAGAAACGAACAGTTAATTCTGATTATTTTTAGCTCATTCTTCTCTCAACTGTATTGTTAAATGTATGTCAGGTGAAAGATTAGTCCAATACAAAATGAATTCTAGAATACAGGAATTTAACTGACATCTATTACCATGAATTCCCTATTATCTCCTGAGCATGAATCCAGGTACATTAACTGTGTCAAACACTGGGAACACATTTGTGTCCATTATCTTAGTAAGGAGCAGTGAGGCCTGTGTCATTGCATAGGATGTATGCTGTGATCAGCTGAGTTACTGGCTTGGTTTTAAAGCCATAAGACATCCAACTGAGAACTGGTTTTTTGTATCATTCTCTCATGTTCTTACTTCTTTATCATTACATATAATATGATGGTCTTTATTGCTGTCTTAATTGATTTTGGTATTCTACATGTAAATGACAAAAATCTTTCCCAATGCCATTAATCTTCCTTTCATTTTTAACATTACACTTTATCATCTGTCTGTACTAGGGTTACTACTACTGCACTGAAACACCATGACCAAAAGCAAGTTGGTGAGGAGAAGGTTCACTTGGCTTACACTTCCACATAGCTGTTTATCATTGAAGGAAGTCAGGACAGAAACTGAAAACAGGGCAGGAACCTGGAGGCAGGAGCTGATTCAGAGGCCATGGAAGAGTGTTGCTTACTAGCTTGCTTCTGATGGCTTGCACAGCCTGCTTCTTATAGTGTCCAGGACTACCAGCTCAGGAATGGCATCACCTACAACAGGCTAAGCCTCCCCCATCGATAATTAATTAGGAAAATGCCTTAATAGCAAGATCTTATGGAGGCCCTTTCCCAATGAACATTCCCTCTTTTTAAGAACAGCAGCAGCAGTGGAGTGGAGCCAGCCCGAGCCTAGAAGACAAGCCGTGTGCTGCAGAGCGTAGAGCTGGAGAAGTGACTTGTGCTCCCCTGAGGAGTCCACAAAATCACGAGTGAATCCCAGACGTTGGACACTGAGGAATTTATACTGTTGGGGTTTTGTTTTGCTCGGTTCAAATTGTGATTGTGCACTAGTTTTCTCCTCCTGAGAAAGGTACTTAATTTAATTTTGATTATTGTAGGAGCCTACAATGAAGGACTTTGAACTTTTAAAAGAGGTTTTGGATGTTTAAAGAAATTGGCTATTTTAAAGAGACTGAAATTTTAAAGTGTTTGAATTTGTAAAGACTGTAGGGCTTTTAAAATTATTTATTTTTTTTAATGTAAGATATTGGAGATGAATAAGAAAGGAAAGGTGTTGCTTAATAGGGATGTATTTGTGTATCATGACAAGGGATCAGTTGTTCTGACTAGTCTTAAGTCAACTTGATACACAAATTGAAAAAGGAAAACCTCAGTTGAGAAAATGCCTGTCCCATTGTGGGTGGGGCTACACTTGGGCTGGTGGTCCTGGATTCTATATGAAAGCAGACTGAGCAAGCCATGAGGAGCAACCTAGTAAGCAGCATTCTTTCATGGCCTCTGCATCACCTCTTGCCTCTAGATTCCTTCCCTGTTTGAGATCCTGTCCTGACTTTCTTCAATGATGAACAGCTATGTGGAAGTGTAAGCCAAATAAGCCTCTCAACATTTACTTGCTTTTGGTCATGGTAATTCATCACAGTAATAGTAACCCTAACTAAGACATCTTCTCTTAGGGAGGGCCATGTATGAGTTCTTTTGTTAAAGCAAACACCACTCAAAAGGTTCTGGAATATCTTTGTTTAGGTTAATTAAGAAAAAGTCTTCTTTTAAATGTTGGCGGTGTCCAGAAAATGAAATACTGCAGAAAAGAATTTCATTTAGAGCCAGGCATAGTGACATATGCCTATAGTCCCAGATTTTTGGGAGGCTGAAGCAAAAGGATCATTTGAACATAGGAGTTCGAGGCCAGTCCAGGCAGTAGGAGATGTCATTTTTAAAACGTAGATCTATTTTTAAGCAACATATGATGTTTAATATATGCTTATAAATATATACAGTAAGTTGCAGAGTTCTGTAAAATATAAGTTTACTCAGGTTGTGTAAACATTCTGGAAAGATAGATAAGAATTGTTGATGAATATTAGTTTGCAGAAAGGGAAATAAGAGGCACTTTACTTTCTAGTTTATATTGTTTTGTCTTGTTAAATTGTTTCCCAAATGTATGTTTTATTTTATAATTTATTAAATGCACTATGTAGCTCCTTTCAATTTTATGTGTTCAACTTCCTGTTTAGGGGAATTGCAGAAGGGAGGAAGCAATCCCAAGTCACATTCCAGCACTCAGAGAAAATAGCTACAGGATGGAAATGCACTGGGAGACAAGCCTCCTGCTTTTGGGAGGGAATAGTACAATTATCATCTTTCACTATGTAGTAACTAGTGTGCTCAAAGTTCAACTTGGGAAACTAGCAAGGTCTGTCTTCTTTCTCCTCAACAACTTAATTAAAAAGAGTGTTTTCATTAACTACCTTACACTTTTTTTTTGCATTTAATAAATTTAAAAGAGACTTAAAACACCTTTAAATAAATAGAAATTAAATAATCAAGTATTTCTAAAATCCTTAGTGTGGGAGGTACATGTGTGTGTACATGTATGTGTTTGTATGAGCTTACATGTGCTTGTGTGTATGCTAATTGGATTACCAAACTGACATGTTTTAATTCTTATATTTAGTAATTGGAAATCTAAATATGTTTTTCTCACAACAAAAAAAATGTTTTCCATAAAGAAATCAGAGTTTCAGTTCTCAAATATGATATCAACTTTCTACCACAGAGCAAATACGATTGCTTTGAATTTAAGTATGTTTTCCTTTGTTCCAATAACCTTTAACTATAACTCTAGGCATCCTTTGTGTTAGCAGCATCAGAAATGCACTAAGAATAAATAAAAGTCAACTCTGTTAAAGAACATTTTGAAACAGAGAAAATAAATGCCGCAGAAAGCTACTTTTAACTTCCTGAATACCTCTTATTCATAAAAATTAGAGAATTTCAAACTTGGGGGTTTTATATTGCAGCCAAATTTCTACAAAATCTCCGATTTTTCCCAAATTCTGACCTGGGGCACTTCACCCCCAATCATCACTTGTGCCTTCCATTCGACTAGCATCTTGTCAAATCTGGCTGCAAGATTAAGTTTCCCAATTCAGAATTCAATCTTGTAACCCTAAGGATATAAGATCCAAGCTGGAACATTCTGTTTTTTTAAAGCTGGATAAAACTG
This sequence comes from Rhynchomys soricoides, assembly GCA_019843965.1. NCBI lineage: Eukaryota > Metazoa > Chordata > Mammalia > Rodentia > Muridae > Rhynchomys > Rhynchomys soricoides. Next base: position 2,282,996 of record JADRCH010000130.1, on the reverse strand, counting down.
TTTCAGCCCGGAGACCACGGTTAGCCCAGAACATAATGATGAATCTTCAAGACTGACAGTAAGTGAAATGGGTCTGATGGTCTTGGCTTTACTTGTGCACATTAAGCAGCATTTTACATTTGTCCTGACTCTCGACCTTTGGGAGAACAGGTTGAGAGAGTCTTATGTTCTCATATTATGTAAGGCTTACAAAATTAACTAGCTCTGTCAGAGCAGTGTGGCCTGCCATGGACTGACTTTTTGTGTCTTTCTCCACTCCTGCCCACGCTGGCCTCCAATTTTAGAGAAGTAGAGCTGAAGATCTAAGGATTTCTTTTCCCATACATCTTCAGTATCACTGAGGCTCCTAGTATCCATGCTTCTCTCTCTCAGAAATAACACATTTTATTTTTTAAAAAAAGAAGAAGAAAAAAGAAAATGGATGTTAATTCTGCTCCAAACCCCCTTGTGCTTAAAAGGATACTTAAGCTGTCTATAAATGATGCACTTTGTTCTTTTCCGGGGTGTTTGCCTGAGTCCTGATGAATGCTACAAAGTCTTAACTTTTCAAAATATACCTATTTATCCAAGACTCTGAATGCTGGAGAAATGTTTTCTTCTTAAAATAATTTCTAAATGTTCCTGTAAAAGCAACATTGACACAAAATTAAGTCCCAGCAACACGTACTGAGGTGAGTCGCTACCACATAGCTTCAGAGCACCAGTTAAACTCTTGTTAAAATGCTCCAAAGATGTCTAAAAGGAGTTCTTTACTTCTGAAATTCATGTATGATGTCAACACAAAAGAAGTTTTCTTCCTTTAAAGGTTTTTATTTGTCTTAGATTGTTTTCACTATATGATCTCAATGACAAAGTCAGCTCAAGTAGTTGAGAGATAACCATATATATATGCACATACCAAAGAGGCCAACGCGTTGTTGGATTTGTTTTCCACCCTTGAGCACACTTCTCTCCTTCCAGGGTCTTCCCTGCTGGGAAACCACCAAGATTCACTGTTCACTTCTTACTCATTACTCTACTCTAGATCACAGTGGAAAAGAACAGAATGTCTGACAGACATATGACAATGAGTGAAGAGAGTTCAATGCCAGAGCCATGCAGTGGAATGAGTTAGCCTTCTCATTAAAGGTGTTTGCTCATTTATTTGCATCTTTGACTCTAGGAATGGAGAGTAGGTAATTACATGGGTACTCCTTTACACAGGAGCAACCTATCTCTCCAAGTCGGTGACATTTACATTATTCTGTTGACTATCTATTCACCCCATCCCTACCCAAGGATCCTTTAATTAGAAAAGCACTGCCAAAGACAGTAGCGCTGCAGTTGACTGGGATCAGAACCCAGGATCAACTGCTAAGTTGTCTGGTGGAGAAAGCGTCCTTCCTATCAAGGGGAGTTTAAAGCTAATGATAAACCAAAAGCTATTTCCAAAGACCAGCTGGGTAAAAGAAAAAAAGTATCTTACTATCTAAAGAAAAATCTAGAAAAAAAATTAATATAAATAATCAAAGATGCTTTCAATTGTTATTTATATATGGTTTTTATCTCCAAATGTTGGCTCTGAAATAACAATATGGTCATTTTATCGGTAAAATAAATAAAATTAACATGAGCTTAGATTAATCCAGGAAATTAAGTTATCAGGTAAAACCCAAGCAGTTTTCACCCTCATTTCACCCTCTAGTCACTCTGCTGGACTAGAAGATTAAGAAAATGTGAGATGAGGAAGAACCCTTCTTGAGACAAGATCCTTCCTCAAAGTGAGGCTCAGAAGACACATGTAAAGAGAGAGACTGGCATAAATCTAGTCTCAGAATAGCTCAAGATAGTGTGGCTCAATAGAATCATTTCCATGTGCTTGGGAAACAAGACCTGAGTCAGCCATTGATTTCACAGGAACACATTAAAGCTACAAAAAGGAGGAAGGAAAGTGAAGTGGAAAGGGAATGGGAAGGAAACAGAGAGAGAGACAGAAGGGAGGAGACAGGAATGCTGCCTTGAGTTTCTGTTTAGAACAGCTATACAGTTGTTTAGCATAAATGCAAACTAATTTTAAAGTAGTATAATTTATGTTTTCTATTCCTGACCATTTATGGTCAATAGTTACTTTTGCCCAAATTGTTTCTGTGGATCTGATGCGTTTATCTTTGCATTTTATTTGCAACTTTATTTTCTGTTCGAGCAGATGTTTTGACAAAGCAAGAGCTTAAGAAGCATGATGCGGTTGAAAAGAGTGGGTGTTCCCAATTTACAGATGTGTTCAAAGCTAATTTTGATAAAGCCAAGGAGAGAAAGATGCTTTAAACTGCCTGGCAAGGTGCAGTGTCTACCACAAGGTGAATCAGTGGGAAAATGTCTTTCTTCCCTGACCTCCAGCTAGTACCCAGGACTCCATGGGCAGCTCAACACAGGCAAACTTCTTTTCACATGCTTCTTTCACATATTATCACTGCCCTGATAAGACGGTTTAATAATTTACATGCCCACTTTGATTTTAAAATATTCAAAAGTCAATAAGAATTGAGAATACTAGACAAGAATCCCCTAAGCAATGTTAGACTAGCCTCTAAATTTCTATCTATTGAAGCATTTGACATCAGTAAGAAGGACACAGCACAAGCTCAATATTAGTGAATCTAGCACCATTCTGTACCAGAAGAATAATCTTTCTGTATGTTGTATTTTATTAATACACTAACCACCTATATGGATTCATGGGAAGTTTTTTTTTCCTATTAAATATGAGCAATACTAATTTCACATTCTCTAAATGTATACATATTCTGGGGCAATATATCACTTTCAAAAAAAGTCACTCAGATCCATGTGACATTTCCTAAAGTATATGGGAGTCATATTTGGCACACATAAGACAGAGTAAGGTAAGCCTCGATGTTTAATTTGTATATACTTGACATGTATATATTTAGTCTAAGCAGACTGATGATAATGTGTGTACCATTTACTTGCTCTCTAGGCAAATTCTACTTCACACCAGCTTGAATGTGTTTCAAGTAAACGCATTATTCTTAGAAAACCTGGATGGCTTTCTGGAACAAGAGAATATGTAAATAAGTCTATATTTTAATTGTTTTGATACTAATACATGACTTTTAAACATGTTTTAACACTAGAATATAAGTGTGAAAGAACATGCACTTTAAGATGCTGCCACAAGTCAAGTGCAGGACACACAGGCAGAACAGCATCTCAGAGCCATCCACACAAGCTTCTAAAGGACAACTGTGAAACACTGCAAACTTCATAAACTTATTTGAAAAAAGATATGTTTTCCAGAGAAGGAAAATTGCAAATGCTTTTAAATACACTTTCAATGTTGTGAGAATTTTGAATTGTCCTTGTTTTAATTTCTTTATACTCTAGCAATGTCCCCTGGAATTGTACCCATGACCCAGTTGTTTCTCTATTACTGGCACACTCTTAAATACGTATAATAAACACTTTTTAAAAAAAGAAATCTACTTTGTTCTACCTATTTTAATATATAATTTAACATCATCTATCGATAATATTTGTTAAATAGCATGTGGACTTGTACTGCCTAGACCCTCAGGGTTACACACCAGCATGGTAGATCTGCCAGTTTCTCTGGGGACCAAAGTGTCAGGAGGAGAATTGGACATAGTGACCAGTTTCCATGAGATGAGCAAAAACAACACAATAAAAACAGCTACAATTCTGATGGGCTAACCTGTCACTCAAAATCACAGGTCTACAAATGAGAAAAGAGGAAGTAAACGTTTAATGACCTTAAGAGGTAGAAATTTAAGCCTTTAATTATAAATGCTAATTCAAGCCCATGAATCAAAGTCTCCTTAACTGCCAAGCTTGAATTTATTTGAAATAATCTGAAAGATAACAATCCAGCTTTGGGAACAAGGGAGATTGCCTCAGATAATTACTATCAGAAATCTGATTTGATTTCTAAAAATTGTATGAATGAATCAAGTTTCTTGGTCTTGATATACTAGGCAGAGAGCTTGTTCTTCCAAGTCTAGATTGCTTAATTGCTTGCTTGAGGGAGGGAAAATCCTGGGGGAGAGGCACATATGAGCAATATCTGCTTTGTGAAGCCAGAACTCTCCCAAACTAGATCATGGCCAGTAATGCAGGCAGTTCTGCTCTCCCCTTCCCTCCAGTGCAAGTGACCGGAGATCTTTGATCCTAGAGCTGAGTGTGAAAAGAGAAGCAAAACTGGCCACAGTCGTGAGAACCATTCAGGATTTTGAGTCGAAAACATAGCTCATGGCTGCTTATTTGTTCTTCCCACCCAAAGCCACTGAGAAACAAAAATCAGAACAGGAAGGAGGCAAAAATAAATACATCAATGTGTATTCCAAACCGCAGAGGCAAACATTTGCATTATGAAGCAGAGCTGTCCACAACTGCTGAAGAGGTATTAGAAGATGTTGAGTCAAGGGCTTGGAAACAAAGCATACCGTGCTGGCTGTGAGGGACTGCAAAGTCGTATTTTTTTTTTTATTGTCTTTTCTTTATTATTACAAGTAATCATTTGAAGAAATGTTCTTATTTGTTCTTTAATAGTTAAAATGAATCCATTTCAAGTGTTGGTCACTTCTATTTCTGTTTTTATAAACATAGATGAAATTTAGACTTTCATTATATACATCAAAGACTGTATGGTATTTCCCCCTTCGTTTAGATATTTTTGCTTCAATTTCAAAAGAAAAAATTAAATATTCCAGTGTGCGCCTTTGAGCATTGCAATTCTTACAATCTTAAGAATAATTACTTCTGCAGTTTTTATCTTGACAGTAAGGATGAGTTTTTTTTTAAACAAATAATTTATGAAAAATATGCCAGAAAATGCAGCTATTTGGATGTAACTATTTACAAAGTATCCATAACAAGTCCTTTAGACTTGCAGTTTCTGGACATAGACCTTAGGAAATTCCTGGGGACACACAAGATACAAAGCTAGGGAATAAAGGCAAGTACTTAAATCTTGGCAAATCAGAAGTCTTGTATCTGCAAAATACACACTGATTCATTTTTAACAGTACAAAATGGAGCCTTTTAAAAGTATACACATTTATAGTTGATTTCCAATAAAAAATTAAATAACTAAAAGTACTCCTTCTGAATTTTTTTCACCACAAACATATACAAAAGGAAATCAGAGTAATTTTTCCTGGTATTAACTGCCCTAACTAATTCATGGAGAAATAGAACACACAACTGAAGAAAAGTTTATATTAAACAGGGCAAGTCAGATGTCACAGGTTCAAGTTTTAATCATATACAGCAACTTACTTTAACAGATATTTACTTAATTCACCACTACAAAATTATTTGGGCTCCAATTGATATACTTCTGTCAGCAAACACTTGCAATACGGCAGGTATTAGCAGTATATAAAATTAGTTGCATATTTTCTCCTGACAAATATATGCACACAGTCTTCACTTTATAATATGCCAATAGAACAAAAAACAACTTAAAAGTTGTTTTTAAAAAAATGCTTTTGTTTCTGTGGAAACAAACATACTTCTTTTAAAATATTGTGAGCTTGTAGAAATATGGTATTATGTATCTAACATTTTTCATCTAGAAGTGTGTTACTAGCCATGCTGGTATCAATAAGCCATATGCCTTCAGCCCTCTGAAGTGCTTTGCACTAATTTTGTTGAGAACAGAGTAAGAAGGAATTTGACTACCATGCAGTTAAGATACAGCAAACATATTTCATGCCCTCATCTTGCCAGTTTGCCTAGGCTGGAGAGTGTGCAAAAACCCCAAAACTTTTTAGAGTTCATAAATATTCGTAACCACATTCTGATTTACAAGTTAACAATTCTTAAGGAAGCATAGAGAACTTAGAGAAAATTTAGCAAAAAGCACATTTAAAACAAAAACTGTATATATTTCTCCTTTTTATTTTGCACACCCCACCCCCATCTCAGAAAAGATCAGGCTCCCTCCACCAGGGCACATCCTTCCTTTCAGCACTTCAGTTATTAGAAGGCAAATGAAAAGACAATGACCTTCCCTCCTCTCATTTAGCTTACAACACAAACACTTAAGCACAAACATAAAGTACCGATTTAACAGAAAACACCAGACAGAGAGAGCAGGACTCACTGACCCATTTGGAAGACAAAGACGACAGATCAGCAAAGCTCTAAAAATCAGCTGTGAGGCCTCTGAGAGATATTCTTCTGGTATTTCATCACAGCAGCCCCAGACCAGTTCACCTCCCTGGATACAGAGAGGAGGAACTAAATAGAGCTGTTTATTAAAGCTGGTGTGCTGGATTGCATTAGGAGGGCGGGCAGGCCACCTGGACCTTTCAGATTGTGGCGGTGTTTAATTTGCAGCCGGCCCCTCTGCAGCAGAGGAAGGGATGGCTACCACGACATTTACCAGGCTCAGTCACACACCACCGGGGCTGGGAGTAAAGAAAGGCACTTGTATTTGTGTACTTATATTTTCCATAGAGAGAGAGGAAGATAGAAGGATACAATCCAAATGAAAATATTGAATAACACAATAAAAAAATTGTAACTACTGCCTGGGAAGCATGACACTTATTTTCTTCTCCTACTTTATTTCTTTCAGAGATCACAATCTAAGCAGAAAAAAATAAATAAATGCTTAAAATGAAAGTTTTTCATATTCAGCCCAAGTCATAAATTTGGTATGCTCTTTGAATTTCTTGGTGGTGGTTTTGTTTTGGTTTCTGTTTAAGAGCATCACCCTGAAGTTTCCAGCTGAGCTTCCCTAGCCAGATTTAATGGGCGCCTTTCCCCTTTCGCACTCTCAGCACTGCGCTGGCAGGTAGCTGAAGACACAGATAGAAAGATGGTACAGTAAATATGAATTATGTGAATCATATGGTGAGACCCTTGTGGAAAAGGGGGAGTTGAGAAATGGCTGACTCCATACCTGACCAATTACAGCTTGCATGGTCCCTGTGTCCTGCTGCGCTGGGAGATCGCAATCCATCATATGATGTCTTTGAAAAGGAGAATGGGGGTTTCTGGCATGCATCTGTCAATCAACTTCTGCACTCACAACCATCACCAAAAGCAAGGGGGGAAAAAAGTCAAGCTGCTCCACCAAATAGGATGAGACTGTCATGTGACCTCCGGCAGACACGCACGCACATTCACTACCTCCATAGAGCGTAAGAATTTTCTGTAGATATGAAATGACATTGACAAATATCCAATACCAAGTAAATAAAGTGAAACAAACAGCTATTCACCAAAGACAAAACGTTAGCTGTAGTCTTCTAGTAAAGGTATATAAAAAATAAAAACGTAAAGACTTTTTTAATGATCTAGAAATATATTTTAAAACAAAATAACGATTTCATGTGACAATTGAGTCTTTTTATGAGATATACTTTTACAATTATAATTCACTGCTGGACTTCTCTTAAGCTATCCCTTGTGATTTTATTTTCAAAACTTCTAAATGACCTTTTGATGATATGCAGTAACCTCTGTAGTTTTATATAAAGTCACCATTATAGAAAAGCTTAAAATATTAACCATTATGTATCAGCAATGCCCTGATATTTGTTGATTGGCAATAGATATACAATCATTTGTGTAAACTGTGATGAATACTCAAATATAAAATATTCAAAGTGTATAAATAGTACTCACTAAACTTTTCATCTTCCAAAAGGTTAGAGAATGATTGACTAGCAGCTCATTCGAACTGAGGTACCATAATGACAAATGCTTCCAGGTTTTCCCGATTTAAATAAAATTATTTGACCTTACACACTGTAGGGTGATTGCTGGTGTATTGTGGGCCAACTCCTATAAGACATGAAAAGAACCAAGTAGCTTGTTAACCCTGTCAGGATTAAGGACTTGACTTTGAAGACAATCCTACAGACAGAGCAGAGCTGCTTTTAGAGAAGCCCAAATCACAAATGGCACCACTTGTTTAGTGATTTGTGAGCTGATGGTTCTATTTGTCTGCTTTTTTCAACTGGATATCATTAATTAATGTGTTTTACTTAACAAAACGACAAAGAACACCAAGATTTTGTGTTATAAAATGAGAGCTATTTTTAAGATTCAAAACTAATGTTAAGCTTGATAAGTGGTAAAAATAAAAGAAATTGTTAATAGACAATATGCTGCATACACACACACACACAAACACACACACACACACACACACACACACACACACACACACACACACA